>CM044001.1:48212931-48597931 GCA_024085815.1 Flaveria linearis
AAAGGCCTCCACGTTATCCTCGTCGAGTTGATTGGGAATGGGATCGTCTAACACATAGGACTTCTTTTCTTGCTTGAGAACGATTCTCAAACAGTACCAATCCACGAAGTTCCCATGGTTAAGACGTTCCTTCTCGAGGATGGTTCTTATTGATAAGTTATGGACGGTCGGGATTGCATTGTTGTTGTTTGCCATCTACAATTTTACAAAGTTCAATTTTAGTATTTTTAATATCAATGTATTTTAATTATTAATATCCTTTTATGTCTCATAGACAATTAATAATTAAAATCTAGAATCTAACGTTATATTTAAATATCAGTTAGGTGACCTTTATCCCTTTATTTAAATTAACAAGGTAGTCAACGTTTGACAATTGTAACCTATTACAATTTCTAGTGTATGCGATCAGTTTAAACATCTTATGTTTTGTTTGGCATGTTTATCCCATCAACACCTTTTGTACGTCATGCTTCGGTGATCCTAATGCATGATTTCCAAATCAAGTCGTCCTACTTAGACACACGTGTGATTTTACAAATATAAGTGGTTAGGTGACCTTTATCCCACAAATACGGTAATTTCACCTCAACTTCACAAGTATCTATATTTATGGTTAGGTCACCTATATCCCATAAACGAGTTGCAAGTGAATCGAGTGTTGTTTAAGAGGATGGTGTTAAACTTGTTTTGAAAAGGGTTTTTATAGTTTCTAAAATTCTAGTTTTTAGAAAAACCTTTTATACCATACTATTTGTATGCATTCAAATGCATGGTATTTTATGAAAAACAATTTTCATGATTCCATATAATAAAACTCATTTTTATTAAATCATTAACTCTTAATAAACTCATTTTATTAATTCCTTTAATGATTTTTAAAGAACCAATTTTATGCTTGTTTTATCTTAGTTGTTTAAATAGTTTATCAATTTTCTACCAAAATGTCAAACTCATCCAAACAACCAAACATAAAATATAAGTGCATAACCATAGCCAACTTATTTTGACCACACTTGCTTGCCATAACAAGTGTGTCAAAAGGTCATTTCTAGGGTAAAATACATGACACAAAACTTGTGTCGGTTATGCTCCCACTTGAACCCGCATTCAAATGCTTCAAGTATCCTCTTTGTGTTGTGATTCCACCACCATCTTTAGGCATGAACTTTGTCTTACAAATCAGCCCCAATGTACAAGATACATAGAAAAAATCCTAATACATTTTTTCTAGAAAATAAAGTGCAACCTAATCTATTTATTACATACCAAATGAAACAAATAAATTACATGCCTTTATTACCACAAATGAAATCACAAACACAAATATTCAAACACAAGGTCATGGCTAGGTTTTATGCACTAAAATACATCCAAAATATGTATCTTAAAAAACGAAAATGGAACCCTCTTTTTCTAACCCAAAAGTTATGGCCAACATAAACCAAATCCAAGTGGGTTTTTGTCCAAACAAACAAACCATCTTATGGCACTAATTTTTCAAGATCTTTACTATGCATACATGAGTAATATCTTGAAAAACAAAGGGTTAACCATACTTGAAATTTCCAGCCCACATTTTACTCAAAAAAGGACCCGAAAATTTCGATTTTTGAAGCATGCATCCATATAACCGGCTCTTGATGCCATTGTTAGGGTTTTGTAGATGTTTATCAAAGTCATATTAACCAATAATATGTAAAAACGCAGCGGAGTTATAATCAAAAACCATTTTGATATTAGTTAGTTTATGCATCAAATACATTTGATTAAAACAAAACCCATGAACAAGGATCTTTATATGAAAGAACATGCTATCAAAAACACATAACAACATCATGAACTACCTCTTAGAACGTGGGTTTGGAGGTGTACAAGATGATGTTTGAAAGCTTAATCTTCAATGTAGAAGATCTCAAGAGGTGATACCCACAAACTCTTCCAAACACCTACTTGTTAGGTAGTATAACACCAAGATCAAACCCCTTTTGCACAATAGAAATTTCAGCCAAGAACTCCTTGAAGAGCAGCCAAAATCTGAATTTCAGCTCCTCTTTTTGCCTTCTTGAATCCGAAATTTCAGCTCCTTAGAGAGAGTTTCTTGCTTTGTGTGTGTAAGAGAAAGTGTGTTATGATGGAAGAGTGTTAAGGTTGGTCATAATCGTTCAAAGACCAAGAATAAAAAAGAGGTTCCCTATGCCACTTTGGGCGGCCGAAAAATATCCACCCAAGTGGGTTGTCCCCCCCATTTTAGTTTTATAAAATGTTACACTCTTAGCCCTTAATTTTATAAAACTAAAACCCCTTTTAATTTTATAATAATAACACACTTCTATTTGTTATTACTTAACCAGCTTAAATAATGAAACAAATAATTTTTCATGAACAAATTATCCACATAATGATGTTAATTTAAAAAAGAAATATTTTACAAAATCTATTTTCTAAATTGGTGTCAATATTTATTTGTATGATCTTATCAATAAATAAATATTTATTGGTGTTTGTTTGGCTTGTTATTGGGTATGACCCGACTTGGATCATAACGTACTAACCACATCAATCTTGTATGTGTCTTGGGCATATAAGATCCAACAATTATTTTATTACTTATAATTATTACTCATAAGTAATTTATTCAACCCATGTAATACACGGGGTATTAACCTATAATAATAATAGACAACAAATAAAAACATTTAAAAATGCTATATCTTGGCCACCTAAGGCCCACCAACCGTAAGGCATGTTGTGAAATGCCAAAAGACCACACCCATACTCAACCTTTCCCACTTTTCCATACATGAAAAATAATCACCCTTCATATCTCTCCTTCTTTACAATCTCTCAGACCCTCCTTTCAACCGAAAACACACACACACTATTCTCTCATTCCTCTAGCAAGAACAAGAATTACAGCCGTGTTCGAAGATCTTTTCTCATTCTAGCCTTCCAAATCGTTAAACATGTAAGTAACATGAACTCATATCAACTAAATCTTAATAAACTCATCCTTGTCTTAATGTAAACACTACTCTCGTTTTTTTCTAACAGAAAACTCGCAGCTATAATCTCGTGTTTGTGGGACTCTAACATCACGTATGGTATTCTTCCTTGTAAACCCGTGAGCCTAAGGATTGATATACAATGATTCTTACCTTGAAAACCCTCTTTTTATGTACTATTGCACCATCCATCAACTTGAATTGTAAACCCTTCCACCCAAAGTTAAAAACACGCTTTACAATAAATGAACATCCTTATAATCTGATTTGAAAGTTGCAAAAGCGATTAGGTGATGTTTGGGGTACGGTTTATAGGGTTACACAAGTGTAAAAAGTATAAATCATTAAGTAAATACAACATATATATGATACATAGTTGACCCAAGGGATATGATGCTTTTTTTAGTTGTTTAGTGACGTTAAATGGTGGTAAATTAGTAATGAAGACTGAAAATATCAAAAGCATAATAAAATAGGCAAATCAAGCCCATTTGGTGACCCGAAATATGGAAACAGTTCAAGAAAACTAGCCATAATATGAAGAACTTAAAACATAAATATTTTTAGGCCTTAGAATAATCATTTTAGTAACACAAATCAAATTTGGTGATTTTTTGAGTTAATATGTAATTTCTACGATTTTAGTTAACAAAAGTAAACATAACCGGTAACTAGGAACTTGTGTTTTAAATCTCACAAGTAAGATCTGAATTTTTAGACTTCTAACAGGCTCAAATAGGCTATAAAAAGCTTCAGGAAATATTAGGGGTCAAAATAGTAAAGAGACAAACTTTGGGGTAAACATTGTAAATTTTGAAAGTAAAGAGGCCAAAAGTGTAAATTCTGCTTTTGTAATCAAATTTTAGCAATCTCATGACTAGAAGGTAATATTTAACATATTAATGTGTTAACAAACTTATAATAATCATAAAACTTGACACACACATGCTAAAACCCTGACTTTCCTAAAAAGGAAACTTTTAACGTAAACTTTTAAGAAACAAAGACACGTACGCCTTTAACTATAAAATGACACTAAATCACACTTTCAACAACCTAAGAATCTACAGCTTATTACTTGAATTATGATCATAGGGTGCTAGGATTTGGATATTGTTTGTGCTTAAGGAAACCTTTGTTTGATACCAAGGTGAGTTTTCGTGTCCCCTTTTTATTATTGCTTCGGGGATGAAGCATGCTCTTTTGAACTGAAACATTTTCTGTGATATGATATGATGCTTATGTTGTGGATATTGATGTTACCTACTGATACTTAAATCACAATCATTAATTCTTTATGAACCGCTTGTTTTATATGGGGAGATCTACTTGGGGAATCCACCACACACAGTTCCTTCCGAATAGGAGGGGTACCCCACTGAGATCCAGAGGGATCGTTTGTGTCATGTGACAAATATATGGTGCGATTTTGGCTAACCCATGAGGGTTCACACATACGGGAATCAGTCTTGGTGACTGATCCATCGTACGAAACAGGATCCTTGTCACTTTATCCCAGAAATAAAGAGGCTTTGTGCCCAGAATAGTGGCTTCGGGCCATGGGCTTTGTGCCAGGAAGTAAATATGCTTTGTGCCTAGAATAATGGCTTCAGGCCACGATGGGGGTAATGTTTTGACAGGATCTAGAATCAGTTAAAGATAACGATAAAGTACTAAACGAACGAAATGAATGATGAATAAGGTTATACCTTGTTGTATGTACGAAGAATGATCACGTATGAAAATAAAGAAAGTATTTTAATGAAAAAAAGTATTTTCATATGTGACCTACATAAAGTATTTTAACAATTTAAAACTAGAACTCACTCAGCAACGCTGACTTTTATGCATTTTCAGTTGGCAGGTAATGATTGCTGAGTACTGCACACGGGTGGCTACTCGGCAGGGCGAAACTGGCATCCATTCATGCAAAATATTATTTTTGTTTTGTAATACAATTAACAGATGTTTTCTTATGTGACTTAACAATGTTGTATTGCATAACAACAATAATTATTAATAAATGAATAGCTTTTGTTAATTAAATTCCACTACAATGTTTTGTAAAATGTATATTATGATGTAAGTTTAGTGCTACGAATGAATAACTGTGAGGTCTCCGGGAACGGGGCCTTACAGTAAACACTTGTTTAATTTAAAATGATTGTTTTAAAATGTATGTCAAAATATAAAAAATTTTAACATGATCAATATATGGATGTTTAAAATATCACTCACAAGCAATATTGTGCATGTGTATGTGTGTCAAACTGCTATGTTTGGGTGCTTGCTTGACTTGGCTTTATTTAAAACTTAAAAATTTAATATTTTAAAAATTTTAACATGTATGATAATGCACTTGTTCTGCTGACATTGATATTTCCATGTTCCATTTGCCCCCAAAATTTTTGCATATTTATAAAAACGTTTTATAACTTGACAAAGTTGTAGGAGCTATTGGAGTCACTTTTTGTCTCAAACTCACCTTGAACAACACTCGGGTAAAGATAGAGTCAATAAGAGTTGATCACAATATAACAAGTAATAAGGAACACAAGAAGTAATTTTCAAGGTACTTTTATATATTGCTTCTCAACTCAAGTATTACAAGACTCTTACAAGCTGTGTGGAATGAGTTACAATGAGAACCTATATATAATACTACCTATAGCCGGATATACTTTGATACCAGCTGGGACCCTATAACTAAAGCCTATACTACAAGACTATAGTTTAAGGTATCTCGGATAAAGTCTTATCTCAGATATGGTAGTCAGGACATGTCCCTGACTTACCTTTTGTCACCAACTAAAGTTGGTAACATGTACTATCATAAAAGGTAAATAGTGGAATAAGGTATGGTCAACTACATGGCTCTTTAGGAAGAAGCCTTGCTATATCTGCAGTGGAGTGTCAGAGACCATACTTGTGTCCACTGGTTCATGGTAGTGTCTTCCGAAGGTTAAATGGATTTGGAAGAACAAGTACTTCCGAAGCCACTTATACTTCAAAAGAGACTGCTTCTTCTGAGACTTGGAAACTTCTTCTTTTCTTAACTTCGAAAGTAGAGTTCTGTCTTCGGAAGTTGATCTTTCACTTTGTCTTCGGAAGAACTCTACAACCTTCGGAAGTTCCATCCTAAGCTTCGGAAGCCTTTGTATGTAGTACCAAAAATTATCTAAGTGAATTGGTTTTAGTTGAACCAGCCTTCTTCTTGATCCAACAAACTCCCCCTAGGCTGATGCTACTAAAACTTCACTTATCTCTTCTATTTAAAACTTTCACCACCAAGGAGAGTAGATATTTGTCTTTTTCCTTGTTCTTCCCTGATGTGGTGTTGAGAACTTTGTACATATCCTTGGTATACAGGAAGTCCAGTCTGTTACCTTGGATGCTATATACCCTCTGTTGTTGCCCTCTGAAAAGAGTTAGTTGATGTGAACTGTAATCATATTCCCATCTAACTATAGGTTCCAATTCTGGACCCTCCACCATCTGTAGAAAGGCAGCGCCCTTGGTGGAAGATCTTTCCTTGTCTTCCTGTCTTCTCAACTTCAACTCTTCTTCAATCTTGGCTTTTACAGTTAGCTCGGCTAGATGAAGACTGCTGAGATGATTTCTGATGAGTGCAATAGTTTTAGAGTTGGAGGGGTTAGAGAATGGCTTCTCTGCTAACTTAGCAATATCAAACCTTGTAGTGTAGCAGAGAGGTTGCATTAAGTCTGTTGACTTCGTCATTCTCCCTTTCCACAAGAAAGTTGTGAGAAGTTTCATCGAACCTCCACTTGATTATTTTCTTTCTAGGCACAAGAGACTGACTGGGAATCTTGTCCTCTTTCCTTATATCCAACATAGTCACTAGTTTCCTTCTAAGTTTCTTCTCCTCATCATTTAATGAATCTGAGTTGAGGCCTAGAAGTCTAGCAGCCTGGTCCAATGTTCCTCTAGGAAAATCAAGGAATTGATTTCTTATGAGGGAACATGAAGATCCATCAACATAGGTGATGTTGATAGAGTCTTCTTCACATGAGACTTCGCTCAAGGTTATGCAGTTTATGAGCTTGGTCTTGATTGCCTTGAACTCCTCAGGAGAGAGATGTTGAGAAGGCTGAGGGGATGGTTTGGATGGTAGTTGGGTAGGTTGTGGTTCAGAGGTTCTGGGAAGTGTTTTAGGTTGAAGGATGGGAAGTTTAGGTGGTTGGGGTGATGAAGTGGATGTGGGTAAAGATGTGGGTTTAGGGGTGAAAGGTTTGGTTATGATGGTGAAAGGTAGGGGTGAGGGTTCAGGTTGTGGTTGAGAGGTTGCAGTGAAGGTCATTCCCTTTGCCTTTCTATACATCTCTTTTTTCTTTCCCATACGGATGTCAGCCTTGATTTCACTGACAATTCGTTGGAGTGTCTTCTCTGACATGGGACCCACCTGCCTTCCATAGAAGCCATGGGCCCGAAGATAGTCTTTCATCCAGGCCTTTTCACTTAGCTTCCTGGTTATAGTGACCCTAACTTCCTCCTCCTTCTTCTTCTTCTCCTTTGTCTTTTCTCTTACAACCTTTCTTCTTTCTTTCTCCATTTCCTCTTCTTTGTTGTACAGCCAGAGGATCGTCTCATCATTGTATGGAGAGAGTTCTTGAAGATTAAAGCCTCTGGAAAGTAGGAATTTTATCCTGTCTTTCCTCAGCTACAGGTCAGCTTCCTTCTGTTCTTCTTTCTCTTTCTCTAAGGCCAACCTGGCTTCTTCTTCCTGTTTCAGCCGGGTTGCCTTCTTCAGATTCACCAACTCTTCTAGTGGTAGTAGGAGTATTTCTTCATTGGCAGCTCCCAATTTGATAAGCTCGTCAATGATCTCTTCTCTCTTCTTGTTGTTGATATCATCCTGATTGGCTGCAGCTGCTTTTGTACTAGCAGCTAGCAACTTTTCAGTAGGAAGTCTTCCTTTCTTCTTTAGTTTCTCAATCTTCTCCTCTTCCTGAAGCTCTTTCGCAATCATCTTTCTTTTCCCTTTATCTTTTGAAGAGCTTGACTGTGGTGGTTCTTGGAGAGTGGATTCTGATTGTGAGAGAGGTAGAGAGGGTGTCTAGGATGGAGGTAGATCCAGAAGGCCTTGCTGTACACTTTAGATGCCATTTCAAGGATTTCATCTGTGATGATCAGTTCTTCAGATAAGTTGAACAGTCCTTCCGCAGCTTCCATTTCAGCTTCGGAAGATTCAGCTTGTTCTGCCGAGGCTTTAACTTCAGCTTCGGAAGTTTCAGCTTGTTCTTTCGAGGCTTTAACTTCAGCTTCAGAAGTTGGAGGAGATACAAATTCTGTCCTAACTGCTTCAGTTGCTGGGCCATCAGTCCCCGTTTCCCCTTCGAATTGAATCTTAGGTTCCATGTGGACCTTAGGTTGACCAACTTCTTCCACAGTGGTAGAAGGTGCAGTAAGCCTTTGAAGCTCTTTAGCTCAAAAGTAAATCATTGCAGCATCGGGGCTTGGCTGATCAGTGGAGGATCTCAATACAAATTGGTGAAAAGTCTGTAGAGATCGCTGAGCATCTTTGAGTCAATCTGAAGGATAACTTGAGATGACTCAGACATAGTGATGATAGAAGATGTTGAAGTTGAAGATTGGCTCTCTGGTTCTTTAGATGTTTGTCTCTGAACATTCTCCCCCTTTTTGGTAGCATCATCTTGAGAGCTAGATGAGCTGGAGGAAGAAGTCAATGAGACTTGAATAGGTACATGCCTAACAGATCTCTCGGTCTGTTTCTCAGCTAGTTTAGCCTTGAGATTGTTAATCTCAAGTTGCTGACTGGCGAACCTATTCTCTAAGATCCTAACCTTAGATTCTAGGTTTGAGATCTTAGAGATCAAGTACTGAATTGTGAGTTGTAGACTTCCCTCATCTTCAGGTAAAGAATCATGGGGAGATGAGACAACATACCTAGTATGTTCAGCCTCACTACCAAATGTGGTTTCTTGGCACCCTAGTTTCCCGTGCTTAATGATGTCCCTTTCATAGTCATCAAAAGGCTCGGTTGCCGCAGAATCAGTTTCAGATATGTTACCACTATCCATAAGGTCCATTGAAGCACCTTTTGGAGTGGCAGCTGAATCTACATGAGTCCCCTCCACATCAGTGGGACTCACCTCAGTTATAGGTTGCTGATGGGGGCTAGAGATAAAGGATTTCTCTAGGCTCTGTTGATCTTAGAGAGGGTGTTGGAGATCAACGTCATTGCCATGGAGAGATGTTATCTCTTTATTAGTTTTGAATAGAAGGTCGGTAAAAGATAGGGAGGTTAGACCTACTGACCCGGGACGTTGGTCAATGTCTACAGGCATTGAGCCTTTGGTGGGGCTGTCTCTAATTGGCTGCTCAGAAGAGTGTAAATACTCATCCTGAGGGCTGAAGGTTTAGGTGTCGGGCTCCTGGGTTTGAGACTGAGGAGACCCAAAACCCATAGTGAGGTCGAAAGAGAAGGATGGAGAGACCTCAGACTGAGTGGGAGCCCATGTTTCCACTCTAGTCTTTTTGGATTGAACAGGAGGGGCTTGTTCACTCAGAGTAGATTAAACAAGGGTTCGTTTGGGGTGTCTTTAGTATGTGATGGTGATGGGTGGAGATGGAAGTGTTAGCATTGTGGTGAAGATTGCTAGTGTGGGTTCATCACCTGTGTGGTGAACAGGGATGTCACCAGGAGCTATGTGCTTAATCATACCTGGAAGTAGAGTAGTATACCCTCCAGTGAAGTTGGTGGACACCTTCTTCAAAGTCTTGAAGATGGTAGGCCGCATGTGAGGGACAGTCAGAGCAGCTACACAGACAAGCTGACTCTAGTCCAGCTGACAGTTGATGATGTGCTAAAGGAATCTAGGATACATAAAGAATGTTTCCCTCTGAAGATTCCCAATGAGATTAGTCAGCACAAATCTTGAGTAGTTGAAGCGCAGGCCTCTCACCAATCCATGAACTAGGCATCCTAGTTCATATGGGATTTGGTCCCATCCCCTAGATTTGTTTGACAGACAGTGAAGGACAATGTGCGGGAGGAAATTCCAGTTGTAGGAGAAGTTGAATTTGTAGACTGTCGATCTGCTCACGTCTCCACCATATCCTATGAGGTTGTAAGTGCTATCCAAATCAGGTTTGGGGAATTCTGTAGGAGCTCCCTTATCACGAAGCTCGAGATGCTCCCTGATGAGTTGTTCAGTAATTGCTAACTCTTGTCCACAAATGCGGGACCGTATCACACGAACTCCGTTTAGGGTTTCGACTTGACTTTTTTCCCAAAATTCAGCCATATGATTGGAGTAAACAGTGGGATTCATAGTTAAGGGTGTGTAATAGGATGATTGGGTTAGGAAGGAGATGATTTTAGAGAAGTCAGCATCTCTTGAAGAATCGAGAAATGCGACTTGATTGTGCTGAGGGTTGAGTGCCATTTGGAAAAGGTGAAAATGGATAAATTTGAGCTTGGGTGAAAGAGGCTTTTAGGTCAGTAAATTGGTAAGAGAATATGAAATTGAATAGTCATGATTGTTTAAATGGGAGAGGAATGGCGGTAATGGGGGTAAGGATAAGGTGAGGTTATGAAATGATAGTGGCGGTAAGGGTTAAATTTTAGTTAAATAATCCGACATCATTAACAAAATCTTTATGTTTTACAGAGTGGGGCCCAACAAGATATCCGTTACACAGTAAAATCTCTCTTTCTGAGCGTAAAACATTTCTGAAGGTAGTTTCTCTTCTAAAGGCAATTCTTTCTTCCGAAGCAATACTTTGCTTGTGAAGGTAAGGATTGCTTTCCGAATGGAGAGTTTTATAGGCTTCGGAAGTAGATCTGATATGAAACCAATCGCTTCTTCCGAGACTAGAAACCCTTCCAAAAAGAAAATTTTCTAGGGAGGAATTGGCCTCGGAAGATTTTGAAGAATATCTTTCGAGAGTTAATTCCTCTTCGGAAGAAATTTACACTTAGAATATTTGAAAGAGATCTTTTGTAATAGGGCTTAGATTGTATTGACACAAGACATTACACATTAAAAAGTTTTCAAAAGAGGTAGTTTAATCAATGTTTATCATCCCAACAGCTGATATGAGATATTTAAACCTTTGTTCATCAAAGCTTTAGTGAACAAATCAACATATTGTTCATTTGAGTCAACTTTGATTAGCTTAATCAGATTATTCTCATAAATATCTATAATGAAATAATACCTTATATCAATATGCTTTGTCTTGGTGTGCTTTACTAGATTTTTAGTGGTGGAGATAGCACTGTTATTGTCAATATCGATAGGAGTACTCATAGAGTTGAATCCATAGTCTAACATCTGGTTCTGAATCCACAGAAGCTGAGCACAGCAGCTAGCAGCAGTAATGTATTCAGCTTCAGCAGTTGAAGTAGACACACATGATTGTTTCTTGCATTGCCATGAGATGATCCTTCCACCAAGAAATTGACATCCTCCTAATGTTAATTTCTTGTCAATATTGCAGCCACCATAGTCACTGTCAGAGTATCCATAGAGATTGAAATCACTATTTCTTGGATACCAGAGACCTAATTTAGGTGCTCCTTTGAGGTATCTGAGGATTCTCTTTGAAGTAGCTAGGTGAGACACTTTTGGAGCAACCTTTTATATTACACAAATGCAAGTAGCAAACATGATATCATATCTACTAGCAGTAAGATACATCAGAGAACCAATGATTGCTCTATATTGATGTTGATCAGTATCCTCCCCTCAAGGTCAGGACAAAGATTATGGTTTCTGGGTATGGGTGTCTTGGCTGGTTTACAGTCCTTCATTCCAAATCTCTCTAAGATGTCATTGACATACTTGGATTGATTGATGAAGAACCCTTCCTTCAATTGCTTCACCTGAATTCCAAGGAAAAAGTCCATTTTTCCAATGGAACTCATTTCAAACTTCTTCTTCATAATGCTCTCAAAGTCTTTGCACATTTGGTCATTTGAAGAACCTAATATGATGTCATCAACATAGACTTGAACAAGCAGGATATCCTTTCCAAACTTCTTTATAAAAAGAGTCTTATCAATGGTACCTCTGGTGTAACCATTTTTCAGAATAAATTTAGACAAAGTCTCATACCACAGTCTAGGTGCTTGGTGCAGCCCATATAGAGCTTTATCCAATTTGCACACATAGTTGGGGTGCTGCAGGTCTTCAAATCCTAGAGATTGACATACATAGACTTCCCTATCTATATCCCCATATAGAAAGGTACACTTGACATCAAGTTGATAGACAATGAAGTTCTTAGATGCAGCATAAGCAAGGAAGATCCTAACTGCCTCAAGTCTTGCAACAGGTGCAAAGACATCAGTATAACCAATTCCTTCTTCTTGTGTGTCTCCTTGAACTACAAGTGTTGCTTTATTATTGATGATCAAGCCTATATCATCTCTCTTGTTTCTGAACACCCAATTAGTGCCTATTGGTACTTGACCGGATGCTAGCTGACATAGGTTCCATACCTTCTGTCTCTTGAATTGAGGCAGCTCCTCTTACATTGATTCAAGCCAGATACTATCTTTCAAGGCATCTTCTACCTTCTTGGGTTCCATTTGGGGATATAAAGCATGAGTATAAGCAGACATTCCCATGATGTGTCTGTCCTCTTGTTCTCACACCTTTAGAGACATCCCTATGATGTTCTCAGCTGGATGAGTGTTATGAATTCTAAGACGAGGAATCACTTCCAGTTGCAGAGATAGATCCAGGTTGGACATATTCTCCTCAGGAACTGGAACACTCTATCCAGTGTTGTTTCAAAGTCTGTCAATGAGGTCTGATTGAATGAATGAGAAACATCATTAATGGTTGGCTGTGAAGTAGTATTTGTAGGATCTTATATGACCAAGACACATACAAGATTGATGTGGTTAGTACGTTATGATCCAAGTCAGATCATACCCAATAACAAGTTATACAAACACCAACAAACATTTGTTTATTGATAGGATCATACAACAAATATAGACACCTAATTTAGAAATTGGTTTTCTAAATATTGCTTTTGTGTTAGAACAAAATTATATGGATAATTTGTTCAAGAGAAATTTATTTGTTTCATTATTTAAAATGGTTAGATAATGACATATAAAAGAGTGTTGTGTTATAAAATTACAACTAGGTTTTAAATTTTATAACATGAATGAATGAAAGAGTGTAAATAAAACAAAAGATTAAAATGGGTGGGAAACCCATTTTAAACATCACCTTCGGCCGCCTATAGGGTCTTGGAGAACCCACCTTTTCTATTTTTCCTACAACACACAACTAATGCTACACTCTTCCAATTCATTCATTCATTCAAACACACTTTCTCTCTCACACATGCAATAACTTTCTCTCTTCTTCTTCTCTCCCAAAAACTCGAAATCTTTGGCTGATTTTCTAAGGGTTTTTGGCTGAACTTGTTGCTACTTGTTGGCTGTAATCTCGGGTTCAAGAAGAGGGTCAAGGTTTGGTGTAACACTACCTAGCAAGTAAGTGTTTGGAAGACTTGTGGGTATCGAGATTTGAGGTCCTCCACCTTGAAGGATTGCTGCTCAAAACATCATAAATCTTCTTCTTTTGGTCGACTTTTGAAAGTTGCAGTAAGGTAGTTTGGCAGCCCTTTGTGGCTGTCATATTATGTTGTTTGTTATGTTACATAGCTTGCTTATTCACATAAAATGATCCTTTGTTATATGGGTTTGTTTATACATATATAAGTCACCTAAAGAACATGATTTTTCAGCTTTATAATCATGTTTTAAAATATATATCCGCTGCGTTTTTCAGAAAGTTTAAGAGGTTAAACTTTGATTTTATGCTCTAACAAACCCAACAATTGCATCTAGAGCCGGTTATGTGGATAGCATGCTTGATAGTATCCTTTAAAAATTTGTTTTATGGGATTTTATAACCCCTTTAAGGGCTGAAATATTCTTGCATGTTGAATCCCCAAGCTTTCAAGGTTATATCACACATGCTTGTCATTAAACCTTGAAAGACAAGTATGATGATATGTATATTGTTTGGATAATGATTAAAACCCGAATTTTCAGTTTATGTTGGCTGAAAATCATGGGTTTTTAATGGGGATTCTTAGTTATATTTGGATGGTATGATGAATGTTCATATTGGTGCATAACCAAGCTTTTGGCTTTGTGTTGTTTGGATGTTTGCAATGGATGGTTTTGGTTTATTCAATGGGGTTGTATATTAATCTATTTGTGCTTTGTTTAAAAATGTAATTTGTCTATTTATTCATTGGAATGTAATAATAGATTAGGAGTATTTTTCTTTTACTAGAAAATATGTATTAGGATATATATTTTGTAAAAGAAGATGCTCGGGAAGGAAGCACAAAAGGAAGACACAAAAGGACTTGAAGCATATGGATGCAAGTTCAAGTGGGGGTCTATGAAGACCCCAATTTTGTGTTGTATTCAACCCTTAGGAAAGACCAAATGACCACACTTGTGATGGCAAACAAGTGTGGTCATAATAGTATCTATGGTTATGCACATTGTGGTTGTTTATATTATGCTTGTTTGATTGTGATTTTGTGAATGATTGTATGCTATTTGGATATGATAAACAATCTTAATAAAAATGATCTTAACAAGCTAATATAAAATGGTTCTTAATCATTAAGTGTTAGTAAATGGTTATTAAAAGGATTAATGATTTAATAATAAAATGGGTTTTATTAAAAGGACCATAGGGTATCTTGTATTTGAAAGCATGCAAATACAAGTACATAGAGTTTTCTAAACTAGAATTATGAAATCTCTAAACATTTGACAAACAAGTTTAACACCGTCCTTTTGCACAACACTTGAGTCATTTGGAAACTCTTAATGGGATAAAGGTCACCTAACCATTTAGAGGGAACTTGTGGCTCAAGGTGGGGATACCATATTGGTGGGATAAAGGTCACCTAACCACTTATGTTGGTAAACTCACATGTGTGTGCAAGTAGGGTAACTTGATTTGCAAACCATGTTGAATGGATCACCTACAATATGGTTTCCAAATGGTGTTGATGGGATTAACATGCCGACTTTACATACGATGTTTAAAGTCGATCCCATACCTCTAGAAGTTACAAATGGTTGCAACCGTCAATCGTTGACCACCTTATTAATTTAAATCATGGGATAAAGGTCACCTAACCACAATTTAAATGTAATGTTGGGTTCTAGATTTTAATATAAAAATGACCTTAAAAGGCATTAATTATTAAAAATTGGCAATATCAAAAATACTAAAATAGATCTTTGTTAAATTTTGTAGATGGCCACCAATAATGACAATCATGATAACTCATCCGCGTCCACCCAATCATTACGAGCGATCCTCCAAAAGGAACATCTAAATCATAATAATTTCATTCATTGGTATCGAAACTTGAGAATCATTCTCAAGCAAGAGAGAAGATCATATGTTTTAGACGACCCTATCCTCGATCAACCTACTGAGGATGATAAGGAGGCCTGCAACGATTGGCTGAAGTACACTAAGGACTCCGTCCAAGTGTCTTGTCTCATGCTAGTGAGCATGACTCCGGATCTCCAAAAGGAGTATGAACATCATGGAGCTTACGACATGATAACCCAGCTGAAGGAAATATTCCAACAACAAGCAAGGGTTGAGCGCTTTGAAATAGTTCGAGCACTCCATGAATGTCGTATGGATGACAACCCATCTGTTTCATCTTATGTACTTAAGATGAAAAGTCATATTGACCGCCTCGACAGGCTTAATTGTTCCGTCTCAAAGGAATTGGCCACGGATTTGATCCTAAATGGCCTTACCAAGAAGTTCAAGACATTTGTGTTGAACTACAACATGAATGCTTGGGACAAAAGCATTGGTGAGCTTCACTCAATGCTCAAAACGGCCGAGGTGGCCATGGGTAAAAGGGTTTTACCTATTCTCACCATCAATGAAGGTGGGAACAAGAAAAGGCCTTATCCCGCACCCAAGGCAAAGGTTGCCAAGGGTAAGGGACCCATATGGGGAAAAGGGAAAGGGGTGGCAAGGGTGCCACC
This sequence comes from Flaveria linearis, assembly GCA_024085815.1. NCBI lineage: Eukaryota > Viridiplantae > Streptophyta > Magnoliopsida > Asterales > Asteraceae > Flaveria > Flaveria linearis. The sequence continues at coordinate 48,228,994 of CM044001.1, forward strand.
CAAACCACAATATAAGAAGAAAAAGGTTGCTACTAACGACCCATGCTTCAAGTGTGGGAGATTGGACATTGGGCAAGGAATTGTCCTGTCCATCTCCAAGAGTTGAAAGCAAAGAGGGATGCCGGGAAGACCTCAGGTACAATATACATGATTCATATTGATCTTAATATTACATATTCTAACACATGGGTATTAGATACCGGATGTGGAACTCATATTTGCAATTTGTTACAGGGGTTCAAAAGAAGTAGGGACTTCAATCAAGGGGATGTTAGTCTCTTCATGGGCAATGGAACCAAACTCCATGTTGAAGCTCGTGGAGACTACATCCTAAAACTTCCAAGTGGCTTGGATGTTATTTTGAAGAATGTTTTGTATGCTCCTAGTTTGACTAGGAACATTATTTCTGTATCCCAATTAAGACATTATGATTATGTTTTATCTTTTGTTGAAAATGATATTCATGTTTCTTTAAATGATATGTTCTATTTTAAAGCTATTCCCATTAATGGCATTTATGAATTGGATCATGAAAATGCTTTAAATAGTTCATTGTACCAAACAAACACCAAGAAACTCAAGTTGGATTTGAGTGATACCTATCTTTGGCATTGTCGTCTTGGTCATATAAACAAGAAATGTATACAAACACTTTAAAAGAATGGTCTTTTAAAAACAAATGAATGTGATTCATTTGATGTATGTGAATCTTGTTTACAAGGAAAAATGACTAAGGCACCCTTTAGTGGAACTAACGAAAGGGCAAAAGATTTATTAGAAATCATACATTCGGATGTATGTGGTCCTTTTAAACCAATGACTAGGAATGATGAAAGTTACTTCATTACCTTTATCAACGATTATAGTCGCTAGGGGTATGTGTACTTATTAAGGCACAAAGATGAAGCTTTTGAAATGTTCAAAATCTTCAAGAATGAAGTAGAAAATCAACTTAACAAGTCAATTAATGTTCTCCGTACCGATAGAGGAGGTGAATACCTAAGTGATGTTTTTCAAGATCATCTTAGGAGTTGTGGGATTGTCTCACAACTCACTCCACCTGGAAGACCACAACATAATGGTGTGTCTGAGAGGAGGAATCAAACCTTATTGGATATGGTCCGATCTATGATGGCTAGAAGCACATTACCTCTATCATTTTGGGGTTTCGCTTTGCTCTCTGCGGCCCGTATTCTAAATATGGCCCAAACCGAAAGGTGGAAAGGACACCTTTTGAGATATGGCATGGAAGAGTTCCATCCCTATCATACTTAAGGGTCTGGGATTGTGAGGCTTATGTTAAGACTCCCACCCCAAGCAAATTGGAAGTCGGATCCACCAAGTGTATCTTTATTGGATATCCTAGAGATTCTATAGGATATTATTTCTATGATCCACTGGAACAAAAGGTGTTTATTACCAGAAAGGGTGAGTTCTTAGAAGCAAAGTTCCTTATGGAAGGAACTAGCAGTAGAATAGTGGATCTTGAGGAGGATCAAGAACCACAACCCGATGCACGTTTGGTTGAAACTAGCACTCAACATGAGGATGTTGAGGATGATCAAGGGGTTGATCAATACACACAAGATGTTCGCAGAAGTGGTAGAACTAGTAATTCACCTGAAAGATACGGATTTTTCATGGATGGATGCTATGTGGTAGATTCAGATGAACCAACCACATACCATAATGCAGTGTCCAATTCGGATTGTGACAAATGGCTTGAAGCCATGAACGTTGAGATGCAATCCATGTATGACAATCTAGTTTGGGAACTTGTTGTACCACCTCTTAATTCCAAGGTAGTTGGAAGTAAGTGGGTTTTCAAGAAGAAAACTGATATGCATGGAAACTTGGATACTTATAAAGGTAGACTTGTAGCAAAGGGTTTCACTCAAACTCAAGGGGTTGACTATGATGAAACCTTCTCACCTTTTGCGATGCTAAAGTCTATAAGGATATTGTTTGCCATAGCTGCTCATTATGATTATGAGATTTGGCAAATGGATGTCAAAACCGCTTTCCTAAATGGATATCTTGAGGAAGATGTCTATATGGTTCAGCCTGAAGGTTTTGTTGATCCAAAACATCCTAATAAAGTATGCAAGTTAAAGAAATCAATCTACGGACTCAAACAAGCATCGAGAAGTTGGAATCACCGTTTTGATGAGGAGGTAAAGAAATTTGGCTTCATCAAAAATGCTGATGAGGCTTGTGTGTACAAGAAGGCTAGTGGGAGCACAATAACTTTCCTAGTATTGTATGTTGATGACATACTACTATTTGGAAATGACATTCCAACCTTGGAAGGTGTAAAAACCTGGCTTGGAAGTTGTTTTTCCAAGGATCTTGGTGAAGCCGCCTATATTCTGGGAATAAAGATCTATAGGGATAGATCAAGGCGGTTGATTGGTTTAAATCAAAGTGCATACATTGATAAGATCTTGAAAAGGTTCAAGATGGAGAACTCTAAGAAAGGTACCGTACCTATTCAAAGCGGAATGATATTGAGTACGACTCAATGTCCTAGCTCAAAGGATGAGCAAGATAAAATGAAGGCAATCCCATACGCATCTGCTATTGGATCCATCATGTATGCAACGATATGCACTCGACCGGATGTGTCATGCGCCTTAAGCATGACAAGCCGTTACCAGCTAAATCCTAGAAACAGTCATTGGATGGCTATTAAGAACATACATAAGTACCTAAGGAGGACAAGAGATATGTTCCTAATCTATGGATCTGGTGATTAGGAACTCGTTGTAAAAGGTTACACGGATGCGAGTTTCCAAACCGATCGTGATGATTCACGATCACAATCGGGATACATTTTCATTCTGAATGGTGGAGCGGTCTCTTGGAAGAGCTCCAAACAGGATGTGGTGGCTCTATCAACCACAGAATCAGAATACGTCGCCGCCTCATTGGCATCTCAAGAAGCTGCATGGTTGAAGAAATTCATTGCCGATCTAGGGGTGTCCCTTCCATTCAGGACCCCCTAGAGATCTTTTGTGATAACGAGGGTGCGATTGCTCAAATCAAGGAACCTCGTGCTCATCAAAAGACTAGGCACATTGAGCGGAGATTCAACTACATACGAGATGAAGTTGAAAAGGGAAAGATATGTATTCGCAAAGTTCACACGGATCAAAACATTGCAGATCCCCTCACGAAGCTCCTTGAAAAGGCAAAGCATGAAGGTCATACTTGTGCCATGGGACTTCGATATTCTAGTGATTGGATTTGATCTGTAAATTTTGTATTTGGATATATGGAACTCTTTATTATTTGAATAAAATTATTTGGTTATAATGTTTCAATTAATGTTCCAATTTAGCATGTTTAATCCATGAGTAAATTGTTTACTCTAAATGTCCGTAGTCGTTCAGACTTGTGGGAACAAGTGTGAGGGTAAGATTATTATGAACATGGGTTGGTTGATATTCATAAGGATTAATATATAGCAATGGGTTGCTACCAAGGTTCATATATATTTGTGGGATGCAAATATTGGACTGACCTGCATCTCAAATATTACTGCATGGAATCTTCCTGATTGATCATAAGTAAATTTGAGTAAAGGCGAACATCATTTGGTATCCTCTGACCTAAGATACATATTGGGTCTTGATATTTACAAAATATTACACTTTGGCTTAGTTCTTCGCTGTTCTGAAATATGGCAGTACAAAAGTCTGAGTTCAGGTATGATATAAGGTAATTGTGAGAGACATACGTAGTCAAGAAGGGATTTGTCCCTCTTATTCATTAAGAGTAAGATGTCTAAGGCCTGATAGAGTAATATCAATGAGAATGATCACTCCGTGTCTCTAGGAGTTAACATGACATCTGTGACAAAAGGATAGATGATTGATTCACCTAAAACATTTCAAGTACGGCACTTGAAGAGGATGATGTTATTGAATGGCACTTAGTCATGCGTATTAAGGGTAGTAAACCGTTGCTAGGCGGTATTTACTGCTTGCATCAATCTTCTATAAATCTTGTGCATGTGGGAGATTGTAGGATCTTATATGCCCAAGACACATACAAGATTGATATGGTTAGTACGTTATGATCCAAGTCAGGTCATACCTAATAACAAGTTATACAAACACCAACAAACATTTGTTTATTGATAGGATCATACAACAAATATAGACACCTAATTTAGAAAATTGGTTTTCTAAATATTGCTTTTGTGTTAGAACAAAATTATATGGATAATTTGTTCAAGAGAAATTTATTTGTTTCATTATTTAAAATGGTTAGATAATGACATATAAAAGAGTGTTGTGTTATAAAATTACAACTAGGTTTTAAATTTTATAACATGAATGAATGAAAGAGTGTAAATAAAACAAAAGATTAAAATGGGTGGGAAACCCATTTTAAACATCACCTTCGGCCGCCCATAGGGTCTTGGAGAACCCACCTTTTCTATTTTTCCTACAACACATAACTAATGCTACACTCTTCCAATTCATTCATTCATTCCAACACTCTTTCTCTCTCACACATGCAATAACTTTCTCTCTTCTTCTTCTCTCCCAAAAACTCAAAATCTTTGGCTGATTTTCTAAGGGTTTTTGGCTGAGCTTGTTGCTACTTGTTGGCTGTAATCTCGGGTTCAAGAAGAGGGTCAAGCTTTGGTGTAACACTACCTAGCAAGTAAGTGTTTGGAAGACTTGTGTGTATCGAGATTTGAGGTCCTCCACCTTGAAGGATTGCTGCTCAAAACATCATAAATCTTCTTCTTTCTGTCGACTTTTGAAAGCTGCAGTAAGGTAGTTTGGCAGCCCTTTGTGGCTGTTATATTATGTTGTTTGTTATGTTACATAGCTTGCTTATTCACATAAAATGATCTTTATATGGGTTTGTTTATACATATATAAGTCACCTAAAGAACATGATTTTTCAGCTTTATAATCATGTTTTAAAATATATATCCGCTGCGTTTTTCAGAAAGTTTAAGAGGTTAAACTTTGATTTTATGCTCTAACAAACCTAACAGTATTAACAGTTGCTTGTTCCTTCAAAATACTACTGCCTTCAGCCTGGTGTTGTGGTGGATCACCTAATGAGTTTTGAGGCTCATCAAGTGATTCACTTGTTGAAGCTTCACTATTCCTTGACATAATTAAACAATCAGATCTGTGAATGGTGGAAGCTTGGTGTATTTCAGCACTTGGAGAATTTGGACGAGGTCTGGGTAGCTCAAACAGTTGATCAGCATCAGTATCAGCATCATTTTGAGCACCTGTTCCAACTGAAACATTCTCACAAGATGGTTTAGAATAGTTTTCAAACAATTCTAAATCAAATATATGATCAGGGCCATTCCCTCTAACACAATAAGTGTGCTCATTAACAACTATATTAGATGACTCCTCAAATTGTTGATTCTTAATGGTATATACCCTATAAGCTTTGGAGCTGGAAGAGTATCCAACAAAGATAGCATCATCCGACTTTTCAGCAAATTTTGCTAAGTTGTTCTTTGTGTTAAGTATGGTACACCTGCTACCAAAGGACCTTAGAAAGCCAATGAACGATGGCCTCTTGTTCCATAGCTCATAAGGGGTTTTTCCATGGGGCTTAACTACAAGAACTCTGTTCTGCACATAGCATGCAGTGCTGATTGTCTCTGCCCAGAATGTTAGAGGTAGTTTTGAATCAGCTAACATAGTTCGAGCAGCCTCAATAAGTGTCCTATTCCTCCTATCAACAACACCGTTTTGTTGAGGAGTTCTGGGAGCACTATATTGTCTGGCAATCCCTTTTGAGTTACAAAATAAGTCAAGAACTTGGGTTGAGGATAATGCACTCATGTTCTGTGAAAAGCATTTGGTGCTTTTGATCACAGAATTGAGAAACACTTAACAGACTGTGTTCAAGCTGTTTGATAAAGTGAACTTTGTCAACTTTTAATTTACCATTGGATATACTCCCTCTGCCAGAAATATATCCTCCGGCCTCACCTCCAAATTGGATAGGTCCTCATCATAGTTCTGGACCTGTTGAAGGAGAGATCTTTTCCTGTCATATGCCTGGAGCATCCACTGTCTACAATCCAGACATTGTTATTCTTGGCATATGGATGTCCCTGCACATAGATGAGATTGTTAGTTTTGTTTGGAAGCCCAAGCCTTGCTTGTCTTGGGTTCTTCCAAAGTTAATGACATCATTGAACCAAAAGATATGCATTGGGGTCCAATAAGGGTCTTTGAAGAAGAGGTTTGGGCTGCAGCATCTTCCTTGATCTTCCAGTCCACCCTTTGGTTGATCTTGGAGGATGAGCTTGTTGAAGCTTTTGCAGCATGCTCTTCTTCCGAAGCTTCTTTCTTTTCGGAAGAAGCCTTCACCACCTTTTCTTCCGAAGCAGTCTTCTTCTGGGATGGTTTCATGGGAATTTTCTTGTTCTTCCGAACCTCAGTAGCTTTTGCTTCCGAAGCCATTTTCCCTTCGGAAGAAAAATTTTCTTCCGAAAGCAACCTTGCTTCCAAAACTAGCTTTCCCTTCTTCATCACTTGAACCGTTTGAAAAGGTCCAAATGTGAAACCCTCCCTGACTCCTTCTTTTCTAACATTATTTGCATAATGTGTGCTTGCAGGATTGTAGTAACAATCTTTTGCCATGTGGTTTTGCAGACCACACATTATGCATGCAATGTTAGTCTTTTGGGAATGTGAGGGGTTGCTGTTTCATGGGCTTCTTCTCTGCATTAGCAACTTTTCCCTTCAACATCTGATCCTTTAGCAGGACAGGAGTGCTGGTATTACACTCCTTTCCTAAATCGGAAGTACCTAACACTTGGAATCCAGCTGAGATGAAGACACCTTTCTGCCTTGGGTCAATCTTCAGCTTGGACTCCGCCACTTTCTTAGCAGTTCTTCTAGCAGCTTTAGCTCTGCTTCTTCTGGCCTTAGTAGTTAGGATTTGGTCTTCACAGGAGAAGATGAGTACATCTTCCTATTCCTTCCCTGTGGTGGCCACTATTGTTGCTTCATCCTTCAATTCTAATGAGGTAGGGTCAGCAATTGGAACCTCTTGCTCCTCAGTACCGTATCTAGGTTGTCTAATAGACTCATAGGAGTGTGGTGGAGCAATTTCATTGGTTCCCAACCCTCCTTTGTTCTGATAATAGAGTTTGGAATGGGAGGATGATGCAAGAATAGCTTGGAAGTTTTGCTCAGAAATAGCATGCTTCCTAGCCTGAGCCTCAGCAGTGACAAGCTGGGCTTGAGCCTCAGACAATTTGGATATCAGATCCTTGATTTGAGTCTTGTAGTTGGTGTGTTCATGTTTTAAAAGAGACACAGTTTTCTCTAACTCCTTAATTTTCTTTTGGTAGTCAGATTCAGCTCTCTTAAAATCAGATTTTAAGATATTTAAAGACTCAATGTCAGATCTGATTTCCATATTGTAGTCCTGATAAAATTTAACTTTAGCTACACAGGCTAGAGTACAAAGATGTTCATATACCTGGGCATCGTCCGTTTTGGCCTTGAGAGCTTGAGTAGGAGTCACATCCTGTACCATGAAGCTCCAGTCGACATCTTGAGCTATTGCAGCTTTTTCAGTTGAGTTTTCATCTGGCTTTGAGGTTAAGGGATGTGTGGAGGCCTATGGGGTTCCTGAATTGTTCTTGGGAGCCTTGCATTCCCTTGCAAAGTGACCGAGTTGGTTACAGTTTTAACACTTTGCCTTGGTCTTGTCAAACCCAAACTTGCTGGTAGTTGGGTTTTAATGGAATTGCCTTCCAGTTCTCTTACAGAACTTCCTAGCTCTATAAGTTAAAAGAACCATCTATTGGACAATGTCAACATACTCTACATCGTCTGGACTGAAACACTCAAGATCATCAAAGCAGTATTGAAAATCACCAGAGTGTCCACTTCCTGAGACAAAGGCACAACTTTCCTGAAAGGAATTGTGTTGAGCTTGTTGAGACCTTGGAGTCTCAGGGAAAGTGATGTATGATCCAGAAGAGCAGGATGGCTGCTGGTAGGTCAGGTAATGCTGAGGTTGTGGGGTTAATGAGCCTTCAGCGACCATTAAAGCGTTGCTAGCAGGAAGACTTGTGGGTCTGCTTGTTTGGTGGACCTTCTTACTCTCCATCTCTATGCGATATCCATCGAGGATGCCATAGAGTTCAGTCGTGGTAAGAGTGTTCAAGTTTTCTGTTCTCTTGATAGAGACACAGTAAAATGTCCACTCGCTTGGAAGAGCACTCATAAACTTTCTAGTCAGATCTCTAAGTTCATGAGTGATCTTTACAGACTGAAGAGAAGAGATAAGATCCATATACCTGAAGTACTGCTGGCTGAGGGTCTCTCCAGCAATGTGAGTGAAGTTCTCGAACTGCTGCTTCAGTGAGTCCTTCTTTGAGTAGTTGGAGTTTGAATACATCTGAGTAAGTGCATCAAACAATTCTTTGGCAGTCTTGCAATGCTCGAACCCCACCATAATGGAGTTCGGTATTGCAGTCATAAGAATGGTCATAGCATTGCTGTCGATGTCCTTCTTCTTTTTGTCTTCATCAGAGTAATCCTCAATAGCCTTCTCTATCATGGCACCGTTTCCACCAGATGCTGCCACCTTTGGCTTATACGGGCCATTGACAATAGAGTTCCATATTTTGCTGTCTTGGTATCTGAAGAAGCCTTCCATTCTTCTGCTCCAAGACCTGAAATTTTCAGGAGTAATGATGGAAGCCTTTGTCATAGTTCCCATCTCTATTTTAGATTTGTTAAAGGTTATTTTGCATGAGTGAGTTGTAGGGAGGAGTGAAAAACAGGTTGATTTGGACGGTTAGATCACCCAATCAAGAGCCTAAGGAGCTCTGATACCAATTGTAGGAGCTGTTGGGGTCACTTAACACTTAGTTTTTCTCTCAAACTCACCTTAAACAACACTCGGGTAAAGATAGAGTCAATAAGAGTTGATCACAATATAACAAGTAATAAGGAACACAAGAAGTAATTTTCAAGGTACTTTTATGTATTGCTTCTCAACTCAAGTATTACACGACTCTTCAAGTTGTGTGGACTGAGTTACAATGAGAACCTATATATAATACTACCTACAGCCGGATATACTTTGATACCAGTTGGGATCCTATAACTAAAGCCTATACTACAAGACTATAGTTTAAGGTATCTTAGATAAAGTCTTATCTGAGATATGGTAGTCAGGACATGTCCCTGACTTACCTTTTGTCACCAACTAAAGTTGGTAACATGTACTATCATAAAAGGTAAACAGTGGAATAAGGTATGGTCGACTACATGGCTCTTTAGGAAGAAGCCATGTTGTATCTGCAGCGGAATGTCAGTGACCATACTTGTGTCCACTGGTTCATGGCAGTGTCTTCTGAAGGTTAAATGGCTTCGGAAGAACAAGTACTTCCGAACCCACTTATACTTTGGAAGAGACTGCTTCTTCTGAGACTTGGAAACTTCTTCTTTTCTTAACTTCAGAAGTAGAGTTCTGTCTTTGGAAGTTGATCTTTCACTTTGTCTTCGGAAGAACTCTACAACCTTCGGAAGTTCCATCCTAAGCTTCGGAAGCCTTTGTATGTAGTACCAAAAATTATCTAAGTGAATTGGTTTTGGTTGCACCAGCCTTCTTCTTGATCCAACAAAAGTAGTTAGAAAGATAACACTTTATCTAACTAATAATTATTTGCTTTTCATCTGTTAACATGAATCATTGCACATAACATGAGATCATACTAGTTTTAATTCCTCATAGATTTGTTTGATGAAGGTTAAGAATAGACATAGAATACTTCAATATTGATTGCAGATATTTGGATCCACTTAAACTCATGCATGATATTAATGATTGATTAAACAGTAAATGATTATCATGCTTTGGGTTTATTTGGATGACTTGTATGTACCCCATATCTGATTGTATGATAAAATCAATCCTCCTTAAGATATACTAGCAAGTACTTTCAATACTTAATACCTAGTTACTTAGGAGTATATGTAACACCCGTAATTTATTTTAAAGAAATAAAAGAATGAAATAGAAAGAAAAAGGAAGAAAATAAAAGTCAACTAAAGAGGAAGGACCAAAAGTGCCAAATGGGCAAAGTTGTTATTTATTTTGTACAAAAAGGGAGGCATGGCCGCCCATAACCCCTGCACACTTCTTTGCATTCGGTTTTTAGAGAGAGAAACAGCAGGGACTTCGATTCTTAGAGAGAGAAAGAAGAAGAAATCGGATTCAAGGTAAGAATTGGTGTTTTTAAGTTGTGTTTTAGCTAAGAAACCGAGAATGCATGTTCTTATGTGTGTGTTTGTGTTCGGGTTGCACTGTGTGTGTGTGTTTTAGGTGTAGAAACGACTGGGAAGTTAAGAAAGGGTATCCAAAACCCGAAGACAAACTAAGGTGAGTTTCTAGACCCCTTTTTACCTGTTTTAAATGTTTTGGGGCTGGAAAATGCATGTAAGTATGTTTTATAAAAATTGGGTTTGATACCCGTATGATATGAATGTGTGTATGTTTATGTTTATGTTAGATTTATGCCTAGAATCATGTGCATATGTTTAGTACTAGGCATTCTGATGTTTGGGAATTGGAATATGAATTAGTCGCATGAGCAGGTTACTAATACGCCCAACAAGCCCAATTAGTAGTAATATGCCTGGAATTTGGACTTAGAATAAATAAGTATAAGTTGATGAGTCCAATAGTGTTTATATGTCCAACAGGACTCATGAGTCCCACAGTACCCATGAGTCTGAAAACTAAGTAAAAAGGTGAAAAGTCTGAATTCTGGTCGTATGACCAGAAAATATTTCTAAGTGTGATATGGTACGACCAATAGTGCTCATACGCCCAACAGGGTGGTCGTATGACCACAAGATTATTCTAAGTGTAGGATGAAAAGTCCAACAGGGCTCATACGCCCAGCAGTGCTCTTACGCCTAACAGGGCTTATACGCCCAACAGGGCTCATACGCCCAAGGGGCTTATACGCCCAACAGGGCTCAAACGACCAGAACACTTAGAATTTTTACAGAAATTTCCCTGCAAATCCGAAGTTCGAGGTTTTGACCAGGGTTGACTAGGGTTAATAAATGATGATGTTTTATGCATGTAATGATGATTATGATTAACCCTTATTATTACTGATACTATTATCAGTGTATTATTAGTGTTAACAATATTATTAATAAAATATTGTTAAGTATGGTATGATGCTATGTATGATGATGAATGTATGATGATGAATGTATGATGATGAATGTATGATGAGTGTGTATGTTCCTTGTAATTGTGTATGCTTATCTTTCCGAAACTTTACAAATAACGAGAATGAACTAATGAAGTATTATGTAACGTAAAGTGAAAGATAATGAAAGAGGAACATGATGATGAATGCATGTATTAACGAATGAATGAAAAGAAGAATGATGACGAATACATGCATTAATGAACGAACGAATTATGTCTTGCAAGCATTGAATAACGCGATTGGTCCTTCTCTGTGATTGACCATGGTCATGGTACCTCTACCGCTTACCTCTAGTACCGTGGCATACGTTTTGTTGTTCATATGTTGACTTCGGCCCGGTAGCTAATAACGATCGGGGTGTAGCATATGGTATTGGTACAATTCACCTTTCAATGTGCAAGTAAGTATGAATGGGATTCTTGTCATTCGACCACAGTAATCATAGCCAAGTGCTATGAAGTGGGTAAAGCCTGACAGAATCTATACGAGAAGTTAAAGATAACGATGTATAACGAATGATGAAGATAATAACGAATATTATCTCTGTGTACGTATGATGTATGAACGCATGCATGAAAGGATACTTTTAAATAAGTAAAAGTATGTTTTATTATAAAACTAGAACTCACTCAGCAACGCTGACTTTTATATGTTTTCCAGTTGGCAGGTAGTGTTGCTGAGGATGGCACGAGGCGGCTACTCAGCTCTTTTGGGATGGCATTCTTTTGTTAATTTTTGTATTGTAATGCAAACAAACGATATTTTGTAATGAGTGTTGTATTACTTTGCAAAAGCATTTATAGTAAATTCAAAGTTTCCGCTGCATGGTTTTTGTTAAGTTATATTAAATGTATGTTTTATGGGTGATGACGACCAACTGTGAGGTGCCCGGGATCGGGGCCTTACAAGTTGGTATCAGAGCCAAAGTTTAAGTGAATGGGTAAATTTTTAAGATAAACCTAAACTTAAACTGAAAATGGGACAGAAAGGAAGAGAATGCCATCTGAGTAGTTGCGTGCCATCAGGTATTTTTATTAAAGTTAATCATGATTTCGTGCGCATGATATGTGTTTATGTGTACTGTTAGACTTAGATACTAATGTAGTCAGGACAGGTAATGCTCAGGGTATGAAGAATAGAGTAAGTGGCTAATCACAACTGGCCACTGTAATTAGGGACTTACTATACTCGACATAAACTGAGCTATTTTCTTGAATGACCGTGTTGGTGTTTAAATCTTTCAGTGTGATAGAAGATGGTCGGTGGTAGATCATCTAAAGCTTCCCGTGGCGGTGGACGTGGTGATGAACCGCGTAACACGCGAGGAAGACTTAGGACAGAGAAAGTAGTTCATGAGGAAAACGAGACTCCTCATCAGGAGGAGGCAGACGAAAGCGCGAATTTGAGAGCCTCGGTAAAAGAGGCAGTGGTGGAGGAAGTACATCAGGTCATGCAGACGATCTTACCGTCTGTAGTGACCAAAGTGATAAAGGCAGTACGTAATGATGAGAGACGAGGGAGGAATCGGTCCTCAGGTAGACAGCAGCAGACAGAAGCAGAAACAGTATTATCCGATGATGAAGAGGAAAAGGAAGAAGAGCAGTTACGGGAGACAGCCCGGGGTTGTAACTACGGGGCATTCATGAGGTGCAAGCCCCCAACTTTTGATGGTTCTGGTACTGCTACTGATGCTCACCAATGGGTGATGGAAATGGAGGCTGTCCTCGATATTAGTGATTGCCAGGAGGACAAGAAGGTGAAGTTTGCTACCCACTCTTTCACAGGGTCGGCTTTGTGCTGGTAGAACAATATAGTCCAAGCCGAGGGTAGCAGGGCTATAGGGAAGATGAAGTGGGCTGAGTTAAAAAGGCTGGTGATTGAGGAATTCAGTCCTCGTCGGGAAATGGATAGAATTGAGAGAGAGTTTCTGCAGTTGGAGGCGGGGACGATGACCCACCAACAATATACCACCAAGTTTAACGAATTGGTGCTGTTGGTGCCGGAGCAGGTGACGCCGGTGTCTCGAAAGATCAATCGGTACATTCAGGGGTTGCCAGCTGAAATTCGTTGGCACTTGATTTCTGCCCGACCAAGCACTTTCAGGTCGGCAGTGGATTTGGCGGGAAGGTTGTTCGATGAACGGGCTGCGTTGGTAAAGGCTGAGGGTAGCAAGAACGGAAGTGGAGAGAAGAACTGGCAGGGGAAGAGGTTTGGTCGGGGTGATACTTCGACGAACAACAAGAAGTCGAGAGTGGATGACCACCGTGTGGTCGTGTCTGAAGCTGGGGTGAGGAAGTGTGGTAAGTGTGGAAAGGAGCACTCAGGGGAGTGCAAATGGGGATCTAACATCTGCTTTAAATGTGGGAAGACGGGACATATATCAAAGGATTGCCGGATGGGAAAGTGTTTTAACTGTGGGGAAGGCGGTCATATGAGCAGGGACTGTAAGAAGCCGAGGGCTGAGGCTTCAGGGGTAAAGAAGACGGGAAGTGAAGGTCCGAGAGCAAGCGCCAGGGCTTTCACTATGACGCAGGAAGAGGCTAGGACGGACCCCGACGTTGTGTCAGGTACGTTTCTAGTAAATCAAACTCTTGCTTCTGTGTTATTTGATTCTGGTGCTAGTAGGAGGTTCATTTCTGCTACTTTCTGTGCTAAATTGCCTGTTAGTAGTAAATGCATTAGTGAGCCTTTTTATGTAGAAACTGCTATTGGTAAGTCCACTAGAGTTACTGATGTGATAGAGGACTGTACCATAGAATTAGAAGGTCATAGGTTTGCTGCTAGATTACATGTGATGCCCCTAGGTGGATTTGATGTAGTACTAGGGATGGATTGGTTGGCAACCTATGAAGCGAATATCATATGTCGAAAGAAGATGATTAGATTGACGGCATCTGACGGGAGTCTGGTGACAATATACGGTGATCGGGTAACGATGATTCCGAAGGTGATTTCGATGGCGGTGGCGGGGAAGTGCATGAGGCGTGGGTGCAACGCCTACCTATGTTATGTGAAGGATGTGGAAACACCAACACCACAACTATCCGACGTTCCGGTTGTGTGTGAGTTTCCAGATGTGTTCCCGGAAGACTTATCGGGGTTGCCACCTGACCGTGAAATCGAATTTCAAATTGACTTAATACCCGGTGCCCAACCTGTCGCCAAGGCACCGTATCGATTAGCTCCTACGGAGATGAAGGAGTTGATGGAGCAACTGCAGGAGTTGCTTGACAAGGGCTTCATTAGACCGAGTATCTCTCCTTGGGGTGCCCCGGTCTTATTTGTGAAAAAGAAGGACGGTAGCATGAGAATGTGTATCGACTACCATGAATTGAACAAGTTGACCATGAAGAATCGGTATCCGTTACCGAGGATCGATGACTTGTTCGACCAGCTCCAGGGTGCCAGTTGGTTCTCGAGGATAGATCTTCGATCTGGCTACCATCAATTGAAGGTGAAGGAGCAGGACATTCCTAAAACAGCTTTTCGTACGCGTTATGGACACTATGAGTTTCTCGTTACGTCATTTGGTCTAACTAACGCGCCAGCTGCTTTTATGGACTTGATGAACCGAGTGTGTCGGCCAATATTAGATAAATCAGTGATTGTGTTCATCGATGATATCCTGATTTATTCGAGGAGCGAAGAAGAGCATGCCGGTCACATTCGGGAAGTATTGGAGACTTTGAGAAGGGAGAAACTGTACGCTAAGTTCTCCAAGTGTGCCTTCTGGTTACGCGAGGTACAATTTCTGGGTCACGTGGTAAATGCAGAAGGAATAATGGTGGACCCAGCAAAGGTTGAGGCTGTGATGCAATGGAAATCACCAAAGACGCCATCCGAGATTCGTAGCTTCTTGGGATTGGCGGGCTATTATAGGAGATTTATTCAAGACTTTTCAAAGATAGCCTCACCTTTGACAAAATTGACTCGTAAGGACGTGAAATTCGTGTGGGGTCGAGAGCAGGAGACGGCTTTCGAGGAGTTGAAGACAAGACTAACACAAGCTCCTGTTTTGACTTTGCCCGAGGGGAATGAAGACTTAGTGGTCTATTCAGATGCATCTTATTCCGGGCTAGGTTGCGTGTTGATGCAACGTGGAAGGGTGATCGCATATGCATCTCGACAACTGAAGATCCACAAAGTCAACTATCCCACACACGATCTAGAATTAGCTGCGGTGGTTTTCGCGTTGAAGATTTGGCGGCACTATCTATACGGGACGAAGTGCACAATCTTCACCGACCACAAAAGCTTGAAGTACTTCTTCGAGCAGAAAGATCTTAACATGAGGCAGAGGCGATGGTTGGAACTAATAAAGGATTATGATTGCGAAATCCATTACCATCCGGGCAAGGCCAACGTGGTGGCCGATGCCCTTAGTCGAAAAGAAAGGCCTGAGCCGATCCGGGTAAAGGCATATCAGCTAATTATGACCTCAGATGTAATGACTCAGGTTAAGGAGTTTCAAGACGAGGCTTTGAAAGAAGATCGTCTTAACTCCGAAAGGATGAGAGGTCTAGTTACGGAATTGGGTGAGAACACTCTTGGTGTTAAGACTCGATTTGGACGAATGTGGATTCCTCGATACGGGGATCTACGTGGTAGAATTATGGACGAGGCCCATAAGACCCGATACTCTATTCACCCCGGTGCTACCAAAATGTACCATGATATGAAGAAAGACTATTGGTGGCCGGGTATGAAACGCGACGTAGTGGAGTACGTAAGTAAGTGCTTGACTTGCTTACAAGTGAAGGCGGAACACCAAAAGCCCTACGGGAAGATCCAACCGTTGGATATACCCGAGTGGAAGTGGGAGCACATCACCATGGACTTCATCATGAAGTTACCACGTACCCCAAAAGGGTATGATGCCATATGGGTGATAGTTGACCGCTTGACAAAGAGTGCCCACTTCCTACCGATCCGCGAAACGTACTCATCTGAAAGATTGGTGGATCTGTTCATCAAGGAAATTGTAGCTCGTCATGGTGTACCGGTGTCTATTGTGTCTGATCGCGACTCCCGGTTTACCTCTAAGTTTTGGAAGAGATTTCATGATGCAATGGGGACGAGGCTACACATTAGTACAGCATATCACCCTCAGACAGACGGTCAGTCTGAGAGGACGATCCAAACACTCGAGGACATGCTTCGGGCGTGCGTGATCGATTTTGGAGGAAGTTGGGACAACCACCTGCCGTTAGCGGAATTCTCGTACAACAACAGTTATCACGCCAGCATTGGCATGCCGCCTTACGAGATGCTATACGGTAGGAGATGTAGGACGCCCGTATGTTGGGGAGACATTGGGCAGAAAGAGTTGGGAGGTGTTGAGGTGATTGAAGCAACGACTGAGAAATTGGAAAAGATCAAAGCCTTCATGAAGGCGGCGAAAGATAGGCAAAAGTCGTATGCTGACAAGAGGTGAAGACCAATAGAGTTCAAGGTTGGTGACCGAGTCATGTTGAAGGTCTCACCTTGGAAGGGAATTATTAGGTTCAGGAAACGAGGTAAACTAAGCCCGAGATATATAGGACCTTTCCGAATTATCGCACGAGTAGGAGAGGTGGCCTATCGACTTGAACTGCCAGATGAGTTAAGTGGAATTCATCCCACATTCCATGTATCTCATCTGAGAAAGTGCTTAGCTGATGAAGACATGGTTGTACCACTGGAGGATATTGAGGTGGATGAGAGGCTCAACTACGTGGAGCAACCAGTGGCAATCATTGATCGTAAAGAAAAGAGGTTAAGGAATAAAGTGGTTCCTCTTGTGCGTCTACATTGGAAGCACAGGAAGGGATCCGAGTCTACGTGGGAGACTGAAGAAGAAATGAGACAACACTACCGACATCTGTTTGAGGAATAGCAGTTTTCGGGGACGAAACCTATATAAGGGGGGTGGACTTGTAACACCCGTAATTTCTTTTAAAGAAATAAAAGAATGAAATAGAAAGAAAAAGGAAGAAAATAAAAGTCAACTAAACAGGAAGGACCAAAAGTGCCAAATGGGCAAAGTTGTTATTTATTTTGTACAAAAAGGGAGGCATGGCCGCCCATAACCCCTGCACACTTCTTTGCATTCGGTTTTTAGAGAGAGAAACAGCAGGGACTTCGATTCTTAGAGAGAGAAAGAAGAAGAAATCGGATTCAAGGTAAGAATTGGTGTTTTTAAGTTGTGTTTTGGCTAAGAAACCGAGAATGCATGTTCTTATGTGTGTGTTTGTGTTCGGGTTGCACTGTGTGTGTGTGTTTTAGGTGTAGAAACGACTGGGAAGTTAAGAAAGGGTATCCAAAACCCGAAGACAAACTAAGGTGAGTTTCTAGACCCCTTTTTACCTGTTTTAAATGTTTTGGGGCTGGAAAATGCATGTAAGTATGTTTTATAAAAATTGGGTTTGATACCCGTATGATATGAATGTATGTATGTTTATGTTTATGTTAGATTTATGCCTAGAATCATGTGCATATGTTTAGTACTAGGCATTCTGATGTTTGGGAATTGGAATATGAATTAGTCGCATGAGCAGGTTACTAATACGCCCAACAAGCCCAATTAGTAGTAATATGCCTGGAATTTGGACTTAGAATAAATAAGTATAAGTTGATGAGTCCAATAGTGTTTATATGTCCAACAGGACTCATGAGTCCCACAGTACCCATGAGTCTGAAAACTAAGTAAAAAGGTGAAAAGTCTGAATTCTGGTCGTATGACCAGAAAATATTTCTAAGTGTGATATGGTACGACCAATAGTGCTCATACGCCCAACAGGGTGGTCGTATGACCAGATGATTATTCTAAGTGTAGGATGAAAAGTCCAATAGGGCTCATACGCCCAGCAGTGCTCTTACGCCTAACCGGGCTTATACGCCCAACAGGGCTCATACGCCCAAGGGGCTTATACGCCCAACAGGGCTCAAACGACCAGAACACTTAGAATTTTTACAGAAATTTCCCTGCAAATCCGAAGTTCGAGGTTTTGACCAGGGTTGACTAGGGTTAATAAATGATGATGTTTTATGCATGTAATGATGATTATGATTAACCCTTATTATTACTGATATTATTATCAGTGTATTATTAGTGTTAACAATATTATTAATAAAATATTGTTAAGTATGGTATGATGCTATGTATGATGATGAATGTATGATGATGAATGTATGATGATGAATGTATGATGAGTGTGTATGTTCCTTGTAATTGTGTATGCTTATCTTTCCGAAACTTTACAAATAACGAGAATGAACTAATGAAGTATTATGTAACGTAAAGTGAAAGATAATGAAAGAGGAACATGATGATGAATGCATGTATTAACAAATGAACGAAAAGAAGAATGATGACGAATACATGCATTAATGAACGAACGAATTATGTCTTGCAAGCATTGAATAACGCGATTGGTCCTTCTCTGTGATTGACCATGGTCATGGTACCTCTACCGCTTACCTCTAGTACCGTGGCATACGTTTTGTTGTTCATATGTTGACTTCGGCCCGGTAGCTAATAACGATCGGGGTGTAGCATATGGTATTGGTACAATTCACCTTTCAATGTGCAAGTAAGTATGAACGGGATTCTTGTCATTCGACCACAGTAATCATAGCCAAGTGCTATGAAGTGGGTAAAGCCTGACAGAATCCATACGAGAAGTTAAAGATAACGATGTATAACGAATGATGAAGATAATAACGAATATTATCTCTGTGTACGTATGATGTATGAACGCATGCATGAAAGGATACTTTTAAATAAGTAAAAGTATGTTTTATTATAAAACTAGAACTCACTCAGCAACGCTGACTTTTATGTGTTTTCCAGTTGGCAGGTAGTGTTGCTGAGGATGGCACGAGGTGGCTACTCAGCTCTTTTAGGATGGCATTCTTTTGTTAATGTTTTTGTATTGTAATGCAAACAAACGATATTTTGTAATGAGTGTTGTATTACTTTGCAAAAGCATTTATAGTAAATTCAAAGTTTCTGCTGCATGGTTTTTGTTAAGTTATATTAAATGTATGTTTTATGGGTGATGACGACCAACTGTGAGGTGCCCGGGATCGGGGCCTTACAGTATAAAAGCTTAATTTGATCCTTTTGATGATCCTCATTGGGATTCTTTTACACTTCACTTTGGAAGGTGATCCTCTTTGGGTTTCTTTTGATTGTTCATCCTTAGTGGATATGTTCCTCATTGGGAATCTTTTTTGATCATGATTTAGGTCATTTAGGTCTGTGCTTAGCACAATAAAGAATGCCATAATGTACTTCGGGTCTATGGTAATAATAACAGAGGAGACAATTGTATGATTGAGCAACTTATAAACTGTTTCACTTGGTGTATTGTAGTTACTTTACCAGTAATCTATATTGGATATACCAATACTTATCATAAACCAAGATATGTTGTTGACCATAAAATCATGTGCATTTAGTTCTTTATTTTTATATGTGTTGTTAGGTGTCCCATGCTAAACCTATCCTCATATCAAATAGTGTATTGCCAGTCTTTATTAGTGAAAAGCCCTCTAGTAAAGAAATAATCTAGTATGCTATCATCTCTCATGAATGGTTATGTATGATTCGAAATTGTTTGTTAATTAAAGAACGTGAATGACGGTATGATATCTTGATTTTGAAATGTACTTGTTTGTTGTAAACTTGGACTTTGACAAAATCAAGCTTGTATGATTTAATGTTTTGAAAACATTAATTGTTTGAGTCATAGTTGATCATACTAAGTGACTGAACCAGAAATTCAAATCTTGTTGAATGAAATGGTTTGGTAAAAAGGTCAGCCAATTGATTGTCTGTACGGATTTTGATCAACTTTATTAGACCCTTTTCTAAATAATCTCTCAGAAAGTGATATCTGATATCTATATGTTTTGTTTTTAAATGTTGAACTAGATTGTCAGTGATAAACATGGCAACAGTATTATCAATAAGTATGGGTGCTTTAAAAAAATTAAAGCCAAAATCAAGCATTTGGTTTTGAATCCAAAGCACTTCAGAACAGCATGCAGGAACAGCTATGTATTCTCCTTCAACTGTTGACATAGAGATATTTGTTTGTTTCTTGCACTGCTAGAAGATCAATCTAGATCCAAGAAACTGACAACCACCAGTAGTGGATTTTCTGTTATTGTTGCATCTACCATCATCACTGTCTGTGTATGCATATAAAAAGAAATCTCCATCTTTAGGATATCACAAACCAAGTGATGGTTTGCCTTTTAAGTATATGATGATTCTCTTAACTGCATTTATGTGTGATTCTTTTGGATTTGCTTGGTAACTTGCACATATGCAAACTGCATACATGAAGTCTGGTCTGCTAGCTATTAGGTACATCAGGGAGCCTATCCTGGATCTGTAGAGCTTCTAATCAACTAATGTTCCTTCCACATCCGGTCCAAACTTCAAGTCAGTTGCAAATGGTGTTTTGCTGGATGTACAGTCAGACATGTTGTATTTCTTCAATATCTGATTAACATACTTGCTTTGATTGATGGAAATTCATTCAGTAGATTGTTGAACTTCTAGACCAAGGAATAAGGTAAGTTCTCCCATTGAGCTTATTTGGAACTTTGATTGCATAAGAGTTTCAAACTCTCTACAAAGTTGAATGTTTGTGGAGCCAAAGATGATGTCATCCACATAGACTTGAACTACTAACAAGTGTTGTTCTTTCTTTTTAAGAACAATGTCGGATCTATTTTCCTTTGGGTATACTCATTCTATAGTTGAAACTTAGATAAAGTTTCATACCACTTCCTAGGTGCTTGATGAAGACCGTATAGAGCTTTATCTAACTTGTAGACTCTATGAGGGAATTCTGGATCTTCAAACCCTAGTGGTTGAGCAATATATACCTCTTCATCTATCTTTCCATAGAGGAATGCACATTTTACATTCATTTGGAAGACAATGAAGTTTTTGGATGAGTCATATGCAAGGAACACTCTGATGGCATCAAGTTTAGCTACTGGAGCAAAGACATCATCATAATCAATACCTTCCTCTTGAGTATATCCTTGAGCAATTAGCCTTGCTTTGTTTCTAATGATAATTCCTCTGTCATCTGCTTTATTCCTCAATAGCTATCTTATGCCAATGGCATATTGACCTTCAGGTAGATCAACCAGCTTCCATACCTCTTGCTTTCTAAATTGTTTTAGTTCCCCCTGCATTGCTTCTATCCAACTGTTGTTTTTAAGTGCTTCTGTGATGTTTTTGGGTACAGTTAGAGATAAGAAATAGGAATACAAGCAAATGTTTGCTATGTCTGATTGACTTATTTTCATTCTGGTATTGAGATCACCTATGATGTTTTCTAAGGGGTGATCTTTGTGTATTCTGGTTTATTCAATTTGATCAACTAGGATTGTTGAATCAAGATTTGTGATTGTTTGTTCTGGTGTTGAATGATGATTAAGGGTATTTGAGGGTGTGGGATTATGTGGTTGTGTGGGTTCATTGAATGTTTATGGGGAATCATGAAAGAAATCTAGGATTTCATCTTCATGATGTGTGTCTGGTAATGAATGATAATCATCATCTTCCTCAACTGTGGTTGGTTGTGATTGAGTGTTCGTTGGTGTTGATGAAGATGGTGTGTCTTATGATGTTCCTTTGGATGTATTTGTTTGTTCTTGAGGTGGTGTAACTGTGGTACTTGAGGGAGTAATGTCTGTTCTCCTTGAAGGATCAGCAGTTAATGGAACATGTTGTTTTAGTGGTTAGAACTGTTGTTAGTATGTTTTGAGGGCCTTAGTATGTTAGATCAGTGTTTGGGTAAGGTTAGAAATGTTTTGGGTGATGTTTGTAGCATAGAAAATATTTCAGAATGTTCCCATGCGCCCAATTTACCTCATGCGCCAAACTATCCTCATGCGCCCAAGGTCATGCACCCAAATAGTAGCCATGCGCCCAGAAAGTTGTCCAGGTAGCAAGGTGTTGGCCATGCACCCAAATAGTACCCTATGCACCCAGCATGTTGGCCATGCGCCTAAGTGTAGGCCATGCACCTAAACAGTGGCCCATGCACCCAGCATGTTGACCATGCGCCTAAGTGTAGGCCATGCACCTAAACAGTGGTCCATGCACCCAGGGAATGTGCCCATGTGCCTAAGTGTTGAGTCATGCGCCCAAATAGTGCTTATGCGCCCAAATAGTGCTTATGCACCCAAAGGTGCTCATGCGCCGAAGTGTTGATGCGCCTAAGTAGGGATCATGCGCCTGCATAGTGGTAATGCGCCTAAGCAGGGCTCATGCGCCTGCATAGTGCTAATGCGCCCAGACTGTTTTATTCTTAGAATTTTATGTTCGTGCATTTAGAATGTTCCTGTGCCTCATATTGGACTTAGGATTTTCTAAGGGGTTTTTAAGGGGGGGTGTTTGAGATAGGTTCCGTTATGATGTGATCGTTTATGCTTGATGTATGCATGATGATGTGATGAGGCTTATAATGTGTAAATGTCTAAATAATGTATTATCTTTCTTCGTTAACGTATGTTTTATGTAATACGTTACGTATTATGTTATGACTTTACGTGGTATGATGTATGTATGAATGAATGTAAAGTATTATGTAATGAAGTGAAAGATAACAATAATGAAAAGTGGAACGTAATGAACGAATGAACGGCTTGCAAGCAAATTGAATGGAGGTGCACGACCATGTTGTCGTTAGCTCAACTATGTGCGGTTTAGCTAACCCGAAGATGCACATAGGGTCAATCATTGAGATTGACGGCCCCTTGTGGCATGCCCTAGGTACTGGGTGACGCTTCGTGCATAATGTTAGGGGTCTATTTATAGACTTCGGCCCAATATCAGCTTTGTGCACAATGTTCGGGGTATTGCACATTGGTCCGGATGAAAGTGAAAGATAATAAAAAGTACGAAATGAATGAATGCGTACGATGACGAAAGATAATAATGAAAGTACGAATGAATGAGATGAACGATGAATATTATCTAGATGTACATATGATGTGTGATCGTGTACGGAAGTAAGATATTTGATAAAAAGGGTATTTTCGTATATAAAGTATACATGGTATCTTAACGCTTTTGAAACTAGAACTCACTCAGCAACGCTAACTTTTATGCATTTTCAGTGGGCAGGTAATCATTGTTGAGGATGGCACGCGAGGGAAGTTACTCGGCAGGACAAGACTAGCATCCATTCACGCTTAATGTTATTGTTGTTTTGTAATGCAATTAAAAGATCCTTTTGCAACTTATGAAACAATGATGTATTGGTTAACAATAGTAATTATTAATGAAATGAATGGTTTTTGTTAACTTAATTCCGCTGCAATATTTTTATGAAATGTGTATGGTTTTATATAAAAATGCTATAATTGTCCAACTGTGATGTCTCCGGGTGTCACACCCCGGGCCCAGGTAGGGTGGGACGTCACAGACTAGCAACAACATATGGTAGCAGAAACAAACCATTACAAGAGCTCAAAGGAGAGAATATCACATGGCATTTAAAGTTTTCAAAAGATGTCGGGGCTAGAAACAAATCTAGCCCCCAAATGAGTTATACAACCAACATAGAGACAAATTGTATTGTTCAATAGAAATTTTAAATTGTTCAAATTGTTCATTAAGTAAAATAAGCCAATGCCATGGTCACGGGGATAAGTCTATGTCTTCAACAACAGCTAGAATCTCTTCATAGATTACCTGAAACATGCTCAAAAAGAAATTGTGTCTACTAAAAAGTTGGTGAATTCAAGTGCTTAAAATTTAAAAATAAAAGGACTTAACAATATCCTCATTTGATAAAAAGGAACGAATCATAGTTTCAACATCATGGGAGTATCATAATCAACCCTGCACTCAGTCCCGGTTAGCCTCTTCTAAAGTTGTGTTTTACCGGTTATTCCCGAAGGAAGAACTGAGCCCCAAACCAGTGCACCATACCTGCCTGGATGGTTCACCATAGTTTATTAACAAACCTGTAACATTCCATAAACGATCCCTCAGGATCTCAGCGGGCTACCCTTCCTAAACGGAAACCATTGTGTGTGGGTGATTCCCCAAATAGATCTATCCATATAAAACAAGCGGTTCACGAAAGAATTAATGATCGTGATATAAGTATCAGCATGTAACCATAAATCCCACATACAATCACCAAGTAAAGCACAAATGTAGTTCATAAATAACAGAGCATGTTCCATCCTAAAGCAGTAGTAAAGAGGGGATAACTAGAACTCACCTTAGGTGTTAAGCAAAAATAACTCTTCGTGTGCCGATAATGTCTCGAGCCTAGAACCCTAGTATCAATATTATGTGGTAAGCTACTGCTCTAAACTCAATCAAGGTGTATAAAGTGTGTCAAAGATTTAGTTGTCGGATTCGGCTTTGATGCGATTAGGGTTTGTATAAAAAGTTTTCTTTTATGGAAAGTCATGGTTTCCTATGTAATTTAGGATTTTACACCATTAAGTTAAGGATATAGGCTAAATAGTGTTGTTCAAGTGATTATTAGCCTCATATGAGTCGGTTATGAAATTTGGTAAAAATTTTACAATTTAGTCCCCAAGTTTCAAAATCGACAGTTTCTACCCTCAAGTTTGTTTTCTTGTACTAAATGACTTTTATGACCAAAAATTAGGTTCATGAAGTTAAATTAACTTATTATTAAGTAAGTGTACACAAATTTTCAGAGTATAGGTCCGGTTTAATACCTATGTGTTTAACGTTCCCGGTCACGGTAAAACCGAAGGGTTTTATCGGTTAAGTATGAACTTTCACGTTTTTGAGTCTTAGACCAGTAAATAAAATTTTAAAGACATTCTTACAAGCTTCAAGTCCTTTGATTAAGAAAATTTTGCCTCTAATAGTTGAAAGCCTCGTTTTATGTTTAACTCGTTAAAACGCGTTTTTGACCGAATTTGACTGTTTAAAAGCTCGTTTGACCAATTTTTCGGCTCTATAAGTTCTTTTCCCACTTAAAGTACTGAAATAACATGGTTTTTATAAATTTTAGCTCTACACCTATTAGGACCGTGTATGAACGGAGTACTAACTGATTCAATGTGAAACCAGATCAAATAGTGTGGAATCCTATTTGATTGGCGATCCAATCAGGGAGAACGTTAATCCGATCAGAACTAACGATGAGAATACGTTAAGAATTGATTAGAATTGATCAGAAACGTTCTATGAAGTTGGAAGGGACTCTCTGGACGAACAGGAACGGCTAGGGTTAAGAATTCTCGAAGTGTTACGTTTTTCCACGAATTAAGTGGTATTTATAGGTTTCAGTTTTCAATCGTACGACTCATTCGTACGATTGATTCATTCGTACAACTGAATTAGTCTTATGACTCAATCGTGAGATTGACTCAATCACCTGGTTCAGTCATGCGACTGGCCCATTCACATGGTCCAGTCGTGCGACTGAATCATGAGACTTAGTTAAACATATTCCTGATCCTTTAATGATACAGAATAATCAATCATAAGAATAGATATAACATTCAATAACCAATAAACATTCAACGAAAAGTTTTTCATTTCATTTATCAAATATTACATCAGTGTTACAAAATGAAAGTCAAATACATTTAAGCTCACTAGAACTAGAACTACGGACATGTGTACCAACAAACTCCCCCTTGGATCTAGTTCTATCTAATCTTTGACCTCCTTTTTAGACTCTTCAAACCTTTTAGCTCGTTCTCCTTTAGAGACCCCAGCATGGATATTAAGTGCAAAGCATAAGCATATGACATGTTGGAATTGAAGTGCTTGCACTATATCCTGCGTATCAAAAAATAGTGACCACTTGTACAATATGTAAACATTAGTTGCAGACAAGTTTGTGAGCCACATTGGGTCAAATACCCTTATTGTCTCTGATGTCCCCTCCCTATCCAAAACTATGACGGCCTCTCTGGTGCGCCAGTCATAATACCACCATTTAAAATGAGGTGCAAAATCTTATGGCATCACCCTCAATGGAATACGAGACATTGTGCGCGGAGGGTGCCATTTCAGGACTATCTTTGGTCTTCCAGTAATGGGGTTTACCTTAGATATTCTAATATACCTCGTAGCCTGTTGAGGTTTGAAGTTCACCCACCTGGTAAGATACTCTCGTTTCAACGCAGCCTCAAACCAGCCTGACATTTTCTTCGGGTCAGCATACATCAGCTTCAGTCGTCCCAGTTGGTTGAGCTCAAAACCAGGGAGAGTCTTTAGATCATGTGGAAATCTAAAGTACTTGATTCCCCTCTCCCCCTTCACTGCGTAAACGTTAAGATCCTCAAAATAATCACATGCTATAATTTTCCCTGACACCTTCAGATGTTTCTTCACTTTTTAGATCTTGGTGTAGGTACTTGGCTTAGCTGCAGCGCGCTGGGCTCGGATCTCTGAGAAACAAGTCGCCCATTCAGCCTTTCTGATATCTACATCGGCGTCCGAGGCTGGGGCTTGGCGTGTAGATGCTTCTGCTTCCTTTTCCTTCTGATTCAGCTTCTCCAAAGTATCACTACCGAGATTACTACCCAGATCGGGAAACACATTTCCCTCTCGATCAGTATACTCTGGATAATGCTGAGCTGTGAAGTCCTCAATCTCTATCTCGTCTATATCATTCAGCTCCTCATCACAAGCCACATCAAAAGTAGGAGCATTCTTCACTATCTCTTCTGGATTCAGCTGGAACATTTTAGCAAGTTGCTCATCAGTGAGGTCATGAATTATTTCTCCTTCTTCAGGAGTATAACTCACAGACCTCCTGATGATCCCTTGTAGATCAAGTATCATAGTCAGTTGAGACTTGTTCTGTTGTAAGGGAGCAACATCGTACTGATCATGCTGAAATGCTGGATCTGCTTGATTTAAACATGTAGCACAGCAATAGTAAGTATGTAATCAAGATAATCAAACACTGAATAGTAAATATATACATTAATTACATAACATCAAATGATGATTTTAAGTACAAAAGCTGAACAAAATATAAAATCTACTCTTTACTTTTGTCTTGAATCCTCTCTGTGTCTTCAGCTGATGGTGAGGTAGGTGGGGCTGATGAAGCTCCATGGTCTTGTTTCTTCTTAGTCCTTTGCTCTTGACCATGAGTAGAGGTAGATGCAGCTGCATCTCCTTCATCGTCATCATCATCATCCTGCCTACCTCTAGCTTCATCAACACTCACATCGTCATCATCATCACTTTCATCCTCTTCATCATCATCCTCATCATCATTATCCTCACCATCATCTCCTTCACCAATCTTTAGAGGATCCTCTTTAGATCCTTTTAGTTGGAGCATGATCTTCTTGTTTGCAGCCTCCAAATCCTCCAGCTTCTTGGCAAGACTCATCCTTGTGCTCTTGGAGTTTGGCGATCTGCTCTACCTACTGAGAGATCTGCTAAGCTTGGGAAGCATTTATCTCCACCAGCTGATGTAGCTGCGCAGTTTCTTCCTCATCAACGGCTAACAGCTTCAGCACTATCCTGTTCAGTGCTGCCAGTTGTTCCTCCACTCTAACGGGAGGGAGGGATGATCTGGTGGGGAATGTGGAAGGGCCAGCTTGGTGGCTGGTGGTGGTAGCAGTGACTGTGGTGAATATGGGTGGTGGGGTATGAATATGTGGAGAGGTATGGGGGGTGGCTGTGGTAGGTGGTGTAGTGGTGGTAGGTGGTGAAGTGGTGGTAGGTGGTGAAGTGGTGGTAGCTGGTGAAGTGGTGGTAGGTGGTGTAGTGGTAGTGGTGGTGGAGGTAGATATCAGCGTGAACCTCCGTCTCTTAGGCTTCAACCCATGGGGTTGACCCATCCTCTTCCTCCATGTCCCCCTAGACCCGGAGGCTCCTCCTTGGCTACTGGGCTGGTCTGGGGTGTATGGTGGATCTGAAATAGCCTCCCTAGACCCACCCAGACGTCCACCAACCGTCCTAATCCCCCTCTCGGTGGCAACCACCCGGCTGCCCACCGTCCGAGTCAGCGGTTCCTCGTCCGACTCCTCCTCTTCATCATGCTAGAAGTCCTAATGAAACCCAGCAGTCTCCAAACCTCCTTGTGGAGATGGAGGAGATGTAACATCAGCAGTAGTGGTCTGAGTGCGAGACGAACCTGTATCTCCACCATCACCACTATCATCATCATCAGAGTCATCAGGTACAACTATCGGCTCTGTATCGGAATCACTATCGTCGTGGTGCCACTTCCTCTTCGCTGGCGCCACATAGTCTTCACGGGCCAGATGCCCAAATAGTCTCCTCACCGGGGGCTTCACTTACTTCCCCCGATACACCCTCATCCGTCCCAGAGTAGTGTCATCCATAACCTCCAGGACCACAGCATCCTCTTTCTCCTTACGCAGCGATGGGAGCTTCTGATCTATGATCATCTGTATAAACCATGGATACATACAGAATCTTTCCTTCCCCTTCGCCTCGATGTTCTCCACCAGATAGGTGAAGATCATCCAAGAAAAGCTGAATGGATAATTCAGCACCAACGCCACGTAGGCGTTCTGCATCTGGTCAGAGAGCTCGTCGAAGCCGCCCTTCCTGGAGGCGATGCATCTCAGTAGAACATGGGATAAGTATTTGAACTGGGGGCACAAGTTGCTCGATGTCCCCAGAATACTTAGCCCTCATGAAGCAACCTCGAACAGTGAGGGGATGTAATCGAGTGGGGGCAGTCAGAATCATCCCCGAACTCTAACACTGTCTGGACATCCTCCTCAGTAATCTCGATGGCCTGCCCAAAAGTAGAACTCCAAATAGTATGGGGCTCTATGGACCTATCAACAGTAGCGCCTTCCCAAAACACCTGCTGTACGGATCTGTAAGGTGTGCATGGCGTAGAGATCGCTCAGAAAATCCTCGAACGACGTAGAAATGTGATAATGCCAGCAAAATCCGCAGCGTTGCAGGATGAGAGATCGAGATGAGCACAGATGTTGTGCTTGGTACTCATCGTCCATCGACTAGCATTCTGTGACATAAACCAAGTAAACATTAGCACGTGTCAGAGAATAACAGTTTTGTGCAATGAACTAGAAAATTTGTTCAGTCGTGCGATTGAGCTGAGCGACTGAGATCTAGTCATGCGACTGAACTGTGCGACTGAGATCTAGTCATGCGATTGAGCTCATACGTACGACTGAGTCATGCGACTGGACTTAGTCGTATGTTCTCTCATGCGTTTATCTCAGTCGTGCAACTGAGCTCATACGCATGGTTCAGTCGTATGATTGAACCATTCGTCCAGCTCAGTCGTGCGGTTGAGCCATTCGCCTCGCTCAATCGTGCGATTGAAGTTCATCAGGGTGTCCAATCGCATGTCCGACTGTTGGTTCATTCAAATTCAATTTTTGAGCTATACTTGATGTTAAACATTGAGGATTGGCTCATTAGGTTCGCAGAAGACCGACTAAACCCCTAATAACTGTCATTTGATCAAAAAGCTTAGTTATAGTGGTTTATTTGTCGTATTTGGTTCGGTTAACATTAGGTCATCGTTTTGAACTTTTTGACATTGTAGTAACTGTTTATTCGTGCAAAAACTGTGGTGCATTACCTATAGAGTCGAAACAAGACGTCATAGAGAGTCAAAAACCGGTCTATAAAGATCAAATCAAATGTTGGCAGTATGGGTTTGTGTCGTGCGTCTAAGAGGCGATTTGGGTGAATGAAAAGACTGAGACCGACTCCCCCTCTATTTATACTAGGGCAACCTTCAGTCGTGTGACTGAACCTAGTCGCATGATTGATTCGTGCGATTGAGCTTCAGTCGTACGACTCGCCCATTCGGTCATCTCCAATCGTACGATTAAGGATCATTCGTGCGACTGTCACAGTCGGTCACCTCCAATCGTGCGATTTGGCTGATTCGTATGGTCCAATCGTACGATTGGACTCATTCGTATGGTCCAATCGTACGACTGGTCCATACTTATGATCCAGTCGTGTGAATGGGTCATACTTATGAAATTTTGACTTTTTGACCGTTCGACACTTATTTCCTTCTAACAGTAGATAAAACATTTTGAGCAGGTGATCATCTCAGACATGACTATTTTAAATTAAAGATCCTTTGATCACCTCAGACGTGATCCATTTATCCACCTGATCACCTCAGACGTGATCCATTTATCCACCTGATCACCTCAGACGTGATCCTTTTACTTTTTCATAAAACAAGTGATTTAAGATTAACGTTGAGTACATTTTGTGACCTATTCAAAGATGAATAACATAGCCCAGTCCGACACTGACACACTTTACAAATAACTTGAAAAACTAAACTAAGTAATAAAAATGTTTTTATTATTTTGTTAGGGTAGGGTAGAGTAGCCTATTAGCATTAACATCATTTCTAAGACAGATTCATATGGAATCAGACAGGTATAAACTCAATTACTTGGAACTTTTATATATATATTGAACTGGAAACTAACATATTTAAATATCACAGTTTCTCATTCATTTGAGACTTCTAAGCTCTAACTGGAAATCATGTTTGATCTGATATGTAACACACATTGATTTTGAACATCAGGCAGTGCAGCCACGACGATTGTGAGTATACTTGTCCACTTAAATCCATACACAGACTTTTGACATATATTGGTGATGTATTAGGTTATATTATTTCGACAAACATTTGTGGATCCCAAGCCTATATTGTAATCATCATTCCTCAGGAGAATTTTGAGCGGTCTACGGGTATTTTGACAAGAAGAGACTATTCATAGAGCTTTCAAAGAGAAGTCAAGCCTCAGGTCAGTGCCACCGCACAGCAGAGAGGCGGCAAACAACAATGAATTCTAGAATATCTAGGTTATGCTTATCCTCAGGTCAGTGCCATCGCACAACAGAGAGTCACACAACCTATCTTCTTGTTAGAGCACCTTTAAAATTTTCTTTTGCATATAACGCATCAACAACATAGCTTGATTGCGTTTATTTTCATTTTTCATGCTTTGCTCTTTTTGTGGTCTTCCGCACACTTTTAGTGGTGTTTATTTGCTCGTCACCCCTTATTGGAATAACGGATTGTGTTAACCAGTGATAAGATGGGAACCCACAGTCAGTTGGACGGATTAGTTTAAATTGAGTTCACCAATGATGTCTACTAGTCTATTGTGTTGAATCTACCGACACATCGTATAATGAACTAGCGCCACCCTAGATCGACTTTCTCCGTGTAATTACAGTAACAAACAAGCGTACTATCATTTTCCCAATTTGTTAGACTTAGAATTCTCTGACTAACAATTTTCTGTGATTTAATTTAAACTAAAATTTCAAAAATTGAAAATCTTTTTGGTGTACCAAGTAACTCGACGCCTGTGTACTATCACTTTCCATAGCATTGAATCACAATCTTAAATATTTTGTTTAGCTTATCTGCCCCCCCCCCCCTTTTTAAGTAAATAAATACTGAAACTAAACTATTCTCCCCCTAAAATTCTAAAACCGAAAATATTTTTTGTGTTTTTTGGATTTTTAAGACAGGAAATTGAAAGAAGATAAATACAAGAAAATAAAAAAGGAAAAGAAATTAAACAAGTGTCGGATTAAGCATTTGTCTCTTCTAGAATGACGTCACTTTTTTTCACGCCGTTGACCTCTAACAGATAGAAAAATCTGGGTTTATCAAACGGTTTGGTGTAGAGGTCGGCACGTTGAAAATCCATGTTTATTTTAACCACATTAATTAATCATTTTTCATAGCAGTCACGTATGAAATGATACTTTATGCCGATGTGTTTTGTTTTTGGGTGTTGAACAGGATTTTTAGTTACAGCTATGGCAGCAGAGTTATCAACAAATATAGGGGTATTAGAAAATTGCAAACCGTAGTCCCGTATTTGCTGTTGGATCCGAATGATCTGAGAGCAACAACTTGCAGCAGCAACGTATTCAGCTTCACATGTTGACAAAGCAACGGATGTCTGCTTCTTGCATTGCCAAGTGACTAATCGCCTTCTAAAGAACTGACACCCTACTGATGTTGACTTGAAGTTCATCTTGCAGCCGCCGTAGTCTGAAGCACTGTACGCAGTTAGCTCAAAGTCATCATCATGAGGATACCACAACCCCAGTGTTGGAGTACCCTTCAGATAATGAAAAATCCTTTTCACCCCGATGAGATGATTTACTTTTGGTTTGGCTTGATATCTTGAGCACAGACATATGGCGTACATGATATCTGGACGTGAGGCAGTGAGATAAATAAGAGATCCGATCATCCCACGATACATAATGGCATCCACCAAATCCCCATTCTCATCAGGTGCCACTTCATGGTTTGTGGCGAGTGGGGTACCGGCAACAGTGACATTTTCCATATCAAATCGACTAAAAATGTCTCCGACATACTTAGTCTGATGCAGAAAAATACCGGTAGGTGTTTGATCCACCTATAATCCCAGGAAGAATTTCATCTCTCCCATGGCACTCATTTCAAATTCTGCCTATCACTGATTCAAATTCTTTACATAATTCTTCATTTCGAGAACCAAAGATTATGTCGTCCACATAAATCTGCACCATTAGTAAATCTCCATCTCTCTCTTTTATAAACAATGTACAGTCAATCACATCTCTGCGAAAACCATGTTTCAACAGGTGGGTGGAGAGTTTCTCATACCAAGCTCGAGGAGCCTGATGTATAGGCTAGGAAGATGTGGATTGCTTCCAACCTAGCCATAGGTGCAAACGCTTCATTGTAGTCGACTCCCTCGACTTGTCTGAAGCCCTAAACAACGAATCGTGCCTTGTTTCTAATAATGAAACCCTGGTCATCCTTCTTGCAGCGTAGCACCCATTTGGTTCCTATCACTTTAACTCCTTTGGGCCTGTCAATGAGTGTCCACACTCCAAGCTTCTTGAACTGTAGCCGCTCTTCTTGCATAGCGTTGACCCAAGCCTCATCCTTCAGGGCATCGCTTACGTGTTTGGGCTCGAATTAAGAAACAAAACATTTGAAAGCCCCTTCATTCACGTAGCCCTTTTCCATATTGCAGCATAATCAGCAGAGTATAGTTGATTTCTCGTCTGCACACCAGAGTGAAGATCCCCAATGATAGTCTCCGGGGGATGATTCATACTGATCCTAGTCACAGGTGTCATAGGAACGACAACTTCAGTCTCTAGATTTGTGATGTTAGGTTCAGTATCCGAATTCCCTGATGCATGTTCAGCATCTGTTGAGCTTACATCTTGATTAACGTTATGCTCATTGCTTGTCTCAACTGCTTTTTCATCGTCTGATGAATCATCACTCTCGTCCTGAGCAGCTGCTGAAGATCCTGAAGCACCACTAGCCGGTGCCATATTGCTGATATCCAGATTCGGTGTATTTAGGACATCGTACATCATCTGAGCAGCAATCTCTTCATCTGAATCTATCCAAGGAAGTTTGAATGATTTGAAAAAGCCATCATAGTCGAAGAATGACAACAGACCTTTTCCGGCAGGGGGATGGTGTATCGTTGCACATTGACGTTGCACCATACTTCTACCTGACCTATCGAGTTGTTATAAACCTGTTTGTCTGGTATGCTATATCCAAGAAAGATCCCCTGATCTGCTTTCTCGCTGAACTTTCCCTCCGGAGTTTTCTTCAGTAACGTTCATGGAGCTCCGAATGGTTCCAGATACTCCAGGTTAGGTTTGCGTTTCTGAAGCAACTCATAGCAAGTCTTCCCATGCCTCTTGACTACTAACACACGATTAAGCGTGTAGCACGCATTAGCAACAGATTCATTCCAGAACTATACTGGCAGTTTTGAATCTGCCAACATAGTCCTTGCAGTCTCGATCAAGCTCCTATTCTTGCGTTCAGCAACTCCATTCATCTGTGGCGTGTATGTATGGGTGAATTGGTGTACAATTCCCTATTCCTTGCAGAAAGCATCCATCCACTGATTCTTAAATTTAGTTCCATTGTCTGAATGAACCTTCCTGACCTTTAGATTGTAGAGAGACTCTTGTGTAGTGACGAGCACCTTAAATGATTCAAATGTTTCTGACTTAGCTTTTAGAAACATCACCCAGGAGAAATGTGAGTATTCATCTGTGACTACAAAGCTGTACCAGTCTCCAGCGATACTCTTGGTGCTGACGGGACCGAAAAGATCCATATGCAGTAGCTCCAGGGGCATCTCGATAGAGTTAACGTGCTTGATCTTGTGAGACTTCCTGGTCTGCTTTCCCTTCTTGCATGAGACACAAAAATCTAGAAGTTTGAAGTTCTTTACAGTAACTCCCTCAACTAGGTTGTTATGAATCAGATGATTCATCTTCCTGTGATTTATTTGTCCCATTCTCTTGTGCCATGAGATGGACTCCTTCTCTGTTGCCTTTGTTAAAAAGCACTAAACAGTGGACTCAGTAGTAGAAGCATTTGACATATCCAAGACGTACAAATCGTTGTACCTTGATGCTGACATTAAAACCTGCTCCTCAGGAATCTCCGTCTCTTTCTTCAGAATGTAACACTTTCTATTGTCAAATATTACTTTGAAGCCCTTGTCACATATCTGAGAAACTAAAAGCAAATTGTTTTCTAACTGTTGAACATAATTCACTTTATCAAACTTTACCTTTTCATTACCTACTTCTCCTTGTGCGGTAATGTATCCTCCTTTGTTTCTAGCAAAAGAATCATGTCCCCCTTTAATTTGTTTGACATTGAAAAGGAGAGACTGATTTCCCGTCATGTGCCTGGATGCTCCGCAATCTACAATCCATGTGTTGGTAGAAGCACTATAGCGGATAACCTGCACACAATAGAAAATAATTAGTTAAGGAGGGGGACCTAAGCCTTTACTGGCTTGGGTTTCCCTGAGGCATCGCACATCACAAACTCAACCCACTGACCTTTAGCAGTTGGAGAGACCTCATCCTTCAGCTTATCAACACTATCAGACACATCAGATGTTTTAGCTTTCCACAGACCATCCTTGTGTAAGGATTGTTTGTGATAAACCGATGAGTGATTTACTGTTTGAACTTTAGATTTATTTTCAATAACCAGTTTCACCTCAGGCATCACAGACTTGCCAATGACCTGTCTGTGTTGTCTGTGGTGTTAGGGAGGGGTAAGAGACCTAGCAGGTGTTTTAAACCTAACAAGAGTCTTAGATCTCTGTTTTGAAGAAAACTGTTTAACTTCTTGATCTAGTTCAACTTTAAGCCTAGGCGTCTGATAGCGAGGACAGTGTGAAGAAATGTGGCCTCTTTGTCCACAATTATAGCATGATCTCCTTTTAAGAGGACTCGGAGATCTCTTGTGGGGTGGGGAGCAAACTTCAGGTATGGGCTTTTTGGTCTCAACCTTTTGATTTTCACCTTCTTTGACAAATTTTACTTGTTTAACATTATGATTACTTTCTCGTTTAAGATGATTGTGATCTTGCTTAACCGGTTTAGACTGAGTGGTTTTTGAAGTCTTAGGTTATGTGACAACAGATTTTGAACCCAACCCAAGAGATTCTTGAACATCCTTTTCCATCCTGTTCTCAATGATGGTTTTATTCTTTGTGCCTGAAGTTGATGTCTTCTGATCAGCAACCGGATGAGCAGGTTTAACTGTAGTGTCCGGATCACTAACCAGAGGAGTAGTCACCACATGGTCCTTGATGGGATTATTATTAACAGGTCTCTGTTTGGTGTTTAGGAGGATCTCATATGGTGGAGGCACAACTTTATAACCCAGCCCTTCCCCGTTGTTTCTTTCTTTAACCAAGTTTTTCAAGATGTGAGAGAAACTAGCTAAACTATATAGTTTTTGCTTTAAAGATTTATTTTCGACTTGTAAAACAGCTCTGTCCTTTTTAGTTTCCTCAATTTTTTTGAAGTAAAACTTTATGTCATTTTCATAGTTAAAAGCAACAACCTCAGTCTCTTTTAATTGTTTTTTCAGCAAGTCAATTTTCTCCTTAAAATTGCTTTCATTTTGCTTTAATACTCGATTAGCTTCAGTGCAAAGTTTTAA
Source organism: Flaveria linearis (assembly GCA_024085815.1). Classification (NCBI taxonomy): domain Eukaryota; kingdom Viridiplantae; phylum Streptophyta; class Magnoliopsida; order Asterales; family Asteraceae; genus Flaveria; species Flaveria linearis. The sequence goes on from CM044001.1 coordinate 48,265,255, forward strand.
GTCATTTACTAAGTTATCATTATGTTCTAATAACCTAGCAAATTTCAGATCGATGCTTTTCCTAAACTTATTACATGCAACAAAGCATGTTTATCAAAGAGATCATCTTTCGATTCTACCTGTGCAGATGTAGAGGTGCCAGCCATGAAAGCAGCTTGGGGTTCCTAGTGTGCTGCAAATTCTGCATTTAGTTCATCCTCCACTAGTTGTTCAACAGCAGCCATAGTGTCATCCACATCAGCAGTATCAAGCTCAACTGAGTTCTCCCCCTCACTCGCTGAGTCTTCATTCAGATCATCAACCGATGCAATGTTAGCTTCACCATCAGATAAGAAACGGAAGGACCAGTCTTGTCCTTCATCACCCTGTGCTACCATTACTTTGGAGTCATGGCTGGTTGATGTTGCCTTTGGAGTCTTGTCCTTATCCTGCCTGTTAAATGATGAAAACGGGTTGCCATTTTCCTGTCTTCTTAGGTTTGACACACTCTCTTTTGAAATGGCCTTTTTCACCGCAGTTGAAATAGGTGACCTTTGACTTGTCAAATCCAAAAGTTGTATCCTTTGTAGCCACCCGGTTCTGTCCCGTCTTTTTAACAAATTTCTTTGCTCTACGTACAGCACTAGCGATAGCCCACATTATATCCATCCGTTCAAGCTCTGTTTCGTCAACCTGCTCATAATCTTCATCTGGTAGATGGTAATTTCCAATCTTTCCTGCAACTAACTCGTCATAAGAATGTACTATAGCAGCAAGTAGATCCATATGCTCCTTAGCAACTTCAACAGTTACATTGCCCAAATTCTCGATAGTTAACTTCATCGGTTGAATTTCTGGAGCACTGAATTGGACACTTGATGATCCACCTGATTCACAACTTGAGGATGCACTTGGGATGCTTGCAGATGTGTTAGACACGAAAGCAGTCTGCAAAGGTGCAGTAGAAAACGCTATAGTAGGAGTCACATTGTAGAGAGAAGGATTCTGAGTGTAGTTACCCTTCTTGGATTTGTACTTATATCAAACCTCTTCCTCCCTCAATTTTAGAATAAAATCATTTATGTCCATAGTCTCCAGCACATCATTATGTCTCAAAGTGGAAACAAACGAATCCCACTTATCAGGTAACCCGTCAGCCAAACTCGCCACTTTATCTTCCATGGACGTTTTAACCTCATGAGTGTGCAGTTCACTCATCAAATGATAGAAGCGGTCGATCACATCATCCAAACTTTCATTTCCAAATGATGAGAAGTTATCAAATTCATTTTTCAAAGCTTTAGCCTTAAGAGACTTAAGCGTAGCATTTCCTTCATAACGTTTCTCAAGAGTCTTCCATAACTTTTTGCACTGCTTGTGTTCTGAGAACTGATGGAAGATGTATTTTGGAATGGACTGTGTCAACAAAGCATAGGCCTTCTTCTCAGCATTGTAGGCAAGTTTTTGTGCATCACTCAAACCACTTAGAGTCAGTGGAACACCATCAGCTCCAACTGGCATAGTGTAGCTAGTCTTAATAGTGCTCCATAAGTTTGTGTCCGCTCCATTCAGATGAATTTCAAACCGTTGCTTCCATTGGGATATTCGTCAAGAGACAAAAGCTTTGGTAGTTTGTTATGTTTCCCGATCTCATTCTCCAAGAGCAATAGATTCTGGATCCTAGAGTCCTTCCCTGCTAAGAGAGCAAAGTTCTGTGTGTCCATATTGCATTAGTCTTAAAACTTGAAAACCAACTGTGTATGCGACTGGGGATGCGACTAGGGTGCGAATGAGACTCAATCGTGCGATTGAGCTTAGTCATGCGACTGAGCAGATGACTAGGACAGTTGTGCGAATGAACAAACCGACTGGGTCAATCGTGCGATTGAACAAGCGACTGGGCCAATCGTGTGATTGAGCTGAGCGAATGGAGTTCAGTCGTGCGATTGAGTCAATCGTTCGACTGAGTCAATCGTGCAACTAAGACTGCTGATTTTGAAAATTTTCACACTTTTCACGCAATTCGGCCTAAAAACACAATTTTGAAAACCCTAGTCGACTAAAACTCGAAAACGACTAACTTTTGAACACACGTACTCGTAAAAACTGGATTTTTATGCAGAAAGAACGAATCTTTTGATTAAAAACGTTGACTTTAGCAAAAACACGATTGAATCCACATAGAATCAAGAGCCAAAGCTCTAATACCACTTGTTAGTACTGTGTACGAATGGAGTACTAACTGATTCAACGTGAAACCAGATCAAATAGTGCGGAATCCTTTTAAATTGGCGATCCAATCAGGGAGAACGTTAATCCAATCAAAACTAATGATGAGAATACGTTAATAATTGATTAGAATTGATCAGAAACGTTCTATGAAGTTGGAAGGGACTCTTTGGACGAACATGAACGGCTAGGGTTAAGAATTCTCGAAGTGTTACGTTTTTCCACAAATTAAGTGGTATTTATAGGTTTCAGTTTTCAATCGTACGACTGAGCCATGCGTATGGCTCAGTCGTACGACTGAGTCATATGATTGATTCATTCGTACGACTGAGTCAGTCTTATGACTCAATCGTGCGATTGACTCAATCACCTGGTTCAGTCGTGCGACTGGCCCATTCGCATGGTCCAGTCGTGCGACTGAATCATGAGACTTAGTTAAACATATTCCTGAACCTTTAATGATACAGAACTATGTGTAACAACTGTAAACCAATATAACATGTTCATATAAGCGTGTAATAATCAATCATAAGAATAGATATAAGATTCAGTAACCAATACACATTCAACGAAGAGTTTTTCATTTCATTTATCAAACATTACATCATTGTTACAAAATGAAAGTCAAATATATTTAACCTCACTAGAACTAGAACTAGGGACATGTGTACCAACAACACCCATATTTCTTGGATTTTCTCAAAAACGCCACCCTGTTAACACCCGTTTGTAGTTAAAAATACCGTTTAACCTATCTTCTGATCACTTAATCAATCTATTTATTCCAGAACAGTTTATTATCCATTTTTGTGTAGGATTCTATGTGCCCAAGACACATAAAATATTGATGTGGTTAGTACGTCATGATCCAAGTCGGGTTATACCCAATAACAAGCTTAGCAAACACCAATTAATATTAAATTGATGATATGATCATGCAATTAAATATTTACACCAAATTTAGAAAATGGGTTTTCTAAATAACTTGCATAAGAGATGGAACAAATTATTAATTAGGATAATTTGTTGATAAATTATTGTTATTCTTGTTATTTAAAAAGGTTTTAAATAACAATAATAATATATGAGTGTACCTTAATTAATTGGTTAATTAAGAGAGACATGTCACATTTAACATATGTCTAGAATGACATTTTAATATATGTGACATAATGTGAATTCTTACAAGTCATGTTGGTATTTTAAAGGGAGGGAAAACCTTTTAAAAGTGCTGCATTTGGCCGCCCCCTCCCTTGACCCTCATTGGACCAACTTGTCTTGAGAATACACAATACAATAACTAGCAAGACACTCAACCATTCCATCAATTCTTACATGCAAAATAACTCTAAGAACTCTCTCTTTTCTCTCTCAAGTTCACGGAACTTTCAGCTGGGAATTGTGGGTTTTTGAAGTTGATTCTTGGTGTAATTCTACCTAGCAAGAGTGGTGTATGATCAAGGCTTGGGGTATACTTGCTTGAGTACTTCTAGTTTGGAGTCTTGGCCGTTTTGTGACATCAAATCTCTTCAACAAAGCTGCTGAAAACTCACGGTTTTGAAAGATGTTTTTGGCAGCTCATCTCTTGGTGTTGTGGTGTCCAAAATCAAGCAACTAAGAAGCCTACTTGAAGCCTTGTGGGAGTAGTCACTTGAGAGTTTCTTCCTTCAAGCTTTGGCCGAAGATCTAGCATGCAAACACCCTTTCTTAGTCGATTTTCTAGTTGGAGAAAGATGGGTTTCATGGCTGAAACAAAGTTCCAGCAGCATTGTTTGTTCACTGCTGGAATTCGATTCCAGCAAGGTTCTTGGACGATTTAGGTATACAAATCTTAGCAAAAGGGTGTTGCTAAGAGGGCTTGCGGATATGAACACATGTGAACATCTATTGTTGATGTTTTGACCATCCAAGAGCAGCTTCATCTTCATCATGCATCCACATTTTTGACAGCTTCATCCACGGTTTTTGACAGCCTCTAAAGGTAGTACATTGTGTTGATTTGGTTGTTATGTTTGCTTCTTGATAACTAATCTACTCACATATATATGATCCTTTGTCTTTGGGTTTGTTGAAACAATATTATGAACTAAAATTTTCAGTTTATAGAACACGAAATTAAGTTCATATTCCGCTGCGTTTTCTTGTTTAAAATGGTTAAACAACATTGTTTAAAGTCCAACAAACCCAACAATGGCATCTAGAGCCGGTTATGTGGATGATTAGTTTCATATGTTCTTGTATATTTGGATATATAAGGTTTAACAACCTTATTAGGGATGTTTTGTGATGATTTGATGATACCCCAACCTTTCAAGGTTGTAATCATGCATGCTTATGATTGGATCTTGAAAGGAAAATATCAAATTGGTTGATTGTGTTTTTGTTTGGACAATAGACCCTAAATTCTTAGTTTGTGTTGGCTGAAAATTTAGGGTCAAATGGGGTTTATTTAGTTCTTGAAATGATGTATGTGGATACATATTTTAGTGCATAACATAGCCTTGACCATGTATGTTTTGGATTTGGTTGATTATGGAATTGTCATGTTGGTTGTATTTTTCTATTTGGGTTGTAATAATTCCTTTTGGTGTTTTTATTTGGGTTGTAATTTATTCATTCATTTGGAAATGTAATAAATAGATTAGGAGTATTTTTCTTTTACTAGAAAATATGTATTAGGATATATATTTTGTAAAAGAAGATGCTTATGGAAGGAAGCACAAAAGGAAGACACAAAGGATGGACTTGAAGCATTTGGATGCAAGTTCAAGTGGGAGTCTTTGAAGACCTCATCATTTGTGTTGTGTTGAACCCTTAGGAAAGACCTTATGACAACACTTGTGATGGCAAACAAGTGTAGTCAACTTAGTGGCTATAGTTATGCACATATGCTTGTATGATTGTACTTGTTTGGTTGTTTGTTGTATGATTGTTATTTGACATTTGGATGTGCATAACAAACTAATTAACAAACTTAACAAGCTGAATTTTATGGTTCCTAATCATTAAGTGATTAATAAAAGGTTATTAAAGGATTAATGATTTAATAAAAGAGGTTTTATTAAAAGTGAACCATAGGATACCTTGCATTTGAAAGCATGCAAATACAAGGTAAATAGAGTTTTCAAACTAGAATCAATGAAAACTAAAAATCCCTTTTTCAAACAAGTTTAACACCGTCCTTTTGCACAACACTTAAGCCATTTGGAAACTCTTAATGGGATAAAGGTCACCTAACCATTTTGAGGGAACTTATGACTTAAGGTGGGAATACCACATTGGTGGGATAAAGGTCACCTAACCACTTGTGTTGGTAAACTCACATGTGTGTGCAAGTAGGGTAACTTGATTTGCAAACCATGTTGAATGGATCACCTAAAATATGGTTTCCAAATGGTGTTGATGGGATTAACATGCCGACTTTGCATATGATGTTCAAAGTCGATCCCATACCGCTAGAAGTTGCAAAAGGTTGCAATTGTCAAATATTGACTACCTTGTTAATTTGAATAATGGGATAAAGGTCACCTAACCATTATTTGAATGTAACGTTGGATTCTAGATTTTAATTATTAATTGTCTATGAGACATAAAGGGTATTAATAATTAAAATGAAATTTTTCAGAAATACTAAAAAGAACTTTGTAAAATTTGTAGAATGACCGCAAACCATAATGCTACCACCCCGACCGTCCATACCCTATCACTGAGAGCTATTTTAGAGAGGGATCGTCTGTACCATAATAACCTTATGGACTAGTCTCGAAACTTAAGAATTATTCTCAAGCAAGAGCAAAGGCATGTGTCCTTGACGATCCTATTCCTAACCAACCCGACCCCGACGATGTTAAGGCCATTCCCGATCCTAAGGCAAATGTTGCCAAAGGAGAAGGGCACATCAAAGGCAATGGGTAAGGGTAGATCAAAGCGGAACCTCCAAAACCTAAGCTTATGAAGCTTAAGGTAACCGAAAACAATCCATGCTTTGAGTATGGTGAGATAGGTCATTTGAAAGGGATTCATCCAACCTATCTCAATGAGTTGAGAAATAAAAGGGATGCTGGGCAAACCTTAAGTATAACTTTCATAATCCATATTAACTTAAGTATTATTTCTTCAAAGCACATGGGTAATTGGATACCACATATGGAACTCACTATTGCAATTTGTTGCAACAGTTCAAAAGAAATAAGCACTTTAAGAAAGGAGACTATGTTTTGAAACTTTCAAAAGGTTTGGAAGTTGTTCGTCAAAACATGTTATATGCTCCTAGTTTGACTAGGAACATGATTTAAGTTTCCCTTTTAAAACGATATGGTCATGATTTAAAGTTAGTAAATGATGGTATTTATTTTATATGGATGATGTATATTATTTTAAGGCCATGCCTTCTAATGATATTGATGAATTGGTTCATGATGATTCGTCCTATAATAAAACATTATACCCATCATGCACTAAGAGACTTAAAATGGTTTAAGTAACTCTTATTCTTGTCATTGTCAACTTGGTTACATAAACAAGAATCGGATTTAAACACTTTAAAAGAATGGTCTTTTAAAAGCAAATGAAAATTGTTCATTTGATAAGTGTGAATCTTGTTTACAAGGTAAGACGACCAACACGCCCTTTAGTGGTACTAATGAGAGGGCAAAAAGACTTATTAGGAATCATACATTTGGATGTATGTGCTCCTTTTAATACAATGACAAGGTATGGTGAAACTTACTTCATTACCTTAACCGACGATTATAGTCGCTATGGTTATGTGTACTTGATGACACATAAACATGAAGAATTTGAATGTTCAAAAACTTCAAGAATGAAGTAGGAAATCAACTCGATAGAACTACAAAAATTCTCCGTTTAAATAGAGAAGGTGTATACCTAAGTGAGACTTTTAGGGATCATCTAGGAAGTTGTAAGATTGTCTCACAACTTACTCCTCACAGAACACCATAACATAATGATGTGTCTGAAAGGAGATCGAACCCTATTGGATATGGTTCGACCTATGATGGCTATAAGCTCACTACCTCTATCATTTTGGGGTTTCGCACTACTCTCCGAGGCTCGTATTTTGAATATGGCCCAAACCGAGAAAGTAGATTCGACGCCTTTTGAAATATGAAATGGAATAGTTCCATCGCTATCATATTTAAAATTATGGGTTATGAAGCTTATGTTAAGCTTAACACCCAAACCAACTGCAAGTCGATTCACTAAGTGTAAATTTGTTGGATATATAAAAGGACTGTATAGGATACTACTTCTTTGATCCAACAGAGCAAAAGGTATTCATTGCTCAAAAGGCAGAGTTCTTGGAAGCCAAGTTCCTTATGGAAGGAATGACGCATAGAACAGTGGAATTTGATGAAGATCAAGATCCACAAACCGATACACGGTTGGTTGACACTAGCTGTCAACAATAGGTTGTTGACGATGATCAAGAGGTTGATCAATACACACAAAACATTCAAAGATCTGGTAGAGTTAGCATTTCACCTGAAATATATGGATTTTTTCATGGATGGATGCTATGAGGTTGACTCCGAAGAGCCAAATACATACCATGATACAATGTCCAATTCGAATTGTGATATGTGGCTAGGAGCCATGAACGTAAAGATGCAATTCATGTATGACAACCAAGTTTGGGAATTGGTTGACTCTTCACTTAACTCCAAACCGGTTGGATGCAAGTGGGTTTTCAAGAAGAAAACTGACATGCATGGAAACTTGGATACTTACAAGGCAAGACTTGTAGCAAAAGGTTTCACTCTAAGTCAAAGGGTTGATTATGATGAAACCTTCTCGCCAATGGCAATGCTAAAGTCATCCTGATAAAGTATGCAAGTTAAAAAATATCAATCTATGGATTGAGACCAGCATCGAGAAATTGGAATCAACATTTTGATGAAAGATCAAGAAATTGGGTTTCATCAAGAACGCTAACAAGGATTGTGTGTATCAAGGGGCTAGTGGGAGTACAATTACGTTCTTAGTATTGTATGTTGATGACATACTACACTTGGAAATTATCTTTCCAAAAGGGATCTCCGTGAAGCCGTCTCTATTTTGGAAATAAAGATCTATAGGGATAGATCGAAGCGGTTGATAGGGTTAAACCAAAGTGCATACATTGATAAAATCTTGAAAAGGTTCAAGATGGAAAACTCTAAGAAAGGTATAGTACCTATTCAAAGAGGGACAACATTGAGTGCATCTCAATGTCCAAGCTCAAACGATGAGCAACATCGAATGAAGGATATCCCATATGCGTCTGCTATAGGATCCATCATGTATGCGATGATATGCACTAGACTGGACGAGTCATGCGCGTTAAGCATGACAAATAGATATCAGCAGAATCCAAGTAACAGCCATTGGATGGTTGTTGAATGTATATTGGAATACCTTAGGAGGACTAAGGATATGTTTCTAATATATGGATCTGATGAAGAGGAACTGGTTGTGAAGGGTTACACGAATGCTAGTTTCCAAACTGATCGAGATGATCCTCGATCACAATCGGGGTACATCTCCATTATGAATAGGGTAGCATTGTCCACTACAAAATTCGAATACATAGCCGCCTCATTAGCAGCTTGGGAAGCTGCATGGATAAAAGGTTTATCACCAGTCTAAGGATGGTCTCTACCATTCAAGACTCCTTAGAAATCTTTGTGATGACGAGGGTGCGATTGTTCAAATCAAGGAACCCCGTGCACGTCAAAAGATTAGGCACAATGAGCGGAGATTCAGCTACATAAGGGATGAAGTTGAAAAGGGAAACATATGTATTCGCAAAGTTCACTTTGATCAAAACATTGCGGATCCACTCACGAAGCTCCTTGAAAGGGCAAAGCATGAAAGTCATACTTGTGCCTCAGGACTTCGATATTCTAGTGATTGGAATTGATCTGTTTAGTATTAATATTATTAATATGGAACAATAGTAATACTTAACTTATCTATGTGTTTACGATATTTTATGTGATGTTCCTTTTAGCATGTTTACATCCATGAATAATTTTATTATTCTAAATGTCCGTAGTCGGTCATATTTGTGGGAACAAATATGAATGTAAGACTATTATGAACTTGGATTGGTGGATATTCATAAGGCATGGATATAGAGCAATTGGTTGCTGCCAAGGTTCATAGATATTCGTGGGATACGAATATTGGAATGACCCGCATCTCAAATCTTACTACATGGAATCTTGTTGATTGATCATAAGTAAATTTGAGTAAAGGCGAATATCATTTGGTATCCTCCGACCTGAGATACATATTGGGTTTTTATATTCACCAAGTGTTATACCTTGAGCTAGTCCTTCACTGATATGAAATAATTGTCAGTACATAAGGCTATGTTCAGGTATGACATAAGATGATTGTGAGAAATGTATGTAGTCAAGATGGGATTTGTTCCTCTTATTCGTTGAGAGTATGATGTCTAAGGCCTGATTAAGTTAAATCAACAAGGAATGATCATTCTGTGCCCAAGACACATAAAATATTGATGTGGTTAGTACGTCATGATCCAAGTCGGGTTATACCCAATAACAAGCTTAGCAAACACCAATTAATATTAAATTGATGATATGATCATGCAATTAAATATTTACACCAAATTTAGAAAATGGGTTTTCTAAATAACTTGCATAAGAGATGGAATAAATTATTAGGATAATTTGTTGATGAATTATTGTTATTCTTGTTATTTAAAAAGGTTTTAAATAACAATAATAATATATATGAGTGTACCTTAATTAATTGGTTAATTAAGAGAGACATGTCACATTTAACATATGTCTAGAATGACATTTTAATATATGTGACATAATGTGAATTCTTACAAGTCATGTTGGTATTTTAAAGGGAGGGAAAACCTTTTAAAAGTGCTGCATTTGGCCGCCCCCTCCCTTGACCCTCATTGGACCAACTTGTCTTGAGAATACACAATACAATAACTAGCAAGACACTCAACCATTCCATCAATTCTTACATGCAAAATAACTCTAAGAACTCTCTCTTTTCTCTCTCAAGTTCACGGAACTTTCAGCTGGGAATTGTGGGTTTTTGAAGTTGATTCTTGGTGTAATTCTACCTAGCAAGAGTGGTGTATGATCAAGGCTTGGGGTATACTTGCTTGAGGACTTCTAGTTTGGAGTCTTGGCCGTTTTGTGACATCAAATCTCTTCAACAAAGCTGCTGAAAACTCACGGTTTTGAAAGATGTTTTTGGCAGCTCATCTCTTGGTGTTGTGGTGTCCAAATCAAGCAACTAAGAAGCCTACTTGAAGCCTTGTGGGAGTAGTCACTTGAGAGTTTCTTCCTTCAAGCTTTGGCCGAAGATCTAGCATGCAAACACCCTTTCTTAGTCGATTTTCTAGTTGGAGAAAGATGGGTTTCATGGCTGAAACAAAGTTCCAGCAGCATTGTTTGTTCACTGCTGGAATTCGATTCCAGCAAGGTTCTTGGACGATTTAGGTATACAAATCTTAGCAAAAGGGTGTTGCTAAGAGGGCTTGCGGATATGAACACATGTGAACATCTATTGTTGATGTTTTGACCATCCAAGAGCAGCTTCATCTTCATCATGCATCCACATTTTTGACAGCTTCATCCACGGTTTTTGACAGCCTCTTAAGGTAGTACATTGTGTTGATTTGGTTGTTATGTTTGCTTCTTGATAACTAATCTATTCACATATATATGATCCTTTGTCTTAGGGTTTGTTGAAACAATATTATGAACTAAAATTTTCAGTTTATAGAACACGAAATTAAGTTCATATTCCGCTGCGTTTTCTTGTTTAAAATGGTTAAACAACATTGTTTAAAGTCCAACAAACCCAACATTTTGAGCCTGGAATTCTCTTTAAAAAGTTTAAAGTCCTAACTCTCTTATTTTTAAGTCGTTTTACCATGTTTCGGGTCCCGAAAGTGACTAAAGTGGGTCTAATCTTAACATGTCTTTAATTTCTAGAGATTAACCATTTATCACACACTTAATATTCATCAAAACTTTCTGAAATCATGTCCCAAACTCATGGCCAAGTCATCCAACACAACAATAAACTATCAACCTTAGTGATTAAGCCATAACTGACCATTACACATGTGTAAATAATTATAACTTGAGTTTAAACATTCCCAAACCTTTTTTAACTTTTAAAAAAGGTTAGTAAGAGTCTTATAAACCATTAACAAGAAGTATACAAGTTTTGCTTTGAGGGGTTTCAAGATATGCAAGTTAGATGGTGCAAAACACCCAAAAAATAGGGTTTTCATGGTGGAAATCGGGTTCCACCTCAAGAATGACCAATATAACATGTGAGATACTTTTGTGAAGTTAAAATCTCCTTGAGAACAAGATTATGGTTTTGGGTTTCTACTACAACAAAGAGAGGAGATGTTTTTAAAAGAAAAATGAAGAAAACACATGAAATGACCATTTTCGGGTGACATGAAGCTTACACTTGGTATTGTTCACGTTTTGGAGAGGGTAAATAGACAAGAATGGTCTGTAAATCCTTGGACAAAGCTGGAGAATCTCTAACAAGTGCTGGAAACCATGAGCTTGCAACATTCAAGCACCAAAAGCACACAAACCTTCACTTCCTTGTGGTTTCGAGCTTGGCCGATGGTTGCTTATGCTAGTTCTTCGAATTATGAGGCTATAAGTGGAGAGAAAACTCAAGTGTGTGTGTGTATTCTGCTAGAAAACCTGAGAGGGAAGAAGGAGAGGGTGAGAGGTGTAGAGGGAGTGGTGGAAGAGATGGTGGTGTAGAAGAGTGGGGAGTGGAGGAGAGGGGGCGGCCGAGCCTTGTCCTCTAGTGGGGCAATTAAATTTAAATTTTTAATCAATATTATTATTAGGTGGTGGTGTTTTGTAGTGTTGTGTAGAATATTATATGGTAAAATTTTGTTAGTTGATAGTTATTATACATGCACAAGCATGCATTAGCCGTGGATTATGACTGTGTGTATGCACACATTTTTAATTGCTTCAATTAAGATTTAGTTTTTGCAAGGGTGACTAATTAACATTCCCGGGCCGCCAAGTTCTAAAAGGTAAAACTTGAACTAACTAAAAGTCACTAAAATTACATAAAATCATAAAAATGGAACTAATAGCAAATGATGATTCTAATATCATTGATATAGTTAGATTGTTTCTATTATTAGTACTCATAAGATGGGTAATGATGCAAGTAGATTAGGGTTAGAATAATGACCTTGAGGTCGGTTGTCACATTCTCCCTCCGTTTAGGAAATTTCGTCTCAAAATTTTAGCTTCGATTATATTCTGAACGGGTGGGTTTGAAGAAGTGTGGATAACTCTTTCTTATCTCATCTTCTCGCTCCCAAGTGAACTCAGGTCCTCGTTTTGAATTCCTTCTAACCTTGACCTTGGGTATACGGCACCGCCTAAGTTGCTTGACCAAGCGGTCCGTGATCTCTATGGGCTCTTCCACGAAGTTTAGCTGGTTATTGATTCTTGCTTTTTTAAATGGTAGCTCCAGGGTTTTGTCTACCATGCACTTCTTCAAGTTCGACACATGGAAGGTGTCTTGTATGTAACTCAACTTTTGAGGCAGCTTCAATTTGTATGCCACGGGGCCAATTCTTTCCAGTATTTCGAATGGTCCAATGTATCTTGGGCTTAACTTTCCTCTCTTTTCGAACCTCACGGTTCCCTTCCATGGTGCTACCTTTAGCATTACTCTATCACCCACTTGAAACTCTAAAGGTTTTCGTCTCCTATCATCGTTCTTCTTCTGTCGGTCTCTGGCTGCCCTTAGTCGTTCCTTGATGTTGAAAATCTTGTTGGTGGTCTCCAACATGATGTCGGGTCCCATTACTTGGCTATCACCGATCTCATTCCAGCTCAATGGTGATCAGCATTTCCTGCCGTATAGAGCCTCAGACGGAGCTGCCTTGATACTTGCGTGGTAACTATTATTATAGGAGAATTCCACCAAAGGGAGATGGTTGTCCCAGTTTCCACCAAAGTCAATCACGCAAGCTCTTAGCATATCCTCCAAAGTTTGAATGGTTCTCTCGCTCTGACCATCGGTTTGTGGGTGGTAAGTGGTGCTTAAATCCAAACGGGTACCTAAAGCCTGCTAGAATGATTTCCAGAAACGAGAAGTGAAACGGCTATCACGGTCGGTGATGATCGACAAAGGTACTCCATGCCTAGTTACTATCTTATCGACATATAGTTGGGCCAATTTCGTCAAGTCGTAGTCTTCTCGAATTGGCAAAAAGTGAGCTGACTTCGTTAGCCTATCCACTATTACCCAAATAGCATCATGACCTTAAACGTTCTGGGTAACTTTGTAACAAAATCCATCGTGACGTTATCCCATTTCCATTCTGGGATTTCAGGCGGTTGTAACATGCTTGACGGTTTTTGATTTTCAGCTTTTACCATGGAACAGGTTAGACATTTTCCAACATAAATAGCGATTGATTTCATGATTCCACGCCACTAGAAAAGTGCCTGTAGATCCTGGTACATTTTATCACTTCTAGGATGAACCGAGTACCTAGATTTGTGGGCCTCGTTGAGGATTACCTCTCGAATTCCCCCATGCTTTGGCACCCATGTTCTCCCTTCGTACTTTTATATACCATCATCACTTGTCTCCAATCGCTTTTCCATTCCGGTTAACCCTTCTTCTTTTAAATTTTCTTCCTTTAACGCTTCACTTTGAGCTTCTTTAAGCTTCACGATAAGGTTGGTGTACACACTCATCCTTAAGGCTCGTACACGAAGAGGCTTTTCACTCTCCTTTCTGCTCAAAGCATCTGCCACAACATTGTCCTTACCGGGGTGGTAACGGATTTTGCACTCATAGTCGTTTAATAGCTCGACCCGTCTTCTCTGGTCAAGAATGTGTTGCAAATTTCTATGGTCAGTGTAGATGATGCACTTCGTGCCATAGAGGTAGTGCCTCCACATTTTGAGAGCAAACACCACGGCACCTAATTCCAGATCATGCGTCGTATAGTTCTTCTCATGATCATTCAGCAGTCTAGATGCATAAGCAATCACCTTGTTGCGTTGCATCAGTACACATCCTACTCCTTGACGCGAGGCGTCACAATAGACCACGAAATCTTCGACTCCTTCTGGGAGGGCAAGGACAGGTGCACTGCACAACTTCTCCTTAAGCGTTTCAAAGGCTTCATTTTGCTCTGGTTCCCACACAAAGGTTGTGTTTTTCTTAGTTAACGCGGTCAAGGGTTGCATAATACGCGAGAAGTCCTTTATAAACAGTCGGTAGTAACAAGCCAGCCCTAAGAATTGCCTTATCTCCGTGGGAGTTTCAGGAATGCTGCAATTCTTTATAGCCTCAATCTTGGAAGGGTCGACTTGAATCCCATTCTCATTTACCACACGCCCTAAGAATTGAATCTCTCGCATCCAGAATTCACATTTAGAAAATTTGGCATATAGTTTCTCATTCTTGAGTAATTCAAGAATTAGTCTGAGATGCTTCTCGTGCTCTTCCTTACTACCGGAGTAGATCAGGATGTCGTCGATAAACACGATCACAAACTTGTCTAGATAAGGGCGGCATAAGCGGTTCATGAGGTCCATGAACGATGTTGGTGCATTAGTCAGTCCAAAGGGCATGACTAAATAGTCATAGTGTCAATACCTAGTTCGGAAGGCCATTTTGGGTATGCCTTCTTCTCTTATCTTCAGTTGGTGGTAACCTGACCTCAAATCTATTTTGGAGAAACAACTTGCTCCTTGCAGTCGATCGAATAGGTCGTCTATTCTCGGAAGAGGGTAACGGTTCTTTATGGTCATTTTGTTCAGTTCTCTGTAATCAATGCACATTCGTAAGGTTCCGTCTTTCTTTTTGCACAAACAGTACCGGCGCACCACATGGAGAGACACTTGTGTTGGGTTTTGTCACATATAAAACAAGCTAGTTTAACCATTTAAACTATAAAAACGCAGCGGAAAAAGGAGTTTAACATATGGTTTATAATCTGAAAATTTGACCATTTTAAACCACAAACAAAACCCAAGAATAAGGATCAAAATCTATGTGAAATAGTATGCTATCAAACAAAACATAACAACCATAGGGTGTTCATAGAAACACCCTTTCTTGAACAAAATGTTGTAGATGAAAAGGTTGAAGAAGATGATGTTCTTGAGTAGCTAGCCTTTAAAGGAGAAGACCTCAAACTTGTATACCCACAAGCCTAAAAAAAACACCCAATCTTGTTAGGAAGAAGAGTACCAAGATAAAACCCCTTTTGAACAAACCAAATCATCCAAGGAGATCTTGAATAGCTGCCCAAAATCCGAAATTTCAGCCCTATCTTTCTTCTTGAATCCGAAAATGTGCTTTGTTCTTTGAGAGAATTTGTTGCTTTCTGTGTGTTAAAGAAAGTGTAGGATTTTGGTTGAGTGAATGAATGAATGAAGTCTTGAAAAGGCCAAGACAAAAGTTGAGTTCCCCTATGCCATATGGGCGGCCAAAATAGGGCTCCAAAATGGTTTCCCCCCATTTTAATACTT
Organism: Flaveria linearis; assembly: GCA_024085815.1. Taxonomy (NCBI): domain Eukaryota; kingdom Viridiplantae; phylum Streptophyta; class Magnoliopsida; order Asterales; family Asteraceae; genus Flaveria; species Flaveria linearis. Next base: position 48,281,025 of record CM044001.1, read on the forward strand.
TTATATAATTCATTCTTTCAACCCCTAGTTTTATAAAATTCGAACCTATTTTAATTTTATAACAATAACACACTTTTATTTGTTATTATTTAACCAATTTAAATAATGAAACAAACAATCTCTCATGAACAAATTATCCACATAATGTTGTTCTTTTACAAAAGACACGTTTTAGAAAACCCATTTTCTAAATTGGTGTCAGTATTTATTTGTTTGATCTTATCAACAAAATAAATATTAATTGGTGTTTGTATAGCTTGTTATTGGGTATGACCCGACTTGGATCATAACATACTAACCACATCAATCTTGTATGTGTTTTGTGCATATAGGATCCAACAATCTCCCACTTGCACAAGATTCATAGAAGATTGATGCAAGCAATAAATACCGCCTAACAACGGTTTACTACCCTTAATACGTATGATTAAGTGCCATTCAATAACATCATCCTCTTCAAGTACCATACTTGAAATGTTTTAGGTGAAACAATCATCTATCCTTTTGTGACAGATGTCATTTTAAATCCTAGAGACACAGAGTGATCATTCTCCATTGATTTAACTTTATCAGGCCTTAGACATCTTACTCTCAACACATAAGAGGGACAAATCCCATCTTGACAACATACGTCTCTCACAATTACCTTATATCATACCTGAACTCAGACTTATGTACTGCCATGTTTCAGAACAGCGAAGAGCTAAGTCAAAGTATAATATTCGGTAAATATCAAGTCCCAATATGTATCTCAGGTCAGAGGATACCAAATGATGTTCGCCTTTACTCAAAATTACTTATGATCAATCAGGAAGATTCCATGCAGTAATATTTGATGTGCAGGTCAGTCCAATATTTGCATCCCACAAATATCTATGCACTTTGGCAGCAACCTTTTGCTCTATATTCATCCATATGAATATCTACCAATCCAAGTTCATAATAGCATTAAGTTCACACATGTTCCCACAAGCATGAACAACTACGGACGTTCTGAATAAACAATTTACTCATGGATTCCAAACATGCAATATATAAATATTCGTTGAATCATTATAACCAAATAATTCATTCAAGTAATAAAGAGTTACAATATCTCATTACAGAAATTAAAGATCAAATCTAGTCACTAGAAAATTGCAGTCCCAAGGCAAAAGCATGACTTTCATGCTTTGCCTTTTCAAGAAGCTTCGTGAGTGGATCCGCAATGTTTTGATCCGTGTGAACTTTGCGAATACATATCTTTCCCTTTTTAACTTCATCCCTTATGTAGTTGAATCATCGTTCAATGTTCCTAGTCTTTTGATGTGCACGGGTGTAAGGCCCCGATCCCGGGCACCTTACGGTTGGTCATCATCACACGTAAAACATACATTTGATGTAAACATAATGAAATAACGCAGCGGAATTTATAAAATATACATTCTCATTTCATCATAAAAGCTTTTACATCATTGTCTTGGTTACAAAATACAAGCTTTTCCTTACATTGCTTAACTATACTATGATTGCTGCTGATGCATATTCCTCAGCAATCATAGGGTCATACAGCGACCTCTACCGAAAGAAACTAATAAAAAGAAAATATATTCTTCTTCATTAAGAAGATATTAAATTCAAACATATATTTTTCTTCATAAAGAAGATTTCTTAAATAATCCTGTTTATCAGGATTATCCAGAAATCTTGCACTTGCATGCAACATGATGTGTTGCGCGCATTACGGGACCACAACACATGATGTGGCAGCATAATCAAAAAGTGAATGCCATCCCAAAAGAGCTGAGTAGTCGCCTCGTGCCATCCTCAGCAACACTACCTGCCAACTGGAAACACATAAAAAGTCAGCGTTGCTGAGTGAGTTCTAGTTTTATAATAAAACATACTTTCATTCTTTATAACTGTTCTTACATACATGTGCTCACACATCATACGTACACGTAGATAATATTATTATTATCTTCATCATTTGTTCATTAATCATTCAATCGTGTACTAGTCATCATTCTCGTTCACTTTCATACATACATACTTTACATTCTTTCATTACCTCCGTTCAAACGTTTATTTCATTCATTCATACATTCGTTACGTTTGTTCGAACATTCTTTACATTCGGTGACATGTACAATACCCCTTACATCATACATACTGCTGGTGCTGGACCTGTGGTAATCAACCACGAACGTTGTGCACACATGCTGATCCAGTCACCTGGGGTAGGTACATGCACCATTTATCTTTCCACTTTCATTCGTCAAGCATGCAAATCTCTAAGGGTCACTTCTCATCTCTGCCCTCATGGTTCCAACCCATGAGCCGACAGAGTATACTGTAACATACTGGTGCCCCTATGGCTCTCAGTCCATAGACCGACACCTGGTGCCCCTATGGCTCACAGTCCACAGATTGGCACCTGGTTGCCCCTATGGCTCTCTGTCCATAGACCGACAACCTTGTTGCCCCTATGGCTCTCTGTCCATAGACTGACAACAGTTCTTCCGGGGTCACGTTAACCCCACGAGTGATCGTCACCACTCCTGCTGTAACAACTATCCCGTGACAGGTCACAAAGACACTGCCCCGTTGCTCCTAAGGCAACTATGGCTCACTGTCCATAATCTACCATAGGGCTCGTAATAGGCCTAGTTACTAGAACCAGGCACCATTTCCAAGACTTCTTAACCGTCAAATCCATCTCGTGCCCCTTAGACCATGCAAGACTTTCTTACGTTCATTCATTAATGCATGCATTCATTCATTCATCATGTTCCTCTTTCATTATCTTTCACTTTACGTTCTTATTACATTCGTTTCATTCTTTCATTCATTCACGTAAAGTTATTAAAAGTTAACATACATTTACATAAGGAACATAGGTATTTACAAATCATCAGTATTTGCCATCTATCATGGCCACATCATACTTAACATACATACATCATACATACACTTCTCTATACACTCACATCAGCCCTGTTCGGGCGACTGAACCTATCTCAGTCGCATGTCCTCCCTGCGACTGGACCGTGCGATTGGGCTGTCATGCGAATGGGCATACAATCGTGCGACTGAACTTCCTTCCGTACGACTAGACACTATACGACTGGGCTACATGCGACTAACTCTTAACCGTACGACTGAACTACCCTGCGATTGGACCTATGCGACCGAAACTCCTAATCGCATAGCCTATCGTGCGACTGAGGCTCAATCGTGCGTCTGAGCCTCAATCGTGCGATTGGACATCAACTAATCCTCATTCGGTCGAATGGCCCTTCAGTCGCATAACCCTAACTGGGCAGCGACTGGAGTTCTTCATGAACAGCAGTCGCGAACCAACGCACCCAAACTCATCATAAACCTATTTTCAGCCCAAATTGACCCTCCCGAGTCTCAGGGATTCATACTAGGTCATCATACAAGCATATATCAGTCCTAATTCTTACCATAAACACATTACTCAAGATTTACCCAAATGGGTCAAACTTACACTATTTCAAAAATAGGGTTTCTATGTGATTCCAGCCCCAAAATCATTCAAAAACGTGTAAAAGAGGGGTCTTAGAACTCACATTATCAGGTAGGAGTTGGTGAGCTTCGATTTGGCTAGCCTTTCGACAGATTCGGAGCTCGGACAGCACTTTCCCCCTTTCTTCTTCGTTCTCGGTCTCTCTCTGCTCTCTTCCCGACTGAAATGTGAAGGTGTTGAGGAGGAGAATGGAGCTGCTCCTCTTTTATACTCACAGCTCAGTCGCGTCTGGTCCAGGGGCGACTGGACCTTCAGTCGCATCAACACTATGCGATTGGACCCCAATCGCACGTGTTCCATGCGGCTCATACTTCATTCGGGCGGTTGAACTCCAATCGTGCGGTTGAGCTTCAATCGGCCGAATAGCCATGCGGTTGAACCTCCAGTCGCATAAACCCCAGGCGACTGAGGTTCAGTCGCACAACCTACCAAAAAGTCAAACTTTCGGGTGTTACAACGGGGTTCCTTGATTTGAGCAATCGCATACTAGTTATCACAAAGAATTTCTAGGGGGTCCTGAATGGAAGGGACCACCCCTAGATCGGCAATGAACTTCTTTAGCCATGCAGCTTCCTGAGCTGCTAATGAACCGGCGATGTATTCTGATTCTATAGTTGATAATGCCACCACATCTTGCTTAGAGCTCTTCCAAGAGATCGCTCCTCCATTCAAGGTGAAAATGTACCCCGATTGTGATCGTGAATCATCCCGATCAGTTTGGAAGCTCGCATCCATGTAACCCTTTACAACGAGTTCCTCTTCACCAGATCCATAGATTAGGAACATATCTTTAGTCCTCTTCAGGTACTTAAGTATGTTCTTAACAGCCATCAAATGGCTGCTTCCAGGATTTTGTTGGTATCGGCTTATCATGCTCATAGCGCATGACACATCCGGTCTAGTGCATATCATTGGATACATGATGGATCCTATAGGAGACGCATATGGGATTCCCTTCATTTTGTCTTGCTCATCCTTTGAGCTTGGACATTGAGTCTTACTCAATATCGTTCCTCTTTGAATAGGTACAGTACCTTTCTTATAGTTTTCCATCTTAAACCTTTTCAAGATCTTGTCAATGTATGCACTTTGATTTAAACCTATCAACCGCCTGACGGGTTTGTTAGAACATAAAATCATAGTTTAACCGTTTAAACTTTCAGAAAACGCAGCGGATATATATAGCTTTAAAACCAATTTTTAAGCTGAAAGTTATGTTCTTTAATGACCATATAAGTGCACAAAACAAACCCATAATCAAAGGATCATATATGTGAATGAAACAAGCTATGAACAATACACAAATGTACATAAAATCACAGCCATATGAAGCTGTGATTTGCTACCTTTCTGCAGCAGAAAAATCGACCAAGATGAGAGGTTTTAGATGCTTGAAATGGCCAAGAACTCAAGGGTAGAGGTCCTCAAGTGTCTATACCCCAAGCATCCTTGCAAACACCTTCTTGTTAGGGAGAAACTACACCAAGAACAGCTCAAAACCAACTTGTTTCAATGCTGAAAACCCTCTTTTTTCCAGCTGCTGTTCGAACACTTTGAGAGAGAAAGAAAGAGCTGAAAACTTGTTCTAGTTGCATGTGTGTTTTTAATGAGAAGAATGGAGTGTATTTATAGTTAGTGGAGGAGACCAAGCATGCATGTGTGTGTGCTTCAAGAGAATAAAACCCACTATCCCACATGCATGTGTTTGTGTTTGTCAAAGAATCTAATTCTTGTAACACATGGAAGGTGGACGGCTTTAGCATGTTTATAAAGAAAAATTGGAGTTTTCTTTTATAAACTTGAAGCTCTCTTTTATAAACTTGAAGCTTTCTTTTATAAACTTCAAACATTAACACACACATATAACTAGTCTTTTATATTAGATATATATATACAACTAACCATTTAATTGTATAATCCATACACTCCTATTATTAATTTGTAATGTTATCTAACTTATTTAAATAACATTACAAATAATATTATTGAACAAAATATCCTAATAAATTGTTCCATCTCATATGCAACTTATTTAGAAAACCTATTTTCTAAATTTGGTGTAAATATTTAATTGCATGATCATATCATCAATTAAACATTAATTGGTGTTTGCTAAGCTTGTTATTGGGTATAACCCGACTTGGATCATAACTTACTAACCACATCAATATTTTATGTGTCTTGGGCACATAGAATCCTACAATCTCCCACTTGCCCAAGATTCATAGAAGATTGATGCAAGCAGTAAATGACGCCTAACAACGGTTTACTACCCTTAATACGCATGACTTATAGCCATTCAATAACATCATCTCATTCAAGTACCCTACTTGAAATGATTTAGGAGAATCAATCATCTATCCTTTTGTTACAGATGTCATGTTAAATCCAAGGACACAGAATGATCATTCCTTGTTGGTTTAACTTAATCAGGCCTTTGACATCTAACTCTGAACGAATAAGAGGAACAAATTCCATCTTGACTACATACGTTTCTCACAAACACTTCGTGTTATACCTGAACATACCCTTATGTACTGTCCACTGTTTCAGGACAGTGAAGAATTAGCTCAAGGTATAATACTTAGTGAATATCAAAACCCAATATGTATCTCAGGTCGGAGGATACCAAATGATATTTGCCTTTACTCAAATTTACTTATGATCAATCGATTAGATTCCATGTAGTAAAATTTGAGATGCGGGTTAGTCCAATATTTGTATCCCACAAATATCTATGAACCTTGGTAGCAACCCATTGCTCTATATTCATCCTTATGAATATCAACCAATCCAAGTTCATAATAGTCTTACCCTCACACTTGTTCCCACAAGTTTGAACGACTACGGACATTTAGAGTAAACAATTTACTCATGGATTAAACATGCTAAATTGGAACATTAATTGAAACATTATAACCAAATAATCTTATTCAAATAATAAAGAGTTCCACATATCCAAATACAAAATATACAGATCAAATCCAATCACTAGAATATCGAAGTCCCATGGCATAAGTATGACCTTCATGCTTTGCCTTTTCAAGGAGCTTCGTGAGAGGATCCGCAATGTTTTGATCCGTGTGAATTTTGCGAATACATATCTTTCCCTTTTCAACTTCATCTCGTATGTAGTTGAATCTCCGCTCAATGTGCCTAGTCTTTTGATGAGCACGGGGTTCCTTGATTTGAGCAATCGCACCCTCGTTATCACAAAAGATTTCTAGGGGGTCCTGAATGGAAGGGACAACCCCTAGATCGGCAATGAATTTCTTCAACCATGCAGCTTCTTGAGCTGCCAATGAGGCGGCGACGTATTCTGATTCTGTAGTTAATAGAGCCACCACATCCTGCTTGGAGCTCTTCCAAGAGACCGCTCCTCCATTCAGAGTGAAGATGTATCCCGATTGTGACCGAGAATCATCACGATCGGTTTGGAAACTCGCATCCGTGTAACCTTTTACAACGAGTTCCTCGTCACCAGATCCATAGATTAGGAACATATCTCTTGTCCTCCTTAGATACTTAAGTATGTTCTTAACAGCCATCCAATGACTGTTTCCAGGATTTTGCTGGTAACGGCTTGTCATGCTTAAGGCGCATGACACATCCGGTCGAGTGCATATCATTGCATACATGATGGATCCAATAGCAGATGCGTATGGGATTCCCTTCATTTTATCTTGCTCATCCTTTGAGCTTGGACATTGAGTCGTACTCAACATCGTTCCTCTTTGAATAGGTACGGTACCTTTCTTAGAGTTTTCAGAACCTTTTCAAGATCTTATCAATGTATGCACTTTGATTCAAACCAATCAACCGCCTTGATCTATCCCTATAGATCTTTATTCCCAGAATATAGGCGGCTTCACCAAGATCCTTAATGGAAAAACAACTTCCAAGCCAGGTTTTTACACCTTCCAAGGTTGGAATGTCATTTCCAAATAGTAGTATGTCATCAACATACAATACTAGGAAAGTTATTGTGCTCCCACTAGCCTTCTTATACACACAAGCCTCATCAGCGTTTTTGATGAAGCCAAATTTCTTTACTTCCTCATCAAAACGGTGATTCCAGCTTCTCGATGCTTGTTTCAATCCATAGATTGATTTCTTTAACTTGCATACTTTATTAGGATGTTTTGGATCGACAAAACCTTCAGGCTGAACCATATAGAAAGCTTCCTCAAGATATCCATTTAGGAAAGCGGTTTTGACATCCAATTGCCAAATCTCATAATCATAATGAGCAGCTATGGCAAACAATATCCTTATAGACTTTAGCATCGCAACAGGTGAGAAGGTTTCATCATAATCAACCCCTTGAGTTTGAGTGAAACCCTTTGCTACAAGTCTAGCTTTATAAGTATCCAAGTTTCCATGCATATCGGTTTTCTTCTTGAAAACCCACTTACTTCCAACTACTTTGGAATTAAGAGGTGGTACAACAAGTTCCCAAACTTGGTTGTCATACATGGATTGCATCTCAACGTTCATGGCTTCTAGCCATTTGTCACAATCCGAATTGGACATTGCATTATGGTATGTGGTCGGTTCATCTGAATCCACCACATAGCATCCATCCATGAAAAATCCATATCTTTTAGGTGGATTACTAGTTCTACCACTTCTACGAACGTTTTGTGTGTATTGATCAACCCCCTGATCTTCCTCAACATCCTCATGTTGAGTGCTAGTTTCAACCAAACGTGCATCGGGTTGTGGTTCTTGATCCTGTTCAAGATCTACTGTTCTACTGCCAGCTCTTTCCATAAGGAACTTTGCTTCTAAGAACTCACCCTTTCTGGCAACAAACACCTTTTGTTCCAGTGGATCATAGAAATAATATCCCATAGAATCTCTAGGATATCCAACAAATATACACTTGGTGGAACGGACTTCCAATTTGTTTGGAGTGGGAGTCTTAACATAAGCCTCACATCCCCAAACCCTTAAGTATGATAGGGATGGAACTCTTCCATGCCATATCTTAAAAGGTGTCATTTCCACCTTTTTGGTTGGGGCCATATTTAGAATACGGGCCGTGGAGAGCAAAGCGAAACCCCAAAATGATAGAGGTAATGTGCTTCTAGCCATCATAGATCGGACCATATCCAATAAGGTTCGATTCCTCCTCTCAGACACACCATTATGTTGTGGTGTTCCAGGTGGAGTGAGTTGTGAGACAATCCCACAGCTCCTAAGATGATCTTGAAAAACATCACTTAGGTATTCACCTCCTCTATCGGTACGGAGAATTTTAATTGACTTATTGAGTTGATTTTCTACATCATTCTTGAAGATTTTGAACATTTCAAAAGCTTCATCTTTGTGCCTTAATAAGTACACATACCCATAGCGACTATAGTCGTCGGTAAAGGTAATGAAGTATCTTTCACCATTCCTAGTCATTGGCTTAAAAGGGCCACATATATCCGAATGTATGATTCCTAATAAATCTTTTTCCCTTTCGGTAGTTCCACTAAAGGGTGCCATAGTCATCTTACCTTGTAAACAAGATTCACAAACATCAAATGAATCACATTCATATGTTTGTAAAAGACCATTCTTTTGAAGTGTTTGTAAACGTTTCTTGTTTATATCACCAAGACGACAATGCCAAAGATAGGTATCACTCAAGTCCAACTTGAGTTTCTTGGTGTTAGTTTGGTACAATGAACTATTTAAAGTATTTTCATGAACCAATTCATAAATACCATTAATGGAAATAGCTTTAAAATAGAACATACCATTTAAAGAAACATGAATGTCATTTTCAATAAAGGATAATACATAATCATAATGTCTTAATTGGGATACAGAAATAATGTTCCTAGTCAAACTAGGAGCATACAAAACATTCTTCAAAATAACTTCCAAACCACTTGGAAGTCTTAGGATGTAGTCCCCACGAGCTTCTACTAAGACTTTAGTTCCATTGCCCATGAAGAGGCTAACATCCCCTTGTTTGAAGTCCCTATTTCTTGTGAACCCCTGCAACAAATTGCAAATGTGAGTTCCACATCCGGTATCCAATACCCATGTGTTAGAAGATGTAACATTAAGATCAATATGAATCATGTATATTGTACCTGAGGTCTGCCTGGCATCCCTCTTGGCTTTCAACTCTTGGAGATGGACAGGACAATTCCTTGCCCAATGTCCTATCTCCCCACACTTGAAGCATGGGTCATTAGTAGCAACCTTTTGCTTCTTCTCTTGTGGTTTGGGTGGTACCCTTACCACCCTTTCCCTTTTCCCCAAACGGGTCCCTTACCCTTGGCAACCTTTGCCTTGGGTGCGGGATGAGGCCTTTTGTATTTCCCACCTTCATTGATGGTGAGAACGGGTAAAACCCTTTTACCCATGGCCGCCTCGGCCGTTTTAAGCATTGAGTGAAGCTCACCAATGCTTTTGTCCCATGCATTCATGTTGTAGTTCAACACGAATGTCTCAAACTTCTTGGTTAGGCCATTTAGGATTAAATCCGTGGCTAACTCCTTTGACACAGGACAATTTAGCCTCTCGAGGCGGTCAATATGACTTTTCATCTTAAGTACATAAGATGAAACAGATTGGTTGTCGTCCATACGACATGCATGGAGTGCTCGAACCATTTCGAAGCGCTCAACCCTTGCTTGCTGTTGGAACGTTTCCTTCAGCTGGGTTATCATGTCGTAAGCTCCGTGATGTTCATACTCCTTTTGGAGATCCGGAGTCATGCTCGCTAGCATGAGACAAGACACTTGGACGGAGTCCTCAGTGTATTTCAGCCAATCGTTAAAGGCCTCCTCATCATCCTCGCTAGGTTGATCGGGGATAGGGTCGTCTAAAACATATGATCTTCTCTCTTGCTTGAGAACAATTCTCAAGTTTCGATACCAATCAATAAAGTTATTATGATTTAGACGTTCCTTTTGGAGGATCGCTCGGAGTGATTGGTTTGACGTGGATGAGTTATCGTGATTTTCATTATTGGTGGCCATCTACAAAATTTAACAAAGATCCATATTAGTATTTTCGATATTGCTAATTTTAATAATTAATGCCTTTTAAGGTCAATTTTATAGATTAAAATCTTGAACCCAACATTACATTTAAATTGTGGTTAGGTGACCTTTATCCCACGATTTAAATTAATAAGGTGGTTAATGATTAACGATTGCAACCATTTGTAACTTCTAGAGGTATGGGATCGACTTTAAACATCATATGCAAAGTCGGCATGTTAATCCCATCAACACCATTTGGAAACCATATTTTAGGTGATCCATTTAACATGGTTTGCAAATCAAGTTACCCTAATTGCACACACATGTGAGTTTACCAACATAAGTGGTTAGGTGACCTTTATCCCACCAATGTGGTATTCCTACCTTAAGTCACAAGTTCCCTCAAAATGGTTAGGTGACCTTTATCCCATTAAGAGTTTCCAAATGACTTAAGTGTTGTGCAAAAGGACGGTGTTAAACTTGTTTGTTAAATGTTTAGAGGTTTCATAATTCTAGTTTAGAAAACTCTATGTACTTGTATTTGTATGCTTTCAAATACAAGGTACCCTATGGTTCTTTTAATAAAACCCATTTTATTATAAAATCATTAATCCTTTTAATAACTATTTATTAACACTTAATGACTAAGAACCATTTTATATTAGCTTGTTAAGATCATTTTTATTTAGATTGTTCATCATATCCAAATATCATACAATCATTCATAAAATCATAATCAATCAAGCATAATATAACAACCACAATGAGCATATGTGCATAACCATAGCATCTAAAGTGGTCCACACTTGTTTGCCATCACAAGTGTGGTCCATAGGTCTTTCCTAAGGGTCACAAACAATCACATGGAAAGCTTCCAAAAGCCTTCCACTTGAAACCGCATCCAAAATGCTCCATGTTTCTCTTGTGACCTTCCTTTGTGCTTTCAATGTGTATGTCTTCATATTACAAGATATAAAGTCCTAATACAAGATATCTAGTAAAATGAAAATACACCTAATCTATTTATTACAACCTAATAATAAATAAATTACATTTGAAACAAAGCACAAAAAACAAATAATACAACCCAATTGAATGAATGAATACAACCAATACAAGCATCCAAACATCACAAGGTCAATGGCTAGGTTATGCACACTATCATCCAATAATCATATCATTAAAACATATAATGAAACCCCTTTTAAAACCACCAAATTTCAGCCAACATAAACTGAAATTTTTGGTTTTAAATATTGTCCAAACAATCAACATTTCATAATATGTTTCTTTCAAGGTCTAATCACTACATGTGTGATATGACCTTGAAAGTTTGGGGAATCATTCAAACAAACTATAACAGCCCAAATCAGCCTATAACTAGTTTATTATCATCCTTTAAAACCAATTTTTAAGGACAAAACAAGCAAGTCATCCACATAACCGGCTCTTGATGCCATTGACGGGTTTGTTAGAACATAAAATCATAGTTTAACCGTTTAAACTTTCAGAAAACGCAGCGGATATATATAGCTTTAAAACCGATTTTTAAGCTGAAAGTTATGTTCTTTAATGACCATATAAGTGCACAAAACAAACCCATAATCAAAGGATCATATATGTGAATGAAACAAGCTATGAACAATACACAAATGTACATAAAATCACAGCCATATGAAGCTGTGATTTGCTACCTTTCTGCAGCAGAAAAATCGACCAAGATGAGAGGTTTTAGATGCTTGAAATGGCCAAGAACTCAAGGGTAGAGGTCCTCAAGTGTCTATACCCCAAGCATCCTTGCAAACACCTTCTTGTTAGGGAGAAACTACACCAAGAACAGCTCAAAACCAACTTGTTTCAATGCTGAAAACCCTCCTTTTTCCAGCTGCTGTTTGAACACTTTGAGAGAGAAAGAAAGAGCTGAAAACTTGTTCTAGTTGCATGTGTGTTTTTAATGAGAAGAATGGAGTGTATTTCTAGTTAGTGGAGGAGACCAAGCATGCATGTGTGTGTGCTTCAAGAGAATAAAACCCACTATCCCACATGCATGTGTTTGTGTTTGTCAAAGAATCTAATTCTTGTAACACATGGAAGGTGGACGGCTTTAGCATGTTTATAAAAAAAATTGGAGTTTTCTTTTATATACTTGAAGCTCTCTTTTATAAACTTGAAGCTTTCTTTTATAAACTTGAAGCTTTCTTTTATAAACTTCAAACATTAACACACACATATAACTAGTCTTTTATATTAGATATATATATACAACTAACTATTTAATTGTATAATCCATACACTCCTATTATTAATTTGTAATGTTATAACTTATTTAAATAACATTACAAATAATATTATTGAACAAAATATCCTAATAAATTGTTCCATCTCATATGCAACTTATTTAGAAAACCTATTTTCTAAATTTGGTGTAAATATTTAATTGCATGATCATATCATCAATTAAACATTAATTGGTGTTTGCTAAGCTTGTTATTGGGTATAACCCGACTTGGATCATAACGTACTAACCACATCAATATTTTATGTGTCTTGGGCACATAGAATCCTACACCGCCTTGACCTATCCCTATAGATCTTTATTCCTAAAATATAGGCGGCTTCACCAAGATCCTTAATGGAGAAACAGTTCCTAAGCTAGGTTTTTACACCTTCCATGGTTGGAATGTTATTTCCAAATAGTAGAATGTCATCGACATATAATACTAGGAAAGTGATGATGCTCCCACTAGCTTTCTTATATAAACATGCTTCATCAACGTTTTTGATGAACCAAAATTTGACTATTTCTTCTTCAAAATGGTGATTCCAACTTCTTGATGCTTGCTTCAATCCATAGATTGATTTCTTTAACTTGCATACTTTGTTAGGACGTTTTTGATCGACAAAACCTTCAGGCTGAACCATATAGACATCTTCCTCGAGATATCCATTTAGGAAAGCGGTTTTGACATCCATTTGCCAAATCTCATAATCATAATGAGCAGCTATGGCAAACAATAACCTAATAGACTTTAGCATTGCAATGGGTGAGAAGGTCTCATCATAATCAACCCCTTGAGTTTTAGTGAAACCTTTTGCTACAAGTCTAGCTTTATAAGTATTCAAGTTTCCATGCATATCGGTTTTCTTCTTGAAACCCACTTACTTCCAACTATCATGGAGTTAAGAGGTGGTTCAACCAAGTCCCATACTTGGTTGTCATACATGGATTGCATCTCAACGTTATGGCTTCAAGCCATTTGTCACAATCCAAATTGGACATTGCATCACGATAGGTGGTTGGTTCATCGGAATCTACCACATAGCATCCATCTATGAAAAATCCATATCTTTTAGGTGGATTACTAATTCTACAGATCTGCGAATGTTCTGAGTATATTGATCAACCACTTGATCATTCTTAACATCCTCATGTTGAGTGCTAGTGTCAACCAAACGTGTATCAGTTTGTGGTTCTTGATCCTCCTCAAGATCCACAGTTCTACTGCTACTTCCTTCCATAAGGAACTTAGCTTCCAAGAACTCATCCTTCTTGGCAACAAACTCCTTTTTTTCCAATGGATCATAGAAATAATATCCCATAGAATCTCTAGGATATCCAATGAAGATACACTTAGTGGAACGGCTTTATAGCTTGTTTTAGGTGGAAGATACACATAACCTTTAAATATGAAAGCGATGGAACCCTTCCATGCCATATTTCAAAAGGTGTCGTTTCCACTTTCTTGGTCGGGGCCATATTCAAAATACGGATCGCTGAGAGCAAAGCGAAACCCCAAAACGATAGAGGCAGTGAGCTTCTAGCAATCATAGATCGAACCATATCCAATAGAGTTCGATTTCTCCACTAGAACACACCATTATGTTGTGGTGTTCCAGGTGGAGATAGTTGTGAGACAATACCATAACTTCTAAGATGATCTCTAAAACTATCACTTAGGTATTCACCTCCTCTATCGGTGCGGAGAATTTTTATTTTCTTGTTGAGTTGATTTTATACTTCATTTTGGAAGATTTTAAACATTTCAAAAGCTTCATCTTTGTGTCTTAGTAAGTACACATAACCATATCGACTATAGTCGTTGGTAAAGGTAATGAAGTATTTTTCATGGTACCTAGTCATTGGCTTAAAAGGACCACATACATCCGAATGTATGATGCCTAATAAATATTTTGCCTTAAAAGGTGCCTTAGTCATTTTACCTTGTAAACAAGATTCACATACATCAAATGAATCATGTTCATTTGCTTTTAAAACACCGTCCTTTTGAAGTGTTTGTATGCGTTTCTTGTTTATATGACCAAGACGGCAATGCCAAAGATAGGTATCACTCAAATCCAATTTGAGTTTCTTGGTGGTGGTTTGGTACAATGAGCTATCATATAATGTGTTTTCATGAACCAATTCATAAATTACATTAATAGGAATAGCTTTAAAATAAAATATGCCACTTAAAGAAGCATGAATTTCATCTTCAATAAATGTTATAACATAACCACATTGTCTTAATTAGGAAACAAAACTAATGTTCCTAGTCAAACTAGGAGCATACAAAATATTGTTCAAAATTGCTTCCAAACCATTTGGAAGCTTCAAGATATAGTCCCCTCGGCCTTCAACTTGAAATTTCACCCCATTCCCCATATAGAGGCTAACATCCCCTTTCTTGAAGTCCTTACTTCTTTTGAACCCCTGCAACAAATTGCAAATGTGAGTTCCACATCCGGTATCCAATACCCATGTGTTGGAGGATATTAAATTTAGATCAATATGAATCATGTAAATTGTACCTGAGGTTTGCCCAACATCCCTCTTAGCTTGCAACACTTTGAGATGGACTGGACAATTCCTTGCCCAATGTTCAATCTCCCCACACTTGAAGCATGGGTCATTTGAAGCAACCTTTTGCTTCTTCTCCGCTTGTTTTGGTGGTGGCGCTCTTACCACTCCCTTCCCCTTTCCCCTAACGTACCCTTTCCCCTTGGCAACATTTGCCTTGGGTGCGGGGTGAGGCCTCTTCTTGTTCCCACCTTCATTGATGGTGAGAACGGGTAAAACCTTTTTACCCATGGCCGCCTCGGTAGTTTTGAGCATAGAGTGAAGCTCACTTATGTTCTTGTCCCACCCGTTCATGTTATAATTCATGAAAAAGTTGTCAAACCACTTTGACAAAGAGCTGAGGATCAAATCCGTAGCCAACTCTTTCGAGACGGGAAAATTCAGCCTTTCGAGGTGGTCAATGTGGGTTTTCATCTTAAGTACATAACATGAAACAGATTGGGTCTCATCCATACGACATGTATGGAGTGCTCGAACCGTTTCGAACTGCTCTACCCTTGTTGTTGGAACGTTTCCTTCAACTGGGTAATCATGTCGTACGCTCCATGATGTTCATACTCCTTTTGGAGATCAGGAGTCATACTTGCCAACATGAGGCAAGACACTTGGACCGAGTCCTCAGTGTATTTTACCCAATTCATAAGGGCCTCCTCATCCTCTTTATTAGGTTGATTGGGAATCGGATCGTCTAAAACATATGATCGTTTCTCTTGCTTGAGAACAATTCTCAAGTTCCAAAACCAATCAACAAAGTTATTATGGTTTAGACGCTCCTTTTGGAGAATGGTCCTTAGTGATAGTGAGTGAGAGGACAGGATTTCATTTTCATTATTGTTGGTGGCCATCTACAAAATTTTAACAAGGTTCAATTTTAGTATTTATGATATTGTCCATGTTTTAATAATTAAAGCCCTTTTATGTGTCTTACAGAATGTTAAAATTATAGAATCCAACGTTACATTTAAATAGTGGTTAGTGACATTTATCCCATTATTTAAATTAACAAGGTAGTCAACGTTTTGACAATTGCAACCCTTTGCAACTTCTAGGGTATGGGATCGACTTACACATCATATGTGTGGTCGGCACATTTATCCCATCAACACCTTTGTAAAGCATATTGTAAGTGATCCATTTAACATGGTTTGCAAATCAAGTTACCCTACTTGCACACACATGTGAGTTTTCCAACATAAGTGGTTAGGTGATCTTTATCCCACAAATATGGTATCCCCACCTCAAGTCACAAGTTCCCTCAAAACGGTTAGGTGACTTTATCCCATTAAGAGTTTCTAAATTACTCAAGTGTTGTGCAAAAGGATGGTGTTAAACTTATTTATAAAAGAATTTAAAGTTTTCATAATCTTAGTTTAGAAAACTCTATGTACCTTGTATTTGCATGCTTGCAAATACAAGGTACCCTATGGTTCACTTTTAATAAAACCTCTTTTATTAAAACCATTAATCCTTTTAACAACTTTTATTAACCACCTAATGATAAAGAACCATCAAATTTTCAGCTTGTCAAGTTTTTAATGATTTTGTAATGCATATCCAAATATAAACCAAACAATCAAACAACAATCATCCAAACAAGTATAAACTTACAAACATGAGTGCATAACCATAGCCACTAAGTTGACCACACTTGTTTGTCATCACAAGTTTTGTCATAAGGTCTTTCCTAAGGGTTAAATAATGACACATCATATGTGTCCATGAACTCCCACTTGAATCCACATCCAAAGCTTCAAGTGTCCATGCCTTTTATGTGCATCTTTGGGTCTTCATCTTGTGCATCTTCCATTTACAAAATTATATCCTAATACATTTTCTAATAAAAGAGTGCACCTAATCTATTTATTACATAACCAAATGAATAAATAATTACAACCCAAATTACAAAAACAAATATTACAACCCTTTTATGAATCAAAACCAACATGACAAATCACAATCAACCAAAATCAAACACATAAGGCCAAGGCTATGTTATGCACCAAAATATGAAATATATTCAACATCCAAGAACAACAATGAATCCCTTATTTCAGCCCTAAAATTTCAGCCAACATGAACTCAAATTTTAAGGTTTGTCCAAACAACACAATCAACCATTTGATGTAAATCTTTCAAGGTTTACACTAAAGCATGCAAGAATAAACATTAAAACGTAAGGGATTCCATCGTCTACAACAAATCAGCCCCTAATGGGTTGAAAAATCCATGAAAACTAATTTTTCAAGAACTTTTGAAGCACATATTCCACATAACCGGCTCTAGATGCCATTGTTGGGTTTTGTCACATGCAAACAAGCTAGTTTAACCATTTAAACTATAAAAACGCAGCGGAAAAAGGAGTTTAACATATGGTTTATAATCTGAAAATTTGACCATTTTAAACCACAAACAAAACCCAAGAATAAGTATCAAAATGTATGTGAAATAGTATGCTATCAAACAAAACATAACAACCATAGGGTGTTTATAGAAACAACCTTTCTTGAACAAAATGTTGTAGATGAAAAGGTTGAAGAAGATGATGTTCTTGAGTGGCTAGCCGTCAAAGGAGAAGACCTCAAACTTGTATACTCACAAGCCTAAACAAAACACCCAATCTTGTTAGGAAGAAGACCACCAAGATAAACCCCTTTTGAACAAACCAAATCAGCCAAGAAGATCTTGAATAGCTGCCCAAAATGCGAAATTTCTGCCCTATCTTTCTTCTTGAATCCAAAAATGTGCTTTGTTCTTTGAGAGAACTTGTTGCTTTGTGTGTGTGAGAGAAAGTGTAGGATTTTGGTTGAGTGAATGAATGAATGAAATCTTGAAAAGGCCAAGACAAAAGTTGAGTTCCCCTATGCCATATGGGTGGCCGAAATGGGGCTCCAAATGGTTTCCCCCCATTTTGAAACTTTTTTATAATTCATTCTTTCAACCCCTAGTTTTATAAAATTAAAACCTATTTTAATTTATAACAATAACACACTTTTATTTGTTATTATTTAACCAATTTAAATAATGAAATAAACAACCTCTGATGAACAAATTATCCACATAATTTTGTTCTTTTACAAAAGCAATGTTTTAGAAAACTCATATTCTAAATTGGTGTCAATATTTATTTGTTTGATCTTATCAACAAAATAAATATTAATTGGTGTTTGTATAGCTTGTTATTGGGTATGACCCGACTTGGATCATAACGTACTAACCACATCAATTTTGTATATGTCTTGGGCATAAAGGATCAAATAACTTGGACGTATGTGATGGGGTTTGTCACACCATTTTCAGCTTGTTTAACCATTTAAACAAATGAAACGCAGCGGAATGTACTACTTTAAAACATGTTAAAGTTTCTAAAATTATATTTCTAAATGTGTAAAACAACAAACCCATAACATAAGGATCTTTATTATGTGAAAAACTAGCATACTTTATAATAAGAACACCCAAACATGACATAATCATTCCAAGATACTACCTTTCTGGATGCTGTCAAAACCGACCAAAAGAAGGCTGAAATGAGTTTGAAAATGGCCAAGACTTCAAGGGTAGAAGTCCTCAAGTGTTCATTCCCACAAGCCTCTAAGCAAAACTCATGCTTGCTAGGGTTTGGACACCAAACTCCAAGAAAGGAAGCTGCCAAAAGGCCTTCAAAACCGAGAACTTCCAGCAGCAAAAATAGATGAAATGGGATGATGAAATCGACCAAGGTTCCAAGAGGAGGAACCCTCAAGCTTTTATACCCCAAGCTTACTTGCAAACAAGTCTTGTTAGGAAGATTAAACACCAAAATCAGCCAAAACTTCTTCTCTTTTGGATGCTGCTGCCGTGAGCTTTCAAGAAGAGAGAGAGAGAGTCTTTTTTTTTTTATTTGCATGTGATAAAGAGATATTGATGGAGTGTTAGACTAGTAATAAAGGACCAATAATAAGCCATGGGGGCGGCTGAATTTATTGAACAAAAACAGTTTCCCCCTCAATTTTAATCAAAATCCCATTTTAAACTAGTCTAGTAATAAGTTTTATAATTAACCCTTTAATCATAAAACTTATACACTCCACTTATTATTTGATGTTATCTAATTAATTAAATAACACTTCAAAAATAATTTTTTAACAAAGTATCCTAATAAGTTGTTCTATCTCATATGCAACTTATTTAGAAAATCCCTTTTCTTTTCTAAATTGGTGTTTATATTTAATTGCATGATCATATCATCAATCAAATATCATGTATGTTTGCTAAGCTTGTTATTGGGTATAACCCGACTTGGATCATAACGTACTAACTGCATCAATATTCTATGTGTCTTGGGCATAAAGAATCCTACAGTATGAATCCCTTGTCAAGTAGTTCTTGAATTTGCATCATCAGTTCCTTCATTTCAAGAGGGGCGAGTCGGTACGGTGCCTTGGCTATTGGTGCAGCAACAGGCAGCAAATCTATCTGAAACTCAACTTGGTTGATTCGGGGGAAGTCCCGGTAGGTCTTCTGGAAACACTTCTGTGTATTCAGAAACCACGGGGATACCTACAATCTTCTTCTCCTCTTGGGTCTTCATCACATAGACTATGAAAGCTGGGCATCCCTTCATTAAGCTCTTGGTAGCTTTTAAGTGGGATATCATGAGGTATAAAGTGTACTCCTTTCGCCTTGTACCACTACACTTCCTTGTCGCTCAACGGTATCTTGAGTAGGCGCTCTCACGTACGATTTCGACTCTATGCTTAGCTAGCCAGTCCATACCAATAACCACATCGAATCCTCCCAACTTAATAGGCATCAGATTTATCCTAAATGTATTTCCTTTTAGATTCAATGAGTAATCTTTGATGACTTCATTAGTTTCTAAAATGTTACCGTCAGCTAATTCTACGGTAAACGTATCGGTTAAGGTACACACTTCTAAGTCAATCAAAGATCTAAAAGTACTAGAGACAAAACTAGCAGTTGCTCCAATATCGAACAGAACAGTAGCAGGATGGTTGTTTATAAGGAACGTACCGTTAACCACATCAGGTTCCTTACGAGCTATAGCTGGATCCATCACGAATGTTGTTCCCTTAGGCTTGTTGGGCTTGGCATCCTTGTCTCTACCCGGCTTAGGACACTTGTTCCTCATATGCCCTGGATCCCCACATTCATAACATTGTTTTCCTAGTGCGTAAGTACAGTCCTTGATTAAATGACCTGTTCTCTTGCATCTGAAACAGAGCATCGGGTTACATTCCCCTTGATGGTGTAGTTTGCACTTGTTGCAAAATGGGCTTGTCCCCGAGTACAGTCTCCAGATCTTGCTTCCCTGATCATCGCACCTCGCAACTTCAAGACTCTTTCTACCTGACCCGCTACTACTTCCAACCACTCTCTTTACTTCAAACCACTTTCTTTTCTCACCAACAGACTTCCTCTTATCATCAGCCCTAGTTTGCTCTGTCCATCCAGTCAAACTGTAGGTAAGGTCAACCGCAGGTTGTAGGGTCAAAGGCTTGGAGGAGCGGACCATTCCCCTAACTCTAGGATGTAGCCCCCAGATGAAACGTGCTACACCTTTAGATTCAGGTGTCACCAGATGGGGAACCAGACGGGATAAGGCTAAGAAACGATGATGTACTCCGTGTAGTTGGGACCTTTCATTTCCAGACTTAGGAATTCTGTCTCTAGTTTCTCGAGTTGATTGATGGGGCAATACTTGCTGGTTATCAGTTCCTTGAATTCTGTCCAACTCATTCAGTTAGCAGCATTTCTTCCACGTGTTTGAGTAATCGACTTCCACCATTCAAGAGCCGATCCCTTCAGTGATTGGGATGTGAACCTCACCATATGATCCATCTTGCACTCGCTAATGTCCAAGACAGCTTCCATTTCACTGATCCATCGGTACATCTCTATAGCACCCTCGGTGCCATAGAAGTCCTTGGGTTTACATGCCATGAAGGTTTTATAGGAGCATCTGTTCTTTAGTGCCTTGGCTTCCTCGTCGTTGCCTTCGTTGTTCCCAGGCCCATCATTACCATTAGTATTACTCCGATCAGCATTGATCTGAGCGATAATGGTCGGAATGGCAGCAATTTGTTGTGCTACGAGGTTAGCAATTCTCTCATCGTTTTATTGATTAGCATTTTCCCTGTGGGGAGTTCCTGGTGGGGTAGGTTGGTTTCCAGTTTGTCTGGCCTCCTCATGGCGGCCCCTAGTAGCTCCTCGCCTTCCAAATTGTGTTCCTCTCCTAGTCGGCATTCTGATAGTATCACAGATAGATTTGTTTAGCATCTCAAAATTTGTTTTGAGTAGCTCATGCATCAATACCCTATTATACCTTGCCTCAGGAGGACGAATCATGGTGTATATATATATATTTATATACAACCCACTAAGTGATTCTTACAAGGTTCAATTCAAAGCATATCATAACAATTTAGACATCAATCAGAATGGGCACGAACCAATTTCAAAGCATAACATAACACATGGCAATTCAATATAAGTAGTCCAATAACCTAGCATCCAAACAAGCAGTTTCATAGTTAAACAGAGATAGTAGTATCATCCAGCAAAGTTGAATCAGAGTCAAGCTCTTACAAGTTGGAAGGTGCCATTACCCCCATAATAATAATAATAGTATCAGATAATAATTGAAATAGTTTCCTTCAACTGTCTAAAGACAGATAATCCCACTTCTTATCCCTGCTCTCACATCCACTTTTTCTTCAGCCATCCTAGCCATCCTGAGTTCTTCTTCCTCTGCTCCTGTTCCAACCGTTGCACCCCATGCGAAGCCATCATAGCCTGGAATTGAGCCGACTAGGAGGTCTGGATGGCATGCTGAAGAGTCAGCTCGTGGCGACGGACGGTCTTCAAGATCTTAACCAGTGCTGCATCAGAGGGTCCTACGTCGCTTGCCCGGCGGCTAGACTGGGAGTACCTATCACCAGCCAGTACGCTAGGGCCGTCATACATGTTGTGCCTCAGTGGCATCAAGTGCTCGTCACGTGGGTGGTGTCGGAGTGGTCAAACGGTGGAGGTGCCGGTATCGGAGTCCTAACAGGTGGTGGAGGAGGAGGTGGCATCCTAAAGGAGATTGAGGGTCCTGGCCTAGCACTCTTGCATGGACGGGTGATAACACGTGCACCCCTATTCCTGATAGGTGGGTAGGTGAGTGGGTAGAAGCAATAACGTGTGGAGAGTGGGAGCGCGTCTGGCTCCTGGAAGGTGATGTTGAGGAAGAGTCCTCAGAAGCTTCAGTGTCATCTGACGCGACGGATATCCATCCTGGGTGTCCGCATCTCCGGAGATATGCCTCATACTCTGTATGAGGCTTTGCCCTCCTAAGGGTTCCAACAGGAGTAGTCTCGTTATCAGGGCATGCAGGCGCCTTACCTTTATCAGCCATAGCCCCTGTGTCTTGTAAGGAAACATCATGAGTAATTTGGTTTCTCATAGCTCAAGGTTATAATGATAGTACTAGTAATAGTAGTGATGGCAGTAGTATCAGATATTCCAACATATCATTTGTCAGTGATATCTGAATCAATAGTCTCTTTAAATAGTATCAGATAACATAGTTCATCATAGAAATCATTTAAATCCCCTTTTTAAAATAAGTTTCAAAATCATCGATGTTAACCAGAAAAGTCCAAACATTAACTAAAGGTCCGTGATGGGAATTACACGTCCGGTAAATTCATGATTACGTTGATCAAGTGTAATCATCAATTTACCCAACCCGATCATCCCAACACTTCCCACAAGGATAGTCCTAGGGTATCAGGGTTGTAGCCTAGGGTCTACTATGGTGTTCCCGGCTTCTCTACAACCTTTGGCTCTGATACCAATCTGTCACACCCCGGGCCCAGGTAGGGTGGGACGTCACAGACAAGCAACAACATATGGCTGCGGAAACAAACCATTACAAGAGCTCAAAGGAGAGAATATCACATGGAAATTGTATTGTTTTCAAAAGATATCGGGGCTAGGAACAGATCTAGCCCCTAAATGAGTTATACAAGCAACATAGAGACAAATTGTATTGTTCAACAGAAATTTTAAATTGTTCAAATTGTTCATTAAGTAAAATAAGCCAATGTCATGGTCATGGGGATAAGTCTAGGTCTTCAACAACAGCTACAATCTTTTCATAGATTACCTGAAAAATGCTCAAAAAGAAATTGTGTCAACTAAAAGTTGGTGAATTCAAGTGCTTAAAATTTAAAAACAAAAGGACTTAACAAAATCCTCATTTGATAAAAGGAAAGAATCATAGTTTCAACATCGTGGGAGTATCATAATCAACCCTGCACTCAGTCCCGGTTAGCCTCTTCTAAAGTTGTGTTTTACCGGTTATTCCGAGGGAAGAACTGAGCCCCAAACCAGTGCACCTTACCTGCCCGGATGGTTCACCATAGTTTCCTAACAAAACCTGTCACATTCCATAAACAATCCCTCGGGATGTCAGTGGGGTACCCTTCCTAAACGGAAGCCACTGTGTGTGGGGGATTCCCCAAATAGATCTATCCATATAAAACAAGCGGTTCACGAAAGAATTAACGATCATGATATAAGTATCAGCAGGTAACCATAAATCCCACATACAATCACCAAGTAAAGCACAAATGTAGTTCATAAATAACAGAGCATGTTCCATCCCAAAGCAGTAGTAAAGAGGGGATCACTAGAACTCACCTTAGGTGTTAAGCAAAATAACTCTTCGTGTGCCGGGAATGTCTCAAGCCTAGCACCCTAGCATCAATATTATATGGTAAGCTACTGCTCTAAACTCAATAAAGGTGTATAAAGTGTGTCAAAGATTTGGTTGTCGTATTCGGCTTTGATTCGATTAAGGTTTGTATAAAAAGTTTCCTTTTATGGAAAGTCATGGTTTCCTATGTAATTTAGAATTTTACACCATTAAGTTAAGGATATAGGCTAAATAATGTTGTTCAAGTGATTATCAGCCTCATATGAGTCGGATATGAAATTTGATAAAATTTTACAATTCAGTCCCCCAAGTTTCAAAATCGACAGTTTCTACCCTCAAGTTTGGTTTCTTGTACTAAATGACTTTTATGACAAAAAATAAGGTTCTTGAAGTTAAATTAACTTATTATTAAGTAAGTGTACACAAATTTTCAGAATATAGGTCCGGTTTCATACCTATGTGTTTAACGTTCCCGGTCACGGTAAAACCGAAGGGTTTTATCGGTTAAGTATGAACTTTCATGTTTTTGAGTCTTAGACCAGTAGATAACACTTTAAAGATATTTTTACAAGCTTCAAGTCCTTTGATTATGAAATTTTTGCCTCTAATAGTTGAAAGCCTCGTTTTTATGTTTAACTTGTTAAAACGCGTTTTTGACCAAATTTGACCGTTTAAAAGCTCGTTTGACCAATTTTTTGACTCTATAAGTTCTTTTCCCACTTAACCAACTGAAATAACATGGTTTTCATAAATTTAGCTCTACACCCATATTTCTTGGATTTTTCTCAAAAACATCACCCGGTTAACACCCGTTTTTAGTTAAAAATACCGTTTAACCTATCTTTTGACCACTTAATCAATCCATTTATTTCAGAACATTTTATTATACATTTTGAGCCTGTAATTCTCTTTAAAAAGTTTAAAGTCCTAGCTCTCTTATTTTTAAGTCGTTTTACCATGTTTCGGGTCCCGAAAGTGACTAAAGTTGGTCTAATCTGAACATGTCTTTAATTTCTAGAGATTAACCATTTATCACACACTTAATATTCATCAAAACTTTCTGAAATCATGTCCCAAACTCACGGCCAAGTCATCCAACACAACAATAAACTATCAACTTAGTGATTAAGCCATAACCGACCATTACACATGTGTAATCATTATAACTTGAGTTTAAACATTCCCAAACCTTTTGTAACTTTCAAAAAATGTTATTAAGAGTCTTATAAACCATTAACAAGCATAATACAAGTTTTTCTTCAAGGGGTTTGAAGATATGCAAGTTAGATGGTGCAAAACACCCAAAAAAGAGGGTTTTCATGGTGGAAATCGGGTTCCACCTCAAGAATGACCAATATAACATGTGAGATACCTTTTGTGAAGTTAAAATCTCCTCAAGAACAAGATTATGGTGTTGGGTTTCTACTACAACAAAGAGAGAAGATGTTTTTAAAAGAAAAGTGAAGAAAACACAAGAAATGACCATTTTCTGGTGACATGAAGCTTACACTTGGTATTGTTCACATTTTGGAGAGTGTAGATAGACAAGAATGGTCTGGAAATCCTTGGACAAAGCTGGAGAATCTTGAACAAGTCTTGGAAACCACGAGCTTGCAAGATTCAAGCACCAAAAGCTCACAAACCTTCACTTCCTTGTGGTTTCGAGCTTGGCCGATGGTTGCTTATGCTTGTTCTTCGAATTATGAGGCTATAAGTGGAGATAAAACTCATGTGTGTGTGTGTATTCTGCTGGAAAAACTGAGAGGGAAGAAGAGAGAGTGAGAGGTGTAAAGGAGTTGTGGAAGTGGTGCATGCAAAGGGAGTGGTGGGAGAGATGGTGGTGTAGAAGAGAGGGGAGTGGAGGAGAGGGGGCGGACGAGCCTTGTCCTCTAGTGGGGTAATTAAATTTAAATTTTTAATCAATATTATTATTAGGTGGTGTTGTTTTGTAGTGTTGTGTAGAATATTAGATGGTAAAATTTTGTTAGTTGATAGTTGTTATACATGCACATGCATGCATTAGCCGTGGATTATGAGTGTGTGTATGCACACATTTTTAATTGCTTCAATTAAGATTTAGTTTTTGCAAGGGTGACTAATTAACATTCCCGGGACACCAAGTTCTAAAAGGTAAAACTTGAACTAACTAAAAGTCACTAAAATCACATAAAATCATAAAAATGGAACTAATAGCAAATGATGATTCTAATATCATTGATATAGTTAGATTGTTTCTATTATTAGTACTCATAAGATGGGTAATGATGCAAGTAGATTAGGGTTAGAATAATGACCTTGAGGTCGGTTGTCACACCGGGAGCGGGGTCTTACAAGTTGATATCAGAGCCAAAGTTTAAGAGAATTGGGTAAAGATTTTTAAAAACCTAAACTTAAACTGAAAATGGGACGAATGGAGGGATGCCAGCTCGAGTAGCTATGTGCCATCAGGTATTTCTTTTCTTATATTAACCGGTATTATATGCGTGTGCAATTTGAATTATGTGCTCTAGTATATTTTGATACTGATGTAATCAGGATAGGGAATGCTTGGTGTATGAAGAGTAAAGTAAGTGGCTAATCATAACTGGCCATTGTAATTTGGGACTTACTATACTTAACATAAACTGAGCTATTACCTAAAATGTCAGTGTTGTTGTTTGAATCTTATAGTGTTCAGAGATGGCCAGTGGTAGATCATCTAGGCCCTCACGAGGTGGAGTGCGTAGTGGATGTGGTGGTGAGCCGCGTGTAACGAGGAACAGGGCTAGAACTGCTGAAACGGCACCTGGAGAGCCCGAGATTCATCATCATGAAGGTGGTGATGAGAGCGCTAACTTGAGGGCCTTAGTGAAAGAGGCGGTAGTTGAAGAGGTTCATGAGGTCATGCAGACAATTCTACCGTCTGTGGTGATCGAAGCTACTAGTGTTGTGAGGGAGGATGAGAAGAGAGAGAATGAGGAGGAAAGGAAGAAGGCCGCTGAGAGAGGGAATGATGAGAGAGGTGGGAGGGAGCAACTGGAGTCTGAGATGGTTGTTTCCAGTTATGATGAGGAGGAAGAAGCTGTGCAGGAGACTGCACGTGACTGTAACTATAGGGCATTTCAAAGATGCAAGCCCCCAACATTTGATGGAAATGGCAGTGCTGTTGCTGCTCATCCTTGGGTGAGAGAGATGGAGGCAGTACTCGATATTAGCGAGTGCCGAGAGGATCAAAAGGTGACGTTTGCTACCCACTCGTTTGTGGACTCGGCGTTGTGTTCGTAGGATAACATTGTCCAAGTTGAGGGTACCAGGGCAGTCGGGAGGATGAGGTGGAAGGAGTTGAAGAGGTTGGTAGTTGAGGATTTTTGCCCTCGTAGGGAGTTGGACAAAGTTGAGAGAGAGTTCCTGCAGTTGGAGGTGGGAATGATGACACACCAGTAGTACACGACGAAGTTCAATGAGATGGCAAGGCTTGTGCCAGATCAGGTGATGCCTATGCCACGAAAGATCAAGAGGTACATTCAAGGGCTGCTGGAAGATATCCGCAGACATCTGGTCGTTGCCTGACCAAGCACGTTTAGGTCAATGGTCGATTTAGCGGGGAGGTTGTACAACGAGCGTGAGGCGATGGCGATAACGGATGAAAAGGAGGAGCAGGCCTATTGAAAGGATCTTAGCATCTAGTTTGATCAATTAGATTGGATTTGCAGTGGAATTAGTACACGAATTAAGAAATTCAAAGCAAGAACACAATAGATTTATCAATGAAACAGTACGGTTATAGAATGAGAGAAAGTTTCTGCACAAAAGATGTATTTCATTCAATAAATGCTTCGGCCAAAATACAATTAGGTCATCTTTCCTTTTATAGGGAAAGATGACGTCAGCTGACGTCACTTGACAGTGACATCTAACTGTTATTTAACAAACTACTGAAAGTTAACACAACTACTGAAGATGTCAAACAGCTGACATCTTCTTACAAAAATACTAAGTGTTAACTATCACTACAACTACTGATAAGAAACTATTAAAACTACAACGACTGAAGAACATGCTCTTCAGTCATTTTACAAGTACTGAAAAAGAAATGAAACTACTGAAAAGAAAAGACTGAAAGGAAACCATCATAACAACTGAAGAATACTTCTTCAGCTGTTGTGACAAACTCTGAAGGCTTCAGTACTTGGATTTCAGACTTGAACTTCAGTTGTTGTCATCAGCTGATGTCTTCAGTTGTTTACATCAGCTGATGTCTTTAGTCTTTGTCTTCAGTCTTTGTACTTCAGTTGATGGTCTTCAGTACTTTAGTCTTCAGCTGATGAAGTCTTCAGTACTTTAGTCTTCAGCTGTTGATCTTCAGACTTTATCAAATAGCTGCTCAAGTCTTCAGCAGTTGTTGAGATCTATTTCCCAACTATAAGCCTATATGATTCTCTGGTGTAGGCTTCCAAAAAGACAATTTGTTCCTCCATGGTAAGCTCTTCTGCCTCACCCTCAAAGAATCCTTCAGGCCCATAGAACTCGGATAGGAATTTGACCTGTTTACCATTCTTGAGCTCCACTATTGTGATCTCTCTGTATGAAAACTCATCAGGGTGATTACCCTCTAGTAGTAAGTGGAGCTCATCCTTCCTGATTTCCTCAAGCCTCTTATACACCAACCCCTTCTTCACCATTCTGTTTACAAGCATCTTCTGTGGGGGCATGTTGGATGTATAGGCCTTCTTGAAATCTTCAAGGATCTCCCAGGGTGATACTACAATGGCAAGTGTGATCACTGCATCTACAATCCTTTTCACTTGCCTATTGTATCTCTGAGGGATGTCTTTCTTCTGGATCCTATGAGACACCCTGGGATCAGGCCAAATCCTCACTCTCTCTTTCTGATACTGAAATGTCTGCCTGAGAGTGTACAGCCTCTGAGCATGTTTCCTCATGCTTATGATTGATGAGGAGGCTGCATATGCTTTGTCTACCCTCTTCAACAATTCCTCATCATGAAGTTTGTGAAGCTCTTCTTCTTCTAGCTTCACTTTCACAGTCTGTCTTTGAAGCTCAGGAGTGATTGTTGAAGGGAGACTTTTGGCCTTAGGCAATGTAAGTACAACTGAGATAGGCAGCCTATCTTCTTCCTCATCATCATCTTCTTCTTCATCTTCAAGCCTCAACACCCTTCTCTTCCTCTTCAAGGGTGCATCATCGGCTATTGGTTTTGTGGGAGAGAGAGTTGGTTTAGTGGGTTGTGGTAGTGGTTGGTTTGGTGTGGGAATTTTGGCAGGCTGTTCTAGCAGTTTGGATGTGAGTGAGGCTTTGGTTTGTTTGGCTAGAGCAGTCCTGTTCCCAGCACCGGCTTCACTCAGGGCTTCTATGACCAGCCCCTTGGTAAATTCTTCAGACGAATAGATCTTGGTGGTTATTGCCAAGATGCTGTCCTTGGACCATGACTTGATCTCCAGGACTGATCTCCCTAGATACTTCGAAGTGAATCTTGCCATAGCCTCAATTCTCTCCTTCTCTTCTTGGCTATAACAAGACCATGGGTATTCAATCTCCTTCACTCCCAACTTCCTTATTTCTGTATCTAGCTCAGCAGTGTCAAACCCTTGCCTGAACAGCTGATCAATGATGTTATCCATTGACCTGCTGTGTTCAGCATCAGCCTCCTTGACAAGGACTGCTAGCTCTTTCTCCTTCTCCTTCTCTCCACTCTTCTTTTTCTTGTATGTGACATGAAAGTCTTTTGCACTTTCAGTCACTTTCTCCAGGTCAGTTTCCTTCTCCCTCTACTTCTCCTTTTCAGTCTCCACTACCAACTCCTTCTCTATTTCCACCTCTTTCTCTGTTTCTTTCTCCTTCTCTTCCTCAATCCTCTTTCTTTTCATTGCTTTCACTGTCTGAGTCTGAAGGGTTTGCAAGAACACAAAAACGAGTTTAACCTTTTAAACTTTCTGAAAAACGCAGCGGAAGTATAGCTTTATAACATGTTTATAAGCTGAAAATTTCATGTTTTAAATGATGTTTTAAGATGGAAAAACAAACCCAAATCAAAGGGATCTTTAATATGTGAATAAGCAAGCTATATATACTTATGTAAATGCACATAAAATCACAGCTACATTGAGCTGTGATTACTACCTTTCAGCAGCAACAAAATCGACCAAAAGAAGATGTTGGATGCTTAAATCAACCAAGACTTCAAGTGTAGAGGTCCTCAAGCTAGTATACCCCAAGCTTAATAGCAAAGGCACCTTCTTGTTAGGAAGAAAACACCACAAAATCAGCTCCAAAACCCTTTCTTATTCTTCTTGTTTCCGTAAACAAAATGAGAGAGAGGGAGAAGTTTTTCAAGTTTGCATGTATGGGATAGAGAGCAAATGGAGTGTTCAACTAGTTAACATGTTTGTGTATTTTCAAGAAGCAAAAGAACCAATGATGTCTAAGGGGGGCGGCCGAAATTTGGGTTTAAAACCCTTTCCCCCTTAAAATTTTACACAACACCTATTAACTAGTCTTTTAATTAGGATATACAAGTAACCTTTTGTATTTTCAAGTAACCTTTTAATTGCAAAAGAGCCAATCGTTATAGGCCT
Organism: Flaveria linearis; assembly: GCA_024085815.1. Lineage (NCBI taxonomy): Eukaryota > Viridiplantae > Streptophyta > Magnoliopsida > Asterales > Asteraceae > Flaveria > Flaveria linearis. The sequence continues at coordinate 48,311,686 of CM044001.1, forward strand.
CCTCATCATCCTCAGTAGGTTGATCGGGGATAGGGTCATCTAAAACATATGATCTTCTCTCTTGCTTGAGAACGATTCTCAAGTTTCGATACCAATCAGTAAAGTTGTTATGATTTAGACGTTCCTTTTGGAGGATCGCTCGTAATGATTGGTTGGACGCGGATGAGTTATCGTGATTTTCATTATTGGTGGCCATCTACAAAATTTAACAAAGATCTATTTTAGTATTTTCAATATTGCTATTTTTTAATAATTAATGACTTTTATGGTCATTTTTATATTAAAATCTAGAACCCAACATTACATTTAAATTGTGGTTAGGTGACCTTTATCCCACGATTTAAATTAATAAGGTGGTCAACGATTGACGGTTGCAACATTTGCAACTTCTAGTGGTATGGGATCAACTTTAAACATCATATGTAAAGTCGGCATGTTAATCCTATCAACACCATTTGGAAACCATATTGTAGGTGATCAATTTAACATGTTTTGCAAATCAAGATATCCTACTTACACATATGTGTGAGTTTGCCAAGATGAGTGGTTAGGTGACCTTTATCCCATGAATATGGCATTCTCACCTTAAGTCATAAGTTTCCTCAAAGTGGTTAGGTGACCTTTATCCCACTAAGAGTTCCCAAGTGACTTAAGTGTTGTGTAAAAGGACGGTGTTGATCTTGTTTTAGAATATTTAGAGGTTTCATAATTCTAGTTTAGAAAACTCTATGTACTTGTATTTGCATGCTTTCAAATACAAGATACCCTATGGTCCTTTGATTAAAACCTACTTTTAATCATTAAATCATTTAATAACCTTTTATTAACTTTTAATGATTAAGAACCATCAATTTTCAGCTTGTTAAGTTTGTTAATGAGTTTGTAATGTATGACTAAATACGAACCAAACAATCAAACAACAAACAATCAAACAAGCATAAACATATAAACATGAGTGCATAACCTTAGCCACTAAGTTGACAACACTTGTTTGCCATCACAAGTGTTGTCATAAGGTCTTTCCTAAGGGTTTGTAATGACACATTATATGTGTCCATGGACTCCCACTTGAATCCATATCCAAATACTTCAAGTTCCATGTCTTTGATGTCCATCTTTGGGTCTTCATCTTGTACATCTTCCTTTTACAAAAATTGTATCCTAATACATTTTTTCTAATAAAAGAAATGCACCTAATCTATTAATTACATAACCAAATGAATAAATAATTACAACCCAAATAATAAACATAAATATTACAACCCATTGAATGAATAAAAACAACCATTCCAATTATCCAAACAACACAAGGCCAAAAGCTAGGTTATGCACTATCAAAGAACAATCATAATCATCATTCAACAAACTAAATAAACCCCATGAAACCCTAAATTTTCAGCCAACATAAACTGAAAATTTGGGTTTGTTTGTCCAAACAACAACAACCAAACATATCAACTAATTGACATTCCTATCTTTTAAAGTTTAATCATAAGCATGAAGATATAACCTTGAAAGACTTGGGGTTTACTAAATCAGCCAAAATCAGCCTATAATATGTTGATTTTTATCCTTTAAAACCGATTTTAAAGACCAAGAACAAGCAAGTTATCCACATAACTGGCTCTTGATGCCATTGATGGGTTTGATAGAACACAAAAAACGAGTTTAAACCATTTAACTTTCTGAAAACGCAGCGGATATATGGCTTTACAAACTTGTTTATAAGCTGAAAATTATGTTCTTTAGGTGACCATATAAGTGTATAAAACAAACCCATAAATCAAAGGATCATTATATGTGAATAAACATGCTATGTGTATATAAAAACAACACAATATGACAGCCACAAAGGGGCTGTCAAACTACCTCTTTCAGCAGTTAAAGTCAACCAAAGAAAGAAGTTAGAAGGCTGAAATATGGCCAAAGCTTCAAGCTTGGATGTCCTCAAATGTTGACTCCCACAAAGCTCTAAGTAAGCATCATTCTTGCTTGGATTTGGACACCAAAACACCAAAATGAAAGCTACCAAAAGACCTTCAAGATTGTGAACTTCAGCAGCAAACTTGATGATGTGGAAGATGAAATCGACCAAGGTTCCAAGAGGAGGATCCCTCAAGCTTGTATACCCCAAGCTTGATAGCAAACACTTCTTGCTAGGGAGAAATCAACACCCAAAACAGCTCCAAAACCCTTCTTTTCTGCTGGAGTTTTCCGAAACTTAGAGGAGAGAAAATAAAGTGTTTTGTGTCTTGTGTTGCATGTGAGAATGATTGTTTGGGTAGTGTGTATGACTAGTAAATGTTGGGGAGTCTCAAGAAGGCAAGGTCCAATCAAAATATATATATATATAAGAGGGTTTTCCCTCTCAAAGTTTTATACAACTCCAACATAGACTAGTCAATTAATAAGTTGTACAATTAACACTTAATTGCATAACTCATATACCCAATATATTATTTGATGTTATCTAATTAAGTTAAATAACATTTCAAATAATAATGTTTGAAAAAAATATCTAAATAAGTTGTTCTATCTCATATGCATCTAATTTAGAAAAGCCATTTTTCTAAATTGGTGTTTATATTTAATTGCATGATCATATCATCGATTAAATATCGATTTGTGTTTGCTAAGCTTGTTATTGGGTATAACTCGACTTGGATCATAACGTACTAACCGTATCAATATTCTATGTGTCTTGGGCATAAAGAATCCTACAGAATGAAGGTTCCATCAGTCCTTTGTTTGATTTACAAACCCAGAAAGAACTATAATTCTCCCATAGCACTCATTTCAAACTTCTTTTGCATTAAGTTTGTAAATTCATCACACAACTGTGGATCAGAGGATGCAAAAAAAATATCATCAACATAAATTTGAACAAGGAGCTTATGCTGTCCCACATTCTTTATGAATAAAGTTTTATCAATGGAGCCTCTAGTGAAATTATTTTGTAGAAGAAAATTTGATAATGTTTCATACCAGGCTCTAGGAGCTTGTTTCAACCCATAAAGAGCCTTATCAAGCTTATGCACCCAATCAGGATGTTTATTGTCCTCAAAACCTGGTGGTTGACACACATAAACTTCCTCTTTTATTTTACCATATAAAAAGGCACTTTTGACATCCATTTGAAAAACTTTAAGATTGTGAAAGGCAGCATAGGCTAAGAACAATCTAATTGCCTCCAGTCTGGCTACAGGGGCAAAGGTTTCATCATAATCAATACCTTCTTCTTGTGCAAACCCCTGTACAACCAGCCTGGCCTTGTTCTAACAATTTGGCCCTTTTCATCAGTTTTATTCCTAAACACCCATTTAGTGCCTATTGCACACTTACCTTAGGGTAAAGGAACAAGCTCCCATACTTGCTACTTTTTGAACTGAAGAAGCTCAAGCTGCATTGCTTCAACCCATCCATTGCCTCTTAGTGCAGCATGGTAATTCTTTGGCTCTTGCTGACTGATGAAGAGAGCATAGAAGCAGAAATTGGACAATTGACTTCTTGTTGAAACTCCAGCATTGATATCACCAATGATTTGAGACATTGGGTGATCCTTCAGCTCTTGATAAACAATGAGGTCTGTGCAAGTGTTTGTAGGACCTTCAGCAGCAACAGATGTTGATGAAGATTCTTGAAACCATGTTGGTGATGGCAACTCAAATGAAGTAGATGATTCAGAAATCTCATCAGCATTTGTTGTGGATGGAACCGCTGAAGCTACAGGAGCATCAAGTTTAGATAACTCAGGCAGTTGGTCACTAAACCTGAAAAGGTGAGTACTGGCTACATCATCATCAGTACTACCAGGTGGAGAACTATTGATAGGAGCAACAGCTGGAGCCTAAGAAGGAACATATTGCAGTATGTCCAAATCAAATAACTCCACAGGGTTTTGTGGAATCTTGTCCTTTGGAGATTCATTAAACTTCACATGCAAAGTCTCTTCAACTATTTTGGTTCTGCAGTTGAATACTCTGTATGCCTTGCAAGTAGATGAATAACCAACAAAATACCCTGCATCCACCTTTGATTCAAACTTCTGGAGTGGATTGCTTGTGTTGAGAATGTAACTTGGACACCCAAATACTCTAAAGAATGAAATCAAACGGGCCAAATGATGTAGTACTTCATAAGGAGTCTTCATCAACCTTTGATTCACTAACACTCTATTATGCACATAGCAAGCTGTGTTGACAGCTTCAGCCCAAAAGGTCAGTGGCAATCCTAAATCAGCCAACATTGACCTTGCAGCTTCAATAAGGGTCCTGTTCTTTCTCTCCACCATTCCATTTTGTTCAGGAGTTCTTGGAATGCTAAACTGCCTCTTGATTCCCTTTGACAGGTAGAAGTCATCAAGTGTGTGATTTCTAAATTATGTGCCCTTATCACTCCTCACACACTTGACTGGAAGGGAATACTGCTTCTCCACATATAACACAAAGTTCATAGTAGCTTTTGCAACTTCATCTTTAGAATGCAAGAAGAAAGTCCATACAAATCAGGAGTAATCATCCACAATTACCAGACAGTATTTCTTCTTCGCCATACTCATCACTCTGACAGGACCAAAAAGATCCATATGCAGTAATTCAAGCAGGCAGTGGACTTTGGCTCTTCTATTGGAGGAAATGAAACTTTGTGTTGCTTTCCCTTTAAACAAGCAGTGCAGTTGTCTTCACATTTGAACTCCTTCATAGGCAACCCTCTTACTAAACCTTGGTGTATCAGCTGGTTCATGTTTTTGAGATTCACATAACCCAGCCTTCTATGCCCTAGAGTAGATTCTTGAGGAGAAGCCTTGGAGAATAGGCAAGAATGGCCTTTTAGATCTATTTTCTTGGAAAGATCTAAGGCATATACTCTTCCTGTCCTGTTGGCCTTCAGGAGAGTATGATCATCAAACACCTTGTCAATCAAACTCAGAACTTTGGATGACAGAATCCTGCAGTTCTGACTGGTGAAAAGAGCAACATGGCCTTTATCACACATTTGACTAACACTCAAGAGGTTGTACTTGAGATTCTCCACATGGTTAACATCATCAAACCTTATTTCACCATTTGAAACAAAGCCTTTGCCAATAATGTAACCTTTTGCATCATTGCCAAATGAGACAAACCCCTTCTTTCCTTCAGAGTAGTCATGAAGAAGAGAGCTGCTCCCTGTCATATGCATGGATCCTCCACTGTCTACATACCAGATGCTTCTTTGGCATGTTGAAGAACCCTACAATCATCACAACAAATTAGTTAGGTTTTGAGACCCAAACCTTTTTGGTTTTAGGTATGTTCTCATCAACAGATGGTAGACTAACTGGTTTGTTATGAATAACAGCCTGAGGTGATGGAGATGGTGTAGAAGAGGGATCCTTTGGCTTGGATTTCCTTTTCTGTGGTTTCAGCACAGGAGCATCTAATTGGTTAACTCTCACCAATAGATGTTGAAGCATCATAACAAGTTGTGTCTGATTTTGTGATAAAGCTTTCAGCTCATCAGACACATTATTACTTGAGTTTGATGGATTCCTGTGTTGTACCATCTTTATTTGAGCGACTTCAGCCGTTGCCAGATTAACCCCTTCCTTTTTGGATTTCTTTTTGGACTTTGGGGTCACAGGTTTTTATGTTGCTTGTACAAACTTGGTCTCAAACTCTGTTTTCATTTTGTCCATTTTCTTTTTAATGTTCTCATTGTGTTTGAGTTTGGAGCCCTTTTTATACCAGCAATCATCAGTAAGATGATTGAATAAGCCACATATTTCACATGGCTTTTTCTTCATCTTTAGTTGATCATCCGCTGAAGAAGATGAAACTACTGAAGACTTGTTCTTCAGCAACTATTCTATCAGTACTTGCATTCCTGATATCTTCTTCAGTAGTTTTCCCACCCTTTCTACTTGCAGTTTTCTTCCCTTTAGTACTTGCAGTAGTGTGGGTTTGTTCTTCAGGTGTTATAACTTGCTCTCCAGTACTTTCAGTACTTTGTGTGAAATAACACCTGAAGTGATCAACCTTTTGATCATGTGAGTGTCAGCATTTGAACCATCAATATCAGCTGATTGGTTCTGTGAGGAATTAATGCTGACTTCAACCTCTGATGGTGCTGTATCAGATAGTAAATCACATGATGAGAAGGATTGGTTATTGCTTTCTCCTTCAGATTCTACTTCTGCTCTGGGAGTAAAATCTGTAGGAGGAGCAGTGTGATTATAACCAATGCCAAACTTCACATTGGAAGCTGACTGCTTGCTAAGAAGCATTTCAAAACCCTTGCAGGATTGTACCCAGCGATCACACTCTACCTGGGTATCTGCAAGTGTTTCTTTGAGGTCTCTGTACTTCTCTAGAAGTACCTCTTCCCTAGCCTTATCATCAGTGATTTGGTATTTAGTTTATAAATCTCATCATTCTTATCGTTAAGCACAGACTCAAATTCAGCTTTTCTTTTGGAAATTATTTGCTCTAGCTCAAGGTTCTTGTTAATTAAAGCTACATTTGCTTCTTTAATAGATACAAATATGGCTATGCATGAATCAGAACATAACTTGGCTTTGGCCTCAGAAGATACCTGTGATACCATATCATTGGAGGATGAGCTATCAGCATACTCCAGGGCCATGAGAGCAAGGTTTCCAAAAGGATTGTCACCACCATGTTGACCAGCACCAGGAAACAGTTGTTCATGACCAGACATATCATCTGGTAAACTGCTCCAGTCAACAACTCCTGGGGTGAAAAAGCTGTGTTGTTAAGGCTGAGGTTGTTAATGAGATTGGGATGGTTGAGGCTCAGGAATAGCATGTGGTTGTTGAGCAATGGGTGCTTGAACTTGACTGGTCTATGGCATGTAGAAGCAGGGGTAAGGATATGGCATATGACCTTGAGGGACAAAATATGCAGGTGATGACTGAGCTTGTGAAGGATGACTAGAACTAGTAGAATGTTGCCCGTTGCTCTGTGAGCTATTGCTTGGGAAAGTCACAAAGGGTGCTGAGAGTTAGATCCAGATGATCTACACTCTCTAGCAAAGTGTCTAAGCCTATGGCATTTGTGACACCTTGCTCTTGTCAAAACCAACTTTGGTTTTGCCAGAGAGTCCAGGGAATTTCCTACCAGTTCTTTTGTAGAACTTTTGAGCTCTGATATTGATCATTGCCATTTGGCTCAAAATATCCATCTCTTCCAGATCATCATCTAGAATGCCCTTCAGATCCTCCATCAAAAAGCATAAGTTATCACTGCTACCACCTGAACTACCATCAACACCAACAAAAGTGTAAGGATTCCTAGATGTCTGATGCAGCCAAAACACACTTGTAACTATCTGCTGAAAGGCATCAGCTGAAGGTAACAGCTGATCACATCAGCTGAAGACATCAACTGAAGACATCAGCTGAAGGTAACAGCTGATCACATCAGCTGAAGACATCAACTGAAGACATCAGCTGAAGACAACAGCTGAAGACAACAGCTAAAGATATCAACTGAAGACAAAGTCTGAAGAACAGTTTTCAGTAGTTGTCACGACAACTGAAGAAGTACTCCTCAGTAGTTGTGCTAGTCTTTCAGTAGCTATCACAATAGCTGAAGAAGTACTCTTCAGTAGTTGTGATGATCCTCTTTCAGTAGTTATCACAACAACTGAAGAAGTATTCTTTAGTAGTTGTGATAGTCTTCTTTCAATAGTTCTATGTAATAATCAAGTCTTCCTGCATGCTGCACAGAACATGAAGTAGTATTGCTATGAAAGTTTTACACCACTTTAGAAATATTCTAAGTGTAAAATATTTTGTAGCCAAGACCAATATCTTCTGAAGCCAGAAATGAAATCTTCCTTAGCTTCAAGACAAAGTCTTCTGAAGCCAAGAAATCATAACAGATTCTTCCGAAGACTTTTATCATACATGCTTTTATCTGATGTACCTTTTCTGATAAAGCTGAACCACTTTGCTGCTGCCGACTCTGGTTGGTCACTAACTTGTATGAGTTGGTGAAAAGTCCATGCTTTAGGAAAACTGTACATTGAGGTCTTGGGTCAAACCTTTCTACTTTATGTACCTTTATCCTTTTTGTAATATATTAGGATGTGAGCTATGACATGTCATAGTCACTAGCCAAAAGGCAATCTGCCTTTTGACTCTACATGGATTGTGTTGTCTAATTCATGTATCCAGCTGGCCTTCAAAGTATGGCCGTCTGTAGGTTGTATTATATAGTATCTCAAAGTCTTGTAATGTATGCATGCTGAATACTTGTAACTTGAATTTTAGAAGCAATATACAACATCCTTGAAAACCAGCCACTAGTGTTGTTATCTTGTTCTTTCTTTCTGAGTTTACTTTTTTGTTCTTAGCATCATCATAACCGGTTCCCCATTTGATCTGTTAAGTGTTCTAATACACTCTCCTCATTGTGTTGTTGTGTTGTAAAAGTGCTAACCCCTTCACCCGGTCCTGCATTTGGTATCAGAGCTTTCCAGGCTCTTGATATAAGATCTCACCATCTTAAGATCCCTCACACTCACAAAATACTTAACAACTCAAATGGCAGCTCTTTCTAAAGCTGATATGGAAACTGGTAATATGACCAAGACCCCACTGATCACTCATGAAGATTTTAACACATGGTGTACAAGAATGGAAGGCTTCATTAAGTGTCAAGACTCAAGGATGTGGGACTCAGTTATCAATGGTCCCTTCATACCAAGCACTACTTCTGCTACTGGTAATCGTATCATCCCTAAAGATGTAGATGATTACTCAGAAGAAGACAGGAAGAGAATAGAGCTTGATTAAAGGGCCATGACTTGTCTTCAAACTGCTCTCCCAAACTCCATCTACAGAGGCTTCAAGAAGTGCAAGATAGCTAAAGATCTATAGGAAGCACTGAAACTCATGTATGAAGGATCCAAGGAAACTAAAGAAAACAAGAAGGATCTCTTGAAGCAGTAGTTTGAAAACTTCACCTTCAAGGTAGGTGAGACACTGACTCAACAATACTTCAGGTATGTTGAGATAGTGGACACTCTAATGGATATTGGAGTAACTCTTGAGAACAGAGACATAGTAAGGAAGTTCATGTCTTCTCTTCCTAAACTATGGACACATTATTGTGTTGTGATCAAGAGAACTTCAGATCTTAAAACTCTTACTCTTACAGAGTTGTACGGTATCCTGAGTGCATTCCAGATGGAGATAAACATGCAAAATTCCTCTAGTAACTCCAATAACCAAATGAGTTCAGCTCTTCATGTGAATGAAAGGGAATGCATTGAACCACACATCAGTTGTTATGCTACCCTGACACCTCACAGAAGGGGCCTTTCATCACTCTTCCAGAGACACCAATAGAAAGCTACACTCAAGGAAGTCCCTTCCAAGAGACAAGTTCTTCTCATGCCTTTGTCTCAGCTGATGAAACCTCTGGCAACCTTCTCTTCACTCTTGAAGACTTGGATTGTATCCATCCAGATGATCTGGAGTATATGGAGAGAGTTCAGCAAATGGCTCTTCTTACTCATAGGGCCAAGAAGTTCTACAAGAGGACTAGGAGAAGATTTACAAGCAATACATCCAGTGGAAAGTTTGGGCTGGACAAAAGCAAGGTAAAGTGCTACAACTGTAACCAGATGGGGCACTTTGCAAGAGAGTGTAAGGCACCAAGAACAAATGGTGGTTAGACACAAACCAGACCAAACTACACTAAGAAAGTTCACCAGAATGAGAACCCAAAGCAACAGGCTGCAGTTGCTGTTGAAGAGGGAAGCTTTACGGAGCTTTCAGATAGAAGATGCATCTCCAAACCAAGGTCTTATGGCAAATCATGATGAAACCAAGGTATTGGAAAATCTTTCCTCTTCTGAATGCATTGCTAAAGTTAATAGATACAGGTCATATAACTTAGAGCTGAGATCTGACCTTGAGTCCTTAAACATCTTAAAAGCTGATTTTAAAAGAGCTGAAAATGACTATAAACTTAAAATAGAAGATTTAGAGAAAACCATTTCAACTTTTAAACATGAGCTAACAAATTACAGGACTCAAATCAAAGATCTCATAGCTAAGTTAACTGAATGCCAAACTGAGCTTGTGATTAGCAAAGCTAAGGCAGAAAATTGTGTTCTTGAAGAAGATACCTTCAAGAACATAATATCCTCATCCTTTCATGCAAAAGTGTATTATCAGAACAAGCAGGGACTGGGATCCAGTGAGATAGCTCCTACACACACCATCTTTTCTGTAAGATCTCCTAGGTGTGGAACTTGTGAAGATGAGCTTCCCCTCATAGATCCTTTGACTATAGAGGATGAAGAGGAGATGGTGAAGAATGACTTTGGTTTGAGTGAAGAAAAGCATTCTGAGAAGGGTCACCATTCCTCAGTGGAGAGTAAAGCTGTTGGGATGACCAAGTCAAGAAGAAAGAACTTGATCAGGAAAGCCAAAAGAAAATCAAGGAAGGCTCAAGAGATCAAGGCTACCTTTGACTCTAAGCAGAAACAAGTCTTTATATCTGCCGGGTTTGAAGTAGTTAAGACCGATGACATGAATTTTGGTTCATGTCAACTCATCTCAGCAACAAGAAGAAGACTGATCTGTTGTGTGTTACTGCTACACAATCTGGACCATCTAACTCCAAGAACGGTTCTCAACCCAAAAGACCTGTCTCAGCTCCTGCAAAGGTGAAGATGGAGAAGGGATGTGCCCAAAGTTAGTGCTCTTCCATGTAGAAGACTCTTGGAAAGAAGAATCTGATGTATGTCATGTGTGAGAGTACTTGTCATTCGGCCAAGGATTGTCCATACAATCCTAAGGGTACTTTTCACATGATAAACAAAGAGACTTCCAATACTTCCAAGATGAAGAAGAAGGCAAGTGAAAAACTACCTTCGGAAGAAAATTTGGTCTCTAAAGAAAGGAATGCTTCAGAAGTACTGAAGCTTGCTGCAGTAAAGGCAAGATCTTCCGAAGGACCAGTCATCAAAACTTCTAAAGTCTCAAAAGCTTCTGAAGTATTGAAGGTCAAGTCTAAACTTCCAAAGGTGGTGTGGAAGTCAAAGAAAGACCAAAAGACTGAAGGTTCTTCATCAATAATAGCTCAAGATCCTCAAAGCACAACCATAGGATCTATTACTGTTGCATTGTCTTCAACTGTTTTGAATGAGCCCAAAACCAATGAGGCTTGGGTTTCCAAATGTAACTAGCTATCTCTTAGTGTAGGAATAGTTACAGACAAACAAAAATGTGTGGATCATTGACAGTGGCTGTTCCAGGCACATGACAGGCAATAGGTCACTACTCCTAAAATTTGAAAGAATTGATGGAGGACCAGTTGCTTTTGGAGGAGATGCAGGTGGTTACATTACTGGAAGGGGCAAGGTCACAAATGGTAAGCTTAGCATTGAGAAGGTAAACTTTGTCAAGGAGATTGGATACAATCTTTTGAGTGTATCTCAATTTTGTGATCAGAGTCATAACATGCTGTTTACTGAGCATGAGTGCATTATTCTCAAGCCCGGGTGGTCATTCCTCATGAGCACATCCTACTCAGAGCCCCCAGGAAAGGAAACATGTACAAGATGGATTTGCAAGAAACATCTCCCTCAGGAGAAGTTTCATGCTTTTTATCTAAAGCTAATAGTGATGAATCTTTCCTTTGGCATAAAAGAATGTGCCATGTAAACTTTAAAACATGAATAAATTGATTAAGAATGATTTGGTAACTGGAATACCAAAAAGAGAGTTTACAAGTGATGATCATTGTGTTGCATGCCTGAAAGGGAAGCAACACAAGGTGTCTCACAAGCCTAAGGAAAGAAATTCCATCACTACACCCCTACACTTGTTACATATGGATCTCTTTGGCCCTACCAATGTAATGAGTTTAGGAAGGACCTCTTACTGTCAGGTGATCACAGATGACTTTACAAGATTCACATGGGTCTTCTTCCTTAGAACTAAGGATGAGACTCCTGAGATTCTGAAGAATTTCATCTTAAAGATTGAGAATCAATGTGATCCCAAGGTCAAAACCATAAGATGTGATCAAGGAACTGAATTCAAGAATCAAATACTTTATACATTTTGTGATGAAAAGGGTATTACAAGACAATATAGTGCTCCCAGGACTCCTCAGCAAAATGAAGTTGCTGAAAGGAGAAACAGGACACTAATTGAAGCTGCAAGAACTTGTTGTCTGACTCAAAACTGCCCATCACCTTCTGGGTAGAGGCAGTCAACACTGCCTGCTATATGCAGAACAGAGTTTTAGTAGTTAAGACACATGGTAAGACTCCTTATGAACTTTGGCACAAGAGGAAACCTTTCATTGGTTTTCTCAGGTCTTTTGGAGGTCCTTGCACCATCTTGAATACCAAAGATCATATAGCCAAGTTTGCTGAGAAATCAGATGATGGACACTTCATTGGATACTCTTCTCAAGCTAAGGCTTATAGAGTATACAATCTCAGAACTAGAGTAGTTGAGGAGTCAGCCAATGTGACTTTCAATGAACACACTCCCAGTGTGAAAGGTTCTGGTCCGGATTGGCTGTTTAATCTTGACTTAGTTACCAACTGTTTTAACAACTCTTGTAAGAATGTTTCAGGATCTACAGATATATTACTACAGGAGATCCTGATCCAAGAATTGAGCTGAGAAGATCTTCAAGCAACATATCTCCAGCTCCAGTGGTAACTAATCCTGCAAATGAAGCTTCTACCAGCACATCAATGACAAATCCTGCTGATACATCTGAGTTGCCTTCATGTTCCAGTTTTGAGGCACAAAACTCAAATGTTGGAACTTCAAATGTTAGAGAACATGGTGGTGGTGACAGTGATCAGGAATTCCTTGATGTTGAGAACCATCCCATTGAAGAAAATCTCAATGATGTCACATACTCATTGGATCAAGTTAATCTTGATAGGTGTGCTGCTGTAGAGGGTAAATCCTCCTTGCCAGATCAAAATTTCTCCAATTTGGATCTGTCTAAACAACTTGCTTTGATTCCTCAACTAAGGATCCACAAGTCTCACCCTACAAACATCATTGGAGATGTTGGAACTGGTGTAAGAACAAGAGGACAGTCTCATAATGCAAATATTTGTCTTCACTCTTGTTTCTTATCCCAAATAGAGCCAAAGAAGATTGATGAAGCTCTAAAGGATGGAAGTTGGGTTGAAGCTATGTAAGAGGAGTTGCTTCAATTTAAGAGGCAAAAGGTTTGGAACCTATGTCCTCTTCCTCATGGAAAGACTACCATAGGTACAAAATGGGTTTTCAGGAATAAGAAGGATGATAGAGGACTTGTCATCAAGAACAAGGCTAGACTAGTTGTTCAAGGGTATACTCAAGAAGAAGGGATTGACTACATTGATGTCTTTGCTCCCATAGCAAGACTTGAAGCTGTTAGAATATTCCTAGCTTTTGCTGCATCCAAGAACTTCAAGGTCTATCAACTTGATGTCAAGTTTGCTTTTCTTTATGGAGTGATTGATGAAGAGGTGTATGTCAAACAACCACCTGGTTTTGCAGATCCTGATCATCCTGATTATGTCTGCAAGCTTGACAACGCTCTCTATGGACTACATCAGGCACCAAGAAAGTGGTATGAGACTCTATCCCAGTATCTTGTCAACATGGGTTCAAAAGAGGTACTATTGATGGAACTCTCTTCATCAAAGGAACAAGAAATGACATAATGCTAGTTCAAGTATATGTAGATGATATCATCTTTGGGTCAACTAATCCAAAGCTCTGCAAAGACTTTGAGAAGCTGATGAAGGATAGATTTGAAATGAGTGCCATGGGGGAACTCAATTTCTTTCTAGGGATTCAAGTGAAGCAAGTTGACAATGGTATCTTCATAAATCAGTCAAAGTATGTACAAGACATACTTAAAAGGTTCAACATGACTGAATGTATGGTTGCTAAGACACCCATAGCTAGAAACCACTCCCTTGGACCTGATCTTGAGGGGGAGTGTGTTGATGAACATCTCTATAGGGCTATGATTGGGTCTCTTATGTATCTTACAGCTAGCAGGCCAGATATTATGTTTGCTACTTGCATCTGTGCAAGATATCAGGCCAGCCCCAAGATGTCACACCTAATCACTGTCAAAAGGATTTTTAGATACCTTAAGGAGCCCCATCTCTTGGCCTTTGGTATCCTAAAAATTCTGACTTCAATCTGTATGCATATACAGATAGTGATTATAGTGGATGCAATATGACTGCAAAGTCTACATCAGGGGGATGTCAATTTTTTGGTGGAAGGATAGTCTCTTGGCAATGCAAGAAACAATCCTGTGTATCTGCATCAACTGCTGAGGCTGAATACATTGTTGCTGCAAGCTGCTGTGCTCAAGTGCTTTGGATTCAGAATCAGATGATAGACTATGGATTCAACTTCAAAGAGACTCCCATTCACATAGACAACAATAGTGCTATCTCAATCACAGAAAATCCAGTGCAGCACTCAAGAACTAAGCACATCAACATCAGGTATCATCTGATTAGAGATAATTTTGAAAAGAGATTAATCAAACTAATCAAAGTTCATACAGATGAACAATATGCTGATCTGTTCATAAAAGCTTTTGATGAACAGAGATTTAAATATCTTATATCAGCTATTGGGATGATCAACTTTGAGTAGCTTTTCTTAAAAACTTAATCATATTATTTCTAAAATTATGTATGTTCTATGTTGTTTATTCTATCACTTCAATAAGCCCCAGTTTCTCTTTGGAAGAATTTTTTTCAAAAAAATCTTTGAAATATTTTTGGAGGCAAAATTTGCCTTCGGAAGCTTTCTAGTCAAAGCTTCCGAAGCAAAATAACCTTCGGAAGATTTTTGGTCAAAACTTCCAAAGTTAAATTATCTTTGGAAGATTTTCTTTTCCAAGAAAACTACCTTTTGGGAAAAAAGCAAACTACTTTTCAGAGGTGGGACCAACACAATGGATTTCAAAGTTTATCCTTTTCCATTAACTTTGTCTCAAACCAAATTCATACAAATATCCAACGGTTACACCTCTTTCCTCTACCTGCTCCAAAATTCACCCATGCCTCAAACCTAATCTCTCTGAAACAACCTCAAACTTTGTTCTTCACCATTTCGTCATCCTTAAGCTCTTCATAAATGGCCAACATTCCAAACAGAAACAACCAAAATTTCTCCATGTAACTCCATAGGCAGCACAATCAAGTTGCCTTGTTGCACTCTGAGAAAGATGATAGTTTCTCAGACGTTTGCTGTTTTCTTGCTCTATCCAACTACTACACCTTACTCACCATTATTCCTATTCTCTATGAGGATCACCTGCTTGACTTTTGGAGGACATGTCAAGAGGTTATCATGGATGGGGAAAAGGCACTATCTGCCCTAGTGCAGGGAAGGACAGTCTTTATCACTTTAGCCATCATCAACACCCATCTTCAGCTGGATGATGAAGAAGGTGAATTGTCTTTCCCAAAGGAAGTTGTCAATTATTCCTTTGAGCAGATGGGCTATGAGGGAGATTTCTCTGTAAAGACCTTTAGGAAAGGGAAGGTCTCATCCCAGTGGAAATACCTACTCCATGTAGTGATTCACAGCTTGTCCAACAAGCATGGTGGGTGGGACCAGATTCCTGAGGATCTCTCATTTATAGTTCATGGAATGGTACAAGGGGTCAAGTTCAGGTACTCACAATTTGTTTACACAAACTTGCTTGCTAACTTAGATTCCTTAGAACACTATATGTTTCCTAGATATGTTCAACACATTCTCAACTGTGAACTTGGATCACAGTTGAGGGAAACAAATAATATTCTTAAATTGGGACAGATGAAGCCAGGCATCTTTAAGATTATAAGAAGCCAACTGTAGGCTTCTCAGGGGTAGAAACAGCCCTGGTCCCCAAAATGTTAGAGCTCATTGCTCAAGGTGACAACCTAGCAACACAAGCTAGTGTTGAACCCACACCTTCTACATCTCAACCACCAAAACAGCCTCAAATCATCCTTACCTACCAAAGAAAATCCAAACGAACTCCTGCTCAAGCTATTGAGTCTGTATAGGTCCCCATATACTAACCCATACAGGAAGAAGTGGATACTAGAGCTCCCACTTCTCCTAAGGAGCAAACCACTCCCATCTCTTCAAGAATCAGTGCTGATGTTCCTCATGATCAGCCTGATGAGCTCATAAGCCCAAATGCTTTAAGCCTTCACTCTGAGTCTCAACACTCAAGTGAACAACCTTCAGGGGACAGTTACCATCCCCAGCCTTTGGACTTAAACACCCAAATTCCCAACCTTGAATTCTATACTGATGAGGACTTAGGCTTCAGTGAACACCATGAATCTTTCTACTCTTCCCCTACTCAAAGAAAGAGGAGTGTTTCCGAATTCCCTATGTCTATCCCACATCAGTCACCCATTGCTGAGGTGGGTTCTTCTGAACATGTTCAGGAGATCCATATGGAAGAGGCTCTCACTTCTACAAGTGATTACATCATTAAGACTCAACCATGGCAACTCAGCCCATTGACACTTCAACTGAGGCTGTCAATGAGCAGAGGAAATCCAGCAGCCAAGAACCTCAAGCTGGTGATGAGAGTGAAGACTTAGGTCCAATTCTCTCACCCCCCCATGATTCTTCTGATGAAGATGAGGGGAATCTGAGATTAAAGGTGCAACAACTGTCAAAATTATGCACCTACTTAGTCTCTAAGGTTAGTCATCTTGAATTTCAAGTGACTACCTTAAACCATAGGGTCAATGATCAGCAACTTGAGATATCTTATCTTAAGGAACAACTAGCTGAGAGACCTTTAAGAAGAGCTCAACCAGGAACACAAAAACCTGAGGATGTGGTTGACCTAACTCCTAGCTCACCTATACAAGAAGGTGATACTACCAAAAAGGGGGAGAAAGTCACTACAATCACAGAACCTGGGAGTTCCTCAAGGAGTATGGACATTGAGGACTCACCATCCTCTCTTGTAACTGTCCCTACTCAGCAACCTCAGCAACCTCCTCAAGTTCACATTGATGTGAACATCCTAGACTACTTGTTTCAAAGTATCTTTGGGGAGGGTGTATCAAGGCAAGAAGCTGAAGAAGATAGACCAAGGCAATCAGGTAATGTCATTGGTCAACTGGATGTTGAGGCAGACCCTGAGATTAGCTTCAAAGGGAAAACCTTGATTGAAGGCCCAGTGATAGAGCCTGGAAGTCCTGTCTTACAATCAATTGAAGAAGTGACAGAGATTGAATCATCTGTCACAACAACAACTACTTCAGCAACTCAACCCCTCAGTGAAACACCTACTGGTGAGGGTGTCTCACAGTCTCTCTCTGGCCAGAGCTTAGATGCTGCACCAAGCAATGAAGGCCAAAGCTATCTCCACCCTGTGTCACTAAGGTCTGTGGGTGACAAAGAGAAAAGGATTCTAACCCCTGAGGAGATTGAGGAGGAGGAAAGAGAGAGAAAGAGGAAGCTAAGGGGAATAAGTTCCACACAGTCTTCAAGCTTCATGCAAGCTGCAATCAGGGCTGCCCCTAGACCAAGCACTCAAAATGATGAGTTGAGGGCAGTCAGGATTACTTACTTACAGACCAGGAACTATGACATAGATGAGATTATCTCTCTCCCCTTAGAAGATTTGAATGATCTAGCTGACATGGAAATGTCAAGAGAGAGGAAGGAAGCTGAAGATGCAAGAATTCTTCTTGAGAACAAAGAGAAGAAAAGACAACAAAGGTTATACAAGTATGTTCCTACTCTCTCGCCAGTTCAAGAAAGTCCTGTGCAAGAGGTTGTGGCTGCTACACAAGAACCTCAGGTAGATAAAGAAACAGATAGACAAAGGATGATAGACTACCTGAGTACCACAGGTCTCTACCAGGAAGAAGCACTTGTTCCTTTGCCCTTTGAGTACATTGAGTTTGAGTATCTCAAACAACTTGAACTTCAAGTACTCAAAGAGAAGAAGACAACAAAGAAGAAAATGAGGGAAGAAGCTGCTAAGTCAAGAGCTCTCATTCAAAAGAACTTAAAGAATCTGCTGATAGACAAAGAATGATGAGCTTCTTGAAGCTGTATGGATTCTCCGGAAGGAGACTTGGCCCTATGTCTCTATCCACTATGGATGAGCATATCAGGGTAATCAAACAGATGATTAAGAATGGAGAGCTTGCTGACTTGCACAATCCTCCAAGTCAAGCTCTACCTCAAGTAGAGGTTAAGTTTGAACAACAAGAGACAACTTAAACTAAACCTCCAGCTTCATCTTCTGATCCATAGCAGGGTCAAAGGCTAGCCTCTTCAACTATTGACCAACAACAAGGTCAAAGTCCAGCCTCAACATCTGACCCACAACAGGGTCAAACTCCCTCTCCTTCTGAACCTGTGAGGGAGGAACACCCAACTGAGGAAAACACAATTGATCTACAAGGTGCTGCAGGCCAGTCTTCTCAGTTAAAGACTGCAAAGAGGAAGAAGAGGATGGCTTCTAAATCTGATGCAAAGAAGAAGAAGAAGTCAAAATCAACCTCCTCTGATCCTCAGGATGAATCAGAGCATCCTAAGGAAGTGCAAGAAGAGAAAGCCCAATCATCTCCAATTCAAATGGCTCCTCTTACATCAGGAAGACCCATCTTATCTTGGACTTACTCAACTAATCCAGAGAGATGGCATGTAGTCAGAGATCAAGGTGAAGTAAATGTCTACTCTTGGGAAGACCTCTTTAATTTACCTCTGCATGATCTTTTTGACATGAGAAGATACTTCACAAGTCTGAGTGATCCTGACCCTCTAATGAAGAAAGGAATGGTCATAATCATGTTAAGGACTGTGAACTGTTAAATATCTTCAAGTGTTTTGGTAGCATCAGCCTAGGGAGAGTTTGTAAGGATTCCTAGAAGTCTGATGCAGCCAAAACACTCTTGTAACTATCTGCTGAAAGACATCAGCTGAAGGTAACAGCTGATCACATCAGCTGAAGACATCAACTGAAGACATCCACTGAAGACATCAGCTGAAGGTAACAGCTGATCACATCAGCTGAAGACATCAACTGAAGACATCAGCTGAAGACAACAGCTGAAGACAACAGCTGAAGATATCAACTGAAGACAAAGTCTGAAGAACAGTTTTCAGTAGTTGTCACAACAACTGAAGAAATACTCTTCAGTAGTTGCGCTAGTCTTTCAGTAGCTATCACAACAGCTGAAGAAGTACTCTTTAGTAGTTGTGATGATCCTCTTTCAGTAGTTATCACAACAACTGAAGAAGTATTCTTCAGTAGTTGTGATAGTCTTCTTTCAATAGTTCTATGTAATAATCAAGTCTTCCTGCATGCTGCACAGAACATGAAGTAGTATTGCTACGAAAGTTTTACACCACTTCAGAAATATTCTAAGTGTAAAATCTTTTGTAGCCAAGACCAATATCTTCTGAAGCCAGAAATGAAGTCTTCCTTAGCTTCAAGACAAAGTCTTCCGAAGCCAAGAAATCAAGACAGATTCTTCCGAAGACTTTTATCACACATGCTTTTATCTGATGTACCTTTTCTGATAAAGCTGAACCACTTTGCCGCTGCCCACTCTGGTTGGTCACCAACTTGTATGAGTTGGTGAAAAGGTCCATGCTTTGGGAAAACTGTACATTGAGGTCTTGGGTCAAACCTTTCTACTTTATGTACCTTTATCCTTTTTGTAATATATTAGGATGTGAGCTATGGCATGTCATAGTCACTAGCCAAAAGGCAATCTGCCTTTTGACTCTACATGGATTGTGTTGTCTAATTCATGTATCTAGCTGGCCTTCAAAGTATGGCTGTCTGTAGGTTGTATTATATAGTATCTTAAAGTCTTGTAATGTATGCATGCTGAATACTTGTAACTTGAATTTGAGAAGCAATATACAACATCCTTGAAACCAGCCACTAGTGTTGTTATCTTGTTCTTTCTTTCTGAGTTTACTTTTGTGTTCTTAGTATCATCATAACTGGTTCCCCATTTGATCTGTTAAGTGTTCTAATCCACTCTCTTCATTGTGTTATTGTGTTGTAAAAGTGCTAACCCCTTTAATCGATCCTGCAAAAAGCATGTTCAATATTAGTAGAGAAATCAATATGCTTATCATAGGCACTCTCTGATGCAGCATATTCCGACTCCTGACCTATCAGTGCAGTATTGCCTGATACAAAGTCATCAATGAGCTTACCAGATGATGACAACTTCCTTTTCTGTTCTATCTCTCTTTCAAATGTAAGCAGTTTCCCATGAAGTTGGGTGAGAGATAGAGTGCTCAGATTTGCACTAGAGCGTAGGACAATAGTGTATGTGTCCCATCTCTCAGGCAGGGATCTGAGGAATCGGTTATTCATCTGGCTGTTTGAATACTCTTGTTTAACCATCTTCAGCTCAGAAATTAAACATGAGAATCGCTCAAACTGTTGAGTCAGAGTCTCACCCTTCCTATGATAGAATGTCTCATATTGTTGGGGGAGGATTTCCCTAGTGTTTGCTAAGACCTCATCAGTTCCTCCGAATTGTTCCTTCAGAGCAACCCAGAGATCATGAGCAGTTTCATGATGCATAAGCCCTGAATAGATTTCATTAGGCAGTGTCATGGCTAGAATTCAATGGGCTTTAGCATCAATTTCGAACAGCTTTAGATCTTCGTCCGAATATTGATCAGGTTTCTTCGGAACCTTCTCATTTGATTCAGGAACGCTCACCATAGGCTTGTATGGTCCATGCACCACTGATTTCCAACAACCAGCGCTGTTGATAGACATATGATGGAGCATACGTCGTTGCCATATGTTATACTCACTCCTAACAAGCATCGGAGGCTTTGTTGTGGAGCCAGTATTGTGAGGATCATTTATTGGTGTTGTCATTTCAGAATTCAGACAAATTCAAGGTAAACTAAACAAATCTAGCTCAAAACCACTTAGAACCTCAAATTGAATGGCCAGAAGAAACAAAAACTCAATCTCTATAACCGATTCTTGCAAATTTGCTAATTCGATCAAACGTAGATAGCAAAAGGGCAGTTTCAATGATCAATTGTTAAATCGATCAATGATTAACCAGCTCTGATACCATTTGAAAGGATCTCAGCATCTAGTTTGATCAATTAGATTGGATTTGCAGCGGAATTAGTACACGAATTAACAAATTCAAAGCAAGAACACAATAGATTTATCAATGAAACAGTACGGTTATAGAATGAGAGAAAGTTTCTGCACAAAAGATGTATTTCATTCAATATATGCTTCAGCCAAAATACAATTAGGTCATCTTTCCTTTTATAGGGAAAGATGACGTCAGCTGATGTCACTTGATAGTGACATCTAACTGTTATTTAACAAACTACTGAAAGTTAACACAACTACTGAAGATGTCAAACAGCTGACATCTTCTTACAAAAATACTAAGTGTTAACTATCACTACAACTACTGATAAGAAACTACTAAAACTACAACGACTGAAGAACATGCTCTTCAGTCGTTTTACAAGTACTGAAAAAGAAATGAAACTACTGAAAAGAAAAGACTGAAAGGAAACCATCACAACAACTGAAGAATACTTCTTCAGCTGTTATGACAGACTCTGAAGGCTTCAGTACTTGGACTTCAGACTTGAACTTCAGTTGTTGTCATCGGCTGATGTCTTCAGTTGTTTACATTAGCTGATGTATTCAATCTTTGTCTTCAGTCTTTGTACTTCAGTCTTTGTACTTCAGCTGATGGTCTTTAGTACTTTAGTCTTCAGCTGATGAAGTCTTCAGTACTTAGTCTTCAGCTGTTGATCTTCAGACTTTGTCAAACAGCTGATCAAGTCTTCAGCAGTTGTTGTGATGTCTTGTGGAACTTAAAGGTTCTTCTGATCTGGCTCGTTGGTTCTTTTGGTCCAACACCTATGTTAAGAATGGGAATGGAAGGCAAGATAATAATGGTGGAATTATGGTTGAAGGTAAGAAGGTGAGGATAGATGATTGAAGGATTGTATTGGTGAAGTGAAGGCATGCAAGAAGTGGGGTTGAGGCCATAAAGGGGAGTGCAAGTGGGGACTGAACATCTGCTTCTAGTGTATGAAAGAGGGCCATAGGGCGAGTGATTCTAGTATGGCTAAATGCTACAACTGTGGTGAGACTGGACACATGAGCAGAGACTGTAAGAAGTCGAGGGCAGGAAGCTCCGGTGCGAGGAAGGAGAACAGAGGGTAAGGCTAGAGCCTTTGCCATGACTAGGAGGAAGCTAGATCGGACTCCAATGTAACATCAGGTACGTTTCTGGTAATTTAAATCTGTGCATCTATCCTTTGATTGTGGTGCTAGTAGTAGTTTCGTTCCTGCTGCCTTCTGTGATAAGTTGCACGTTAGGAGTAGGAAGATCGAAGAGCCCTTCAATGTACAAATTGCTATTTATAAGTACACTAGGTTACCTGATGCCTTAGAGGATTGCGTGATAGAATTGAGAGAGCGCTTTTTCCTGCTAGACCATTCAGAATAGATTTAGGTGGATAGGCGTACACCATAAGATGAATTGGCTAACAGCCTATGGGGCAAGCATCGAGTGTCACAAGAAGGTGGTTTGATCAACCGCACCCGAAAGGAGTTCGGTGTCAACCTACCGCGATGGAGTAATGATGAAGGACTCGCCTTGGAAAAGGGGATCATCTGATTTATGAAGCAAGGAAAGTGGATACCGAGGTATATCGGGCCTTTCGAAATTGTTGCTCAAGAAGGGACGGTGGCATATCGACCGGAGTTACCCAACGAGTCAAGTGGGATTCATCCTACGTTCCATGTATCTTGTCTGAGAAAGTACTCAATCAATAAGAATATGATCGTGCCACTAGAAAATACGTGATGGACGAACAACCCAACTACGAGGAGCAACTGGCGGTCATTTCTGATAGAGGGAAGAGAAGGACTAAGAAGAATGGTGGTTTCACTTGTGCGAGTACAGTGGAGCCTGGAAGGGGACTAAGCCTACGTGTAAGATCAAGGAAGAGATGAGACAGTATTACCCGTAACTATTCGAGAAGCGATAGGTTTCGGGGATGAAACCTATATATGGGGGATGGACTTGTAACACCCTAAATTTTTTTTAAAAGAAGAGCAAAGAAAAGTGCCTAGAAAGAAATGAATATGGACATAAGAAGGGGTTAGAGTGTACAAAGTACAAAACCCATTATTTTATGTTTTTAAATGGCATGGCCGCCCATTTCTTCCACACCCACCTTGTTCCGGGCTGAAAAAGGAAGAAAGAGAGAAGAAGAACTCTCAGTTCTAGAGAGAGAAAGGAAGAAGAAGCTACAAAAGGTAAGTTTCTTAAGTATATGTTCGGTTTTAACCGAATTCAGAACTTCTTGACCAAGGTTCTTGATGTTTTAGTGCTTGTTTTCAGGAATTTGGAGTTGAATTTGCTGGTGGAAGTGTCTAGTTTGAAGATTTGCTTCAGGTGAGTTTCTAGAACCCCTCTTTTACTAATTTTCAACTTCTTGGGGCTATTATGCATACCGAACAAGCATTCTAAAGAGTTAACCGAATGTTTATGCAATTTGTTCAAATGATGTTCTGTGCATGTAACTTTTGATGTTGTTTTAGTGGTTAGAACTGTTGTTAGTATATTTTAAGGGCCTTAGTATGTTAGATCTGTGTTTGGGTAAGGTTAGAAATGTTTTGGGTGATGTTTGTAGCATAGAAAATATTTCAGAATGTTCCCATGCGCCCAACTTACCTCATGCGCCTAACTGTCCTCACGCGCCCAAGGTCATGCACCCAAATAGTAGCCATGCGCCCAGAAAGTTGTCCAGGTGGCTAAGTGTTGGCCATGCACCCAAACAGTACCCTATGCGCCGAGCATGTTGGCCATGCACCCAAGGATGTGCCCATGTGCCTAAGTGTTGGGTCATGCACCCAAATAGTGTTCATGTGCCCAGAGGTGCTCATGCACCCAAAGGTGCTCATACGCCTAAGTGCTGATGCGCCTATATAGGGCTCAAGCGCCTGCATAGTGGTAATGCGCCTAAGCAGGGCTCATGCGCCTGCATTGTGCTAATGCGCCCAGACTGTTTTATACTTAGAATTTTATGCTCATGCGTAAGAAATGTTCTATGTGCCTTATTTTGGACTTAGGATTTTCTAAGGGGTTTTAAGGGGAGATGTTTGAGATAGGTCCCGTTATGATGTGATGGTTTATGCTTGATGTATGCATGATGATGTGATGAGGTTTATGATGTGTATGTGTGTAAATAATGAGTTATCTTTCTTCGTTAAACAGTTTTCAAAACGTATGAATTATGTTATACGTTATGTATTATGTTATAACTTTATGTGGTATGATGTATGTATGTATGTATGAATGAACATAAAGTATTATGTAATGAAATGAAAGATAACAATAATGAAAAGTGGAACATAACGAATGAATGAAAAGTCTTGCAAGCAAAGTTAAGGAGGTTCACAATTCATTGAGAGTTGTTAGCTCAACTGTATGTTATATAGCGTGTGATATTGGCTAACCCATGACGGTTCACACATATGGGGTTCAGTCTTTGTGACTGATCCAAACATACAAAACGGGATCCTTATCATGTACCCCGGTACTGTGTCAGTCTTCGGACATGAGTTGGGGGTATGTTTACAGGACCCGGCACAATATTAGTTTTCGGACTTGTGTCGGGGGTATTACATGGATCTAGATAGAAGTGAAAGATAATTATGAAAGTTTGAAACATACGAAATGAATGAATGAGGAATGAATGATGATGTACGTTGAGAGAGATAATAAATGAATAATTATTAACAATGTGTACGTATGATGTATGACCACGGACGAATGTAAAGCTTTGGTTTTCAAAGGAAGTAAAGTATTTTTATTATAAAACTAGAGTTCACTTAGCGTCACTGACTTTTTATATGCATGATAGTTGGCAGGTATTTTGTTGATGCTAAGGAGTTGCAGGCATGGATGCATAGGCTACTGGGAGCTTTTGGAGGCTGGCATCCACATTTTTACATGTTATTGTATTTTAATATGAAAACGAATGATGTAATGTAATGAAATGACATGTTTTTAATTACTAATGAAAGTTCTTAAATTCCATTGTAAAAGTAATGTATGTTTTAAAATGATTTATGCGATGACAGTCCAAATTGTAAGCATCCCGGGAACGGGGCCTTACATTACTTCCATATTGCCTTCATCCTTTGTCTCTTCCACACATGCCTATACCATCTCAATCGTCGTTCCTTTATCTTCATCTAGATGATTGTAACCCCAAATCCACTCCAAAAAACTTTATTCTTTATATGGTCTAACGTTGTGCCATATATGTACCATAACATTTTCATATCTACTACCTCTAACTTTTTCTCTTGCCTCTTCTTTATTGACCAACAATTGCTTGCGTCTTCATAATTCACCAACAATCTCTTATTAGAATTTCCTTTTATTTTCTATTAAAGCCTCCAGTGGCATAATTCACCAACGATCTTATTAGAATTTCCATTTATTTATATTAGTGTTTACACACTCAAGATGATATTTCATTAAATTTTGACTTATCTATTTAACTAAGTTATTTTTCAAAATAATATGTAGGAGTATATTATATATTTAGAAACGTTAATATATAAAAAGTTAAGTTATAATATATTTGAATAGAAAAAATAAGAACTTACACTAATTTTAAGGGTCTGATTATTGGGACACCCCCAATTATAATTACGCCTCCATTTTTCTATACAGGTTATATAGCCCTATACACATCTTATAGGGGGTCGTATAATGCTATTTGAAGCTTATAACCTGTAACACCCCGGTTCATATTAAACTCGGTTAAAGGAAAGAAAAAGGGGGCTGATTTAAAAGATTTGAAAGAATGTAGGGGATAAAGGTGGACAAGCAAAAGATACATGCCCTAAAACCCCCTAAAAAAGGAGATGTGACCGTCTCATGAAAGCATTCTTGCATGAAAGGGGTGGTAGAGAGAGAAAGGTGCATTCTAGAAAGAGAAAGTCTAGGATTTGAAGCAAAGGCATCGACTTTTATGTATGAAATAATATATCTAAGCTAGATCTATGTCATTTGGGTGTTTTAACAACATTTTGATGATTAAAGTTGACACCTTTATGTGTGTTTATATAGATCTCGGTTGATTTCCTCTTGGGTTAGGGTATTCATGATGGTCTTCGTAGAAGTTGAGTTCAAGATCCCCATTTGATGTGTTTTCACATATTCGGGGCTAATATACATACCATGAATGTTTTGTTAAGGAATAAATGTTTTAATGTAGAAAGTTATCATTTTTGTATGAAAACCAAAATTCGATAGATAAACAGTGGAATTATGCAAATCCTGATGGCATGCGTGAACTGTTGTTAAGTGTATGAGTTAGTGTGGATGAATAATTAATACCCGCATTCGTTGCTTAGTCATCTGCATTAGTACCTTATATACTAGGTGTACAAATACGAATGGGCATAATTACTGGCATTGGTTTACATAGATGGTTATGTTTATTGTTGTCCACATTCGTCCTCAAATGCAAATAAGTTATTGATGCCTACATTAGTGTTAGCAGTCATATTCCCCTAGAAATTTTCCAAGTGTAACTAATGCGGACGAAGACATAGTCTACCGGCATTAGTTGGTTTGCTACCCGTATTTGTCTAATGCCACATTCTTAAAATACCCAAGTGTCACTAATACGAATGAACACATAGTCCACCCGCATTAGTCGTTCAGTCAACCATAATTATGGACTATTGTTCGCATTTGTCCCTCTGTATTAAAAGTTAATCCTATCTAACTAATGTGGATGAACATGTAGACCATCTGCATAAGTTAATACTGTGACCTGCATTAGTTTGTTCTTCTACCCGCATTTATTTTGTTGTAGTCGTAATGATATAGTTTGTATGTATTACCTATACCTGGTATAGAATGATGATAAATGGTAAAGTAATGTAAGTTAAGTAGTGCTACTGAACTACCCTTATTGTATAGAATCTTTGATATGTATTATTTATGGGAAGTTGATGATGATTTTCTATGTGTAATAGTATAATACATACATACATACATACATACATACATACATACTATATATATATATATAATCATGGTTATCATAAAGTATGAACGAATAATATGGTTATAATAAAGATGTAAAGAAAAAGAAAGAAATTAATAGTAATTAAAGAAAGTAAATGAACCCGATGTACAGAAAGTTTTGCAAGCACTGATAGGAGTTTTCATTCATTGCATTCTCGCCCTAATAGGAGCTTTTCCTTCTGCACTGCTCATCGGATAGGAGTTGTAGCTTGTATACACTCGATAGGTGATGGGTCATTATAAGGCTGGTGCAACCAAAACCACTTCATATAGTCAATTTTGGTGCTATATTCAAAGGCTTCCGAAGCTAAGTATGAGATCTTCTGAAGTCTAAAGAATCAGCTGAAGACAACAGCTGAAGTCAACAGCTGATGATAACAGCTGAAGTCAAAAGCTGAAGACAAAAGCTGAAGTCAACAGCTAAAGACAACAGCTGAAGTCAACAGCTGAAGACAACAGCTGAAGACTATCTTCCGATGACAAAGTCTGAGGAAAGAGCTGAAGACAAAGTCTACTTCCGAAGATAAAGAAGACTCCAAGCCTCGGAAGAAGCAGTCTTCCAAAGTATAAGTGGCTTCAGAAGAAGTTATACTTCTGAAGCAATTTAACCTTCGGAAGACATTGCTATGACCAGTAGACATAAGTATGGTCTCTGACAATCCGCTACAGACCTCTGATACAGCATGGCTTCTTCCCAAAGAGCCATGTTGTTGACCATACTTTATTCTACTGTTCACATTTTATGATAGTACATGTTACCAACCTTAGTTGGTGACAAAAGGTAAGTCAGGGACATGTCCTGACTACCAAATCTCAGATAATATATCTGAGATACCTTAACCTATAGTCTTGTAGTATAGGCTTTTAGGTTATAGGCTTCCAGCTAGGATCTAAGTATATCCGGCTGTAGGTAGTATTATATATAGTTCTCATTGTAACTCAATAGATAGATAGATTGTGCCTTGTAAGAGTCTTGTAATCCTTTGAGTTGAGAATCAATATATAAAAGTACCTTGAAAATTTACTTCCTGTGTTTATTATCACTTGATACTTGTTATATTGTGATAAACTCTTCTTAGGACTCTTTCTGAGTGTTGTTCAAAGTGAGTTTGAGAGAAAGAAACCACTTGTTGAGTGACCGTAACCGATCCTGCAATTCGTATCAAAGCAATGGCTCTTGATTGTGTGATCTAACCATCTAAAACAACTTGTTTTTCACTCCTCCCTACAACCCATTCACTCAAATCGCCGCTCTCTTAAAAGCTGATATGGAAACTGGTACCATGACTAAGTCCCCACTGATCACCCCTAAAGATTTTGACACTTGGTGCACTAGAATGGAAGGCTTCATCAAGTGTCAAGACTCAAGGATATGGGACTCCATTGTTAATGGTCCTTTCATACCAAGCACTACTTCTGCTACTGGTAATCACATTATTCCAAAAGATGTTGATGATTACTCAGAAGAAGATAGGAAAAGAATAGATCTTGATCAAAGGGCTATGACTTCTCTTCAACTGCTCTTCCAAACTCCATCTACAGAGGCTTCAAGAAGTGCAAGACATCTAAAGATCAATGGGATGCACTGAAACTCATGTATGAAGGATCCAAGGAAACTAAAGAAAACAAGAAGGATCTCTTAAAGCAGCAGTTTGAGAACTTCACTTTCAAGGCTGGAGAGACCTTGACTCAACAATACTTCAGATATGTTGAGATAGTGGATACTCTGATGGATATTGGAGTACCTCTTGAGAATAGAGACATAGTTAGGAAGTTCATGTCTTCCCTTCCTAAACTATGGACACACTACTGTGTTGTAATCAAGAGAACTTCGGACCTTAAAACTCTCTCTCTCACAGAGTTGTATGGTATCCTAAGTGCATTCCAGATGGAGTTGAACATGCAGAACTCCTCTGGAAACTCCAATAACCAACTAAGTTCAGCCCTTCATATGGTTGAAAGGGAAATCACAGAACCACAACATCAGTTGCTGTGCTACACTGACAACTCATATAATGGACCCAACATTACTCTACCTGAGACTCCAAAGTCTCAAAAGATTCAACACAACTCCTTTCAGGATAGTTGTGCCTTTGTTACTGGAAGTGGACACTCTAGTGATTTTCAATATTGCTTTGATGATCTTGAGTGCTTCAGTCCAGATGATGTGGAGTATGTGGACATTGTTCAACAGATGGCTCTCTTAACTTACAGAGCGAAGAAGTTCTTCAAGAGAACTGGAAGGCAATTCCCTCAAAACCCTGTCAACAGCAAGTTTGGGTTTGACAAGAGCAAAGCAAAGTGCTATAACTGCAACCAACTTGGTCACTTTGCTAGGAATGCAAGGCTCCCAAGAACAACCCGGGAACCCCACAAGCCTCCACACATCCCTTAGCTTCAAAGCATGAAGAAAAGTCAACTGAAACAGCAGCAATAGCTCAAGAAGTTGATTGGAGCTTCATGGTACAGGATGTGACTCCCGCTCGAGCACTCATGGCCAGAACAGATGATGATCAGGTATATGAACATCTTTGTACTGTTGCCTGTATTACTAAAGTTAAACTTTATAAGGATTACAATATGGAAATCAGATCTGATGTTGAGTCTTTAAATATCTTAAAATCTGATTTTAAAAGAGCTAAATCTGACTATCAAAAGAAAATTGAGGAGTTAGAGAAAACTGTGTCTCTTTTAAAACATGAAAAGACCAACTACAAGACTCAAATTAAAGATCTGATATCCAAACTGTCTAAAGTTCAAGCTCAGTTGGTCACTGCTGAGGCTCAGGCCAGGAAGCAAGCTATTGCTGAGCAAAACTTCCAAGCTATTCTTGTATCATCCTCTTATTCTAAAATGTTTTATCAAAACAAAGAAGGGTTCGAAACCAATGAAATAGATCCACCACACTCTTATGAGTCTATCAGACTACCTAGATGTGGTACTGAAGAGCAAGAGGTTCCAACTGCTGACCCTTCTCCATTAGAACCAGAGGATGAGGCAAAAATAGTGGCCACCACAGGGGAGAAATAGGAAGATACACTCATCTCCACCTGTGAAGATCAAATCCTAACCACCAAGGCAAGAAGAAGCAGAGCTAAAGCTGCTAGAAGGACTGCCAATAAGGTTGCAGAGTCCAAGCTGAAGATTAACCCAAAGCAAAAGGGTGTCTTCATCTCTGCTGGATTCCAAGTGGTAGGTACTTCTGATTCAGGAAAGGGGTGTAGTACCAGCACTCCTGTCCTACCAAACGATCAGAAGTTGAAAGGGAAAGTTGCTGATGAAGAAAAGAAATCCAAGAAACAGCAATCTTCAAATTCCCTAAAGACTAACATTGCATGCATAATGTGTGGTATGCACAACCACATGGCTAAAGATTGTTACTACAATCCAGCAAGCACACATTATGCAAATAATGTTAGAAAAGAAGGAGACAGGGAAGGTTTCTCATTTGGACCATTTCAAACGGTCCAAATGATGAAAAAGGGAAAGTTGGTCTTGGAAGCCAAGTTGCTTTCGGAAGAAAGCACTTCTTACGAAGGGAAAATGGCTTCGGAAGCCAAAGCTTCTAAAGTTCAGAAGAACAAGAAAGCTCCCTTGAAACCATCCCAGAAGAAGACTGCTTCAGAAGAAAAGGTGGTGAAGGCTTCTTCCGAAAAGGAAGAAGCTTTGGAAGAAAACCATGCTGCAAAAGCTTTAACAAGCTCATCCTCAAAGATCAACCAAGGGATAGATTGGAAGATCAAGGAAGATGCTACAGCCCAAACCTCTTCTTTAACGACCTCTATTGAACCCCAATGCATATCTTTTGGTTCAATTATGTCATTATCCTTGGAAGAGCCCAAGACCAGCAAGGCTTGGGCTTCCAAACAAAACTAACCATCTCATCTTATGTGCAGGGACATCCATTTGACAAGAACAACAATGTCTGGATTGTAGATAGTGGATGCTCCAGGCACATGACAGGGAACAGATCTCTCCTTCAGCAATTCCAGAACTATGATGGAGGGCCTGTCCAATTTGGAGGTGAGACCGGAGGATATATTTCTGGCAGAGGAAATATATCCAATGGTAGAATAAACATTGAAAAAGTTCACTTTGTCAAACAGCTTGAACACAATCTATTAAGTGTTTCTCAATTCTGCGATGAAAAGCATCAAATGCTTTTCACAGAACATGAGTGCATTATCCTTAGACCAGGGATGACAATTCCTCCAGAATTGGTGCTTCTTAGATCTCCCAGGAAAGGGGATATGTACAAGCTAGATATGAACAATGCTTCTCCTATGGGTGAAGTATCATGCTTTCTTTCCAAAGCTGATAGTGATGAGTCAACACTATGGCATAAACGCATGTGTCATGTGAATTTTAAAACAATGAATAAATTGGCTAAAAATAACTTGGTACATGGTCTGCCTAAAAAGGAATTTTTCTGCAAAGATAACTGTGTTGCATGCCTGAAAGGGAAACAACACAGATCATCTCATAAATCCAAATGTATTGTTGGACCAAAAGAACCAATGAGCCAGATCAGAAAAACCTCTAAGTCCCACAAGACATCACAACAACTGCTGAAAGCTTCATCAGTAGTTTGACAAAGACTGAAGACTTCAACAGCTGAAGATCAAAGAACTAAAGAACAACAGCTGAAGACTTCAAGTACTGAAGACTCATACACTAAAGCATCAAGTACTGAAGACTCAAGTACTGAAGCCTCAAGTGCTGAAGACAAAGTAATGAAGATCAACAGCTGAAGAACTGAAGTACTGAAGATCAACAACTGATGTACAAAGTCTGAAGACAAAGACTGAAGACATCAGCTGATGACAACTACTGAAGTCATCAGCTGATGAAACATCTAAAGTTCAAAGTCTGAACACCAAGTGCTGAAGCTTCAGAGTTTGTCACAACAGCTGAAGAAGTCATCTTCAGTTGTTGTGATGGTTTTACATTTCAGTAGTTTGTAATTTTCCTTTAAGTAGTTTGTAAAACGACTGAAGAGTTTGTTCTTCAGTCGTTGTAGCTTCCAGTAGTTTCCTTTCTTATCAGTCATTTGTAATAAGTATTAACACTTAGTATTTGTAAGAAGATGCCAGTTGCTTGACTTCTTCAGTAGTTTAGGTGTTTTCAGTAGTTTGTTAGAATAACGGTTTGATGTCACTATCAAGTGACATCAGCTGACGTCATTCTTCCTATAAAAGGGAGATGACCTAATTGTAATCTTTGCCGAAGCTTGTGATTCAATAGAAAACACCTTTTCGCCGAATTGTTCTCTCTCTCTATAATTTTACTGTTACATGCAAAATCATTTGTGTTCTTGCTTATCTGTTTAATTCTCGTGCTAAATCCGTTGCGAACACAACCTAATTGATCAAACTAGAGGTTGAGATCCTTTCAAATGGTATCAGAGCTGGTTAATCATTGATCGATTTAACTATTGATCATTGAAACTGCTCGATTGCTATCTACGTTTGATTGAAATAGCAATTTGCAAGAATTAGTTATAGAGATTGAGTTTCTGCTGCTTCTGGCCATTAACCTTGAGGTTCTCGTGGTTTTGAGCTAGATTTGTTTTGTTTTACCTTGAATTTGCTTGAAAAACTGAAATGGGCGACACCAACTAATGATCCTCATAATACTGGTTCCTCAACAAAGCCTCCGATGCTTGTGAGGAATGAGTATAACATATGGTAACGTCGTATGCTCCATCACCTGTCTGTCAACAGTTCTGGTTGTTGGAAGTCAGTGATACATGGACCACACATGCCTATGGTGAGCGTTCCTGAATCAAATGAGAAGGTTCCGAAGAAACCTGAACAATATTCGGACGAAGATCTAAGCTGTTCGAAATTGATGCTAAAGCCCATGGAATTCTGGCTATGGCAATTCCAAATGAAATTTATTCAATGCTTTTGCATCATGAAACTGCTCATGATCTCTGGGTTGCTCTGAAGGAACAATTCGGAGGAACCAATGAGGTCCTAGCAAATACTAGGGAAATCCTTGCCCAACAATATGAGACATTCTCTCATAGGAAGGGTGAGACACTGACTCAACAGTTTGAGCGATTCTCTTGTCTTATTTCTGAGTTGAAAATGGTTAAACAAGAGTATTCCAATAGTCAGATGAACAACCGTTTCCTCAGATCCCTGCCTGAGAGATGGAACACTTATACCATTGTCCTATGCTCCAATGCAAATCTGGATACTCTATCTCTCACCCAACTTCATGGGAAACTGCTTACATTTGAGAGAGAGATAGAGCAGAAAAGGAAGTTGTCCACCTCTGGCAAACTCACTGATAACTTTGTATCAGGCAATACTGCACTGATAGGTCAAGAGTCAGAATATGCTGCATCAGAGAGTTCCTATGATGAGTATATTGATTTCTCTACTAATTCTGAACATGCTTTTGTTGGTGTTGATAGTAGTTTAGGAGGTAGCAGTGATAACCTATGCTTTCTGATGGAGGACTTGAAGGGCATTCCAGATGATGATCTGGAAGAGATGGATATTTTGATTCAAATGGCAATGATAAATATCAGATCTCAAAAGTTCTACAAGAGAACTGGCAGGAAATTTCCTGGTCTCTCTGGCAAAACCAAAGTTGGTTTCGACAAGAGCAAGTTGAGGTGTCACAAGTGCCATAGGCTTGGACACTTTGCTAGAGAGTGTAGATCATCTGGATCTAACTCCTCTGCACCCTTTGTGACTTTTCCAAGCAATAGCTCACAGCACAGAGGGCAACATTCCTCCAGTTCTGGTCATCCATCACCAGCTCAGGCATCACCTGCATACTTTGTGCCTCAGGGTCATATGCCATACCCATACCCCTGCTACTACATGCCTCAGCCAAGTCAAATTCAAGCACCCACTGCTCAGCAACCACATGCACTCCCTGAGCCTCAATCTTCCCAATCTCATCATCAAACCCAACCTCAACAACACAGCTTCTTCACCCCAAGAGTTGTTGACTGGAGCAGTTTACCAGATGATTTATCTGGTCATGAACAACTGTCTCCTGGTGCTGGTCAACATGGTGGTGATCATCCTTTTGGGAATCTTGCTCTCATGGCCCTGGAGTCTACTGATGGGTCATCCTCCAATGCTTCATCACAGGTATCTTCTGAGGCTAAAGCCAAGCTTTGTTCTGATTCATGCATAGCAGCATTTGCTTCTATTAGAGAGGCAAATATGGCTTTAATTGATAAAAACTTTGAGCTAGAGCAAACCATTTCCAAAAGAAAAGTTGAATTTGAGGCTGTGATTAATGATAAAAATGATGAGATTTATAAACTTAAATGCTAAATCAAAGATGATAAGGCTAGGGAAGAAGTACTTCTAGAGAAGTACAAAGACCTCAATGAAACACTTGCAGCAACCCAGGTAGAGTGTGATCGATGGGTACAATCCTGCAAGGGTTTTGAAATGCTTTTGAGTAAGCAATCAGCTTCCAATGTGAAGTTTGGCATTGGTTATAATCACACTGCTCCTCCAACAGATTATACTTCCAGAGCAGATGTAGAATCTGATGGAGAAAGCAATAACCAATCCTTCTCATCATATGACCTACTATCTGATACAGCATCATCAGAAGTAGAAGTCAGCATTCATTCCTCATAAAACCAATCAGTTGATACTAAAACAGCTGATGGTTCAAATGCTGAATGTCACATGATCAAAAAGTTGATCAACTCAGGTGTTGTCTCTAGAAGTACTGAAAGTACTAGAGAGCAAGTGATAACACTTGAAGTTCAAACGCCAACTACTGTCAGTACTGAAGAGAAGAAAACTATCAGTAGAAAGGGTTTGAAGACTACTAAAGAGGATGTCAGGAAAGCAAGTACTGCAAGGAAGAAAACTGCAAGTACTGACAGCAAACAGCTGAAGAACAAGTCTTCAGCAGTTTAATCTTCTTTAGTAGATGATCAACATAAGATGAAGAAGAAGCCATGTGAAATATGTGGCTTGTTCAATCATCTTACTGATGATTGCCGGTACAAAAGGGGATCCAAACTCAAACAAAATGAGAAAATTAAAGAGAAAATGAATGAAATGAAAAATGAGTTTGAGTCCAAGTTTGTATCAGCAACATCAAAGCCTGAAACCCCTAAGTCCAAGAAGAATTCCAAAAGGAAGGATGGAGTTAATCAAGCAACAGCTGAGGTTGCTCAAAAGAAGATGGTGCAACACAGGAATCCATCACCAGCAAGCACTATTGTGTCTAGGAGCTGAAAGCTTTATCACAAAATCAGACACAACTTGTGATGAGGGTTCAACATCTAATGGGAAGAGTCAACCAATTAGATGCCCTGTGTTGAAACCACAGAAAAGGAAATCCAAGCCAAAGGGTTCCTCTTCTACACCATCTCCTTCACCTCAGACTATCACACATAACAAACCTGTTAGTGTTACATCTGTTGATGAGAACAGACCCAAAACCAAAAAGGTTTGGGTCTCCAAAACTAACTAACCTGTTATGATGATTGCAGGGTTCTTCAACATGCCAAAGAAGCATCTGGTATGTAGACAGTGGAGGATCCATGCACATGACAGGGAGCAGCTCTCTTCTTAATGACTACTCTCAAGGAAAGAAGGGATTTGTTTCCTTTGGCAATGATGCAAAA
This sequence comes from Flaveria linearis, assembly GCA_024085815.1. Taxonomy (NCBI): domain Eukaryota; kingdom Viridiplantae; phylum Streptophyta; class Magnoliopsida; order Asterales; family Asteraceae; genus Flaveria; species Flaveria linearis. Next base: position 48,347,444 of record CM044001.1, read on the forward strand.
GGTTACATCATCGGCAAAGGCTTTGTTTCCAATGGGGAAATAAGGTTTGATGATGTCAACCATGTGGAGAATCTCAAGTACAATCTCTTGAGTGTCAGTCAAATGTGTGATAAAGGCCATGTTGCCCTTTTCACAAGCCAGAACTGTTAGATTCTGTCATCCAAAGTTCTGAGTTTGATTGACAAGGTGTTGGATGAATATACTCTCCTGAAGGCCAACAGGACAGGAAGAGTATATGCCTTAGATCTTTCCATGAAAATTGATCTAAAAGGCCATCCTTGCCTATTCTCCAAGGCCTCTCCTCAAGAATCTACTCTATGGCATAAAGACTGGGGCATGTTAATCTCAAAAACATGAATCAGCTGATAAGCCATGGATTAGTAAGAGGGTTGCCTTTGAAGGAGTTCAAATGTGAAGACAACTGCACTGCTTGTTTAAAAGGAAAACAAAACAAAGTCTCATTCCCTCCAATAGAAGAGCCTAAGTCCACTGCATGCTTGCAACTATTGCACATGGATCTCTTTGGTCCTGTCAGAGTGATGAGCATGGCTAAGAAGAAATACTGTCTGGTAATTGTGGATGATTACTCCAGATTTGTATGGACTTTCCTCTTGCACTCCAAAGATGAAGCTGCAAAAGCTATAATGAACTTTGTGTTATATGTGGAGAAGCAGTATTCCCTTCCAGTCAAGTGTGTGAGAAGTGACAATGGCACAGAGTTTAGAAATCACACACATGATAACTTTTATTTGTCAAAGGGAATCAAAAGGCAGTTCAGCATTCCAAGAACTCCTGAACAAAATGGAGTGGTGGAGAGAAAGAACAGGACTCTCATTGAAGCTGCAAGGTCAATGCTAGCTGACTCATGATTGCCATTGACCTTTTGGGCTGAAGCTGTTAATACAGCTTGCTATGTGCAGAATAGAGTATTAGTGAATCAGAGGTTGATGAAGACTCCTTATGAAGTACTTCATCATTTGGCTCCTTTGATTTCCTTCTTCAAAGCCTTTGGGTGTCCTTGCTTCATTCTTAACACGAGAGATCCACTCCAGAAGTTTGCATCAAAGGTGGATGCAGGGTATTTTGTTGGTTATTCATCAACTTGCAAGGCATACAGAGTTTTCAACTGTAGGACAAAGATGGTTGAAGAGACTTTGCATGTCAAGTTCAATGAATCTCCAAAGGACAAGATTCCACAAAACCCTGTGGAGTTATTTGATCTGGACATACTGCAATATGTTCCTTATCAACCTCCAGCTGTTGTTCCTGTCAACTGTTCTCCACCTGGTGGTACTGATGATGAAGATGTCAGTACTCACCTTTTCAGGTTTAGTGACAATCTACCTGAGTCAACTAAACCTGATGCTCCTGTAGCTTCAGCAGCTTCATCCACAACAAATGCTGATGAGATTTCTGCTTGCTCTACTTCATTTCAGCGGCCATCTCCTACATGGTTTCAAGAATCCTCATCAACATCTGTTGCTGCTGAAAGTCCTACAAACACTTGCACTAATCTTATAGTATATCAAGAGCTGAAGAATCACCCAGTGTCTCAGATCATTGGTGATATCAATGCTGGAGTTTCAACCAGGAATCAATTGTCCAACTTCTGCTTCTATGCTCTCTTCATCTGTCAGCAAGAGCCAAAGAATTATCATGTTGCCTTAAGAGACAATGGATGGGTTGAAGCAATGCAACTTGAGCTTCTTCAGTTCAGAAAATAGCAAGTGTGGGAGCTTGTTCCTTTACCCCAAGGTAAGTGTGCAATAGGCACTAAATGGTTGTTTAGGAACAAAACTGATGAAAAGGGCCAAATTGTCAAGAACAAGGCCAGGCTGGTTGTCCAGGGGTTTGCACAAGAGGAAGGCATCGATTATGATGAAACCTCTGCCCCTGTAGCCAGACTGGAGGCAATTCGATTGTTCTTAGCTTACGCTGCTTTTCACAGTTTTAAAGTTTATCAAATGGATGTCAAGAGTGCATTTCTCTATGGTAAAATAAAAGAGGAAGTTTATGTGTGTCAACCACCAGGCTTTGAGGACAATAAATATCCTGATTGGGTGTATAAGCTTGATAAGGCTCTTTATGGGCTGAAACAAGCTCCTAGAGCCTGGTATGAGACATTATCAACTTTTCTTCTAGAGAATAAGTTCACTAGAGGCACTATTGATAAAACTTTATTTATTAAGAATATGGGACAGCATAAGCTCCTTGTTCAAATTAATGTAGATGACATAATTTTTGCATCCTTTGATCCCCAGTTGTATGATGAATTCACTAAGCTCATGAAGCAAAAGTTTGAAATGAGTGCTATGGGAGAATTACAGTTCTTTCTAGGGTTGCAAATCAAACAAAGGGGTGATGGAACCTTCATTCATCAGTCCAAGTATACAAAGGATTTGTTGAATAAGTTTGATTTACAAAACTGTAAGCCCTGTTCTACTCCCATGAGCAGCACCACATAACTGGATGTGGATCAGAAAGGTAAAGCGGTTGATGAAACCCTTTATAGATGTATGATTGGGTCCTTAATGTACCTTACAGCTTCTAGACAAGATATCATGTTTGCAACATGTGCGTGTGCTAGATTTCAGGCTGCACCTAAAGAATCCCATTTCATTGCAGTCAAAAGGATCTTTAGATATCTGCAAGGTACCCAATCACAAGGTCTTTGGTATTCAACTGGGCATTCTTGCAAATTAGTTGCTTTCTCTGATAGTGACTATGCAGGATGCAAAGTCACCAGAAAATCCACTTCTGGTGGTTGCCAATTCCTAGGCAATTGTTTAGTTTCTTCGCAGAGTAAGAAACAAACATCAATTGCTACATCCACTGCTGAAGCTGTGTACATTGCTGCTGCAAGTTGTACATCTCAGGTACTATGGCTTCAGAACCAACTCTTGGATTATGGCATTACAGAGACTAAGACTCCATTATTAATGGTTAGTGCTTTAGCTCTCTGTATTGTTAAAAATCCTGTCCAGCACTCTAGGACCAAACATATTGAGATCAGACATCATTTTATTAGGGATTGCTATGAAAAAGGTCTGATTGATCCAAAGTTTGTGCCTAGTGCTGATGAGCTTGCAGACATCTTTACTAAGCCTTTAGATAGAGCCATATTTCAAAATCGGTACTAAGGCTTGGTATGCTGCAGCTAGAATAATTTGACTAATACTGATGCTCTCAGCTCACAAGTACTGATGAGCATTAGTATGCAAAGGTCAAAAATAAGTACTGATGAGTAATTTAATCTTCAGCATTTCTCATAACTACTGAAGACTAAAATGCTTCAAAGTACTGCAAGTACATTATTTGTTGCAAACAACTGATGTAATTACAACTACTAATGTGGTTGTAACTACTGATGTATAGTTTTTAAACAAATAAGTACTGAAGAACAAATTTTGTTCCCAAATACTGATGTGTAATCTTACACATAAGTACTGAAGCCAAAATTTGTTCACAAGCTCTGAAGAATAATTTCTTTCATCAGGTCTTTACAAGAGCTGAGGAATAAATATTCACAAGAGCTGAAGGCTAATGAAACATCTGAAAGTCAGCCAAAGAGCTGATGAGTAAATGTTGAGGTCAGTATGAAACAACTGAATTGATGACAACAGCTGATGAGTAAGTTTACTCTTCAGCTGATCTCAACATCTGCTGTTTATAAACCAAACAACTGAAGGACAAAACCATGTCTTCAGTAGTTCTACAACTACTGATGACTAACACCACGTCCACAGTTGTTTACAACAACTAAAGCAAAACCATGTCTTCAGTAGTTCACAACTACTGATTTCAGTAGTTTACAACTACTGAAGACTAACACCAAGTCTTCAGTTGTTTACAACGTCTGAAGACATGTCTTCAGTAGTTTATAACTACTGATGACTAACAGGTCTTCAGTCGTTCACAACATCTGAAGGACAAAACCATGGTCTTAGTAGTTTCAACTACTGAAGACTAACACCAAGTCCTCAGATGTTACAACTTCTGAAGGTTAAAACCATGTCATCAGTAGTTTCAAACAACTGATGACTAACCCCAAAACCTTCAGTCGTTTCCTTTCAGCTGTTTCCTATAAATACCCAAGCCTACCTTCAGAGTTTTTCATTCTCACTTGACCTAAAACTTCAAAAACCTCTGAAACCTCCCATACCCCATTAATGGCGACCATGCAACTAAAGCCACGACACAACTGTGTCGCATACCTCACAAAGTCACCATTCTGGACCAAGTTTGATCACGTCGTTGATCTCATGGTCGATTCCCCACTTCAAATAGCTTTTCTTCTAAATTCCACCATATATGCCGATTCCCTTATCCAGTTCTGGACGAATGTCACCATCCAAACTAGAGCGAACGACGCCGAGGTCTCTCTCCGGTCGTTCGTCAACACCAAACAGGTGGTCATCACTCCAGCAATCATCCGACAAACCTTAAAACTGGATGATGCCACCTTCCCAACCGACTACCCCAAAGGCACCCTTGATCTTTCTTTTGTTGCTCATGACTATCAGGGTGACCTATCAGCCTCTACTCTGCTCAAGAAACATTTCCATGACCCCAAACGCCTCATATTTCATATGGTCAATGTTTCTTTAGCCCCGAAGACATCCTCATAGGACCAGATGTCCATAAGGTGGCAGCAGGTATTGTATTCTATCCTTGAGAAACAACCACCAAATTTTACTGAAATAATCTTTTTGGAACTCAAGGACATGGCCACAAAACCTTTAGCAAACCGTTGGATTTTATATCCACGGTTCTTAATGGCCATGATCGAAAACCAGCTTCAAGCTGAGGGACTAGTTGGCACTGGAGTCCCTGCCATGGTTGTATTGCCTGAGGTATACTCCAGGCATAACACAAACCAAACATTGAAACAGGCTGCCAAGCTGCGAAAACCCACGCAGCTGGAACCCACAACCTCCACCTCCAAGTCCAAAGTCCCCACCAAACCCAAACCCAAAAAGAAACCCAAAAAGGCTACTCAGGGAGATGAGTCCCCTGAGGATGCCCCTGCACAACAAACGCAGGAAGTGACTGCTGGCCAGATTCTCCCAGCAATCACCACGACTCCACCTACCACAACCACACAGGCTTCCTCTTTACAGGAGCCTGATGCAACCATTTCTGGGGCTGCCACACATCTAGAACCTTTCTTAGTTGAGGAGGTTGCCATTGAAACGCACACTTCTCCCCATGTGCATACTGCTTCTACCCCATCTCCCACTGAAACCGCCCCTCAAAGCCCTACACTAATAATTGCTAAAGTGTTGACCCAACTTAACACTCCACCCTCTCCCCAGGAACCAATCACAACTGGGATATCTCCAACCAAAGAGAGGGTGGATACAAGTGTTGATGGGAGCCCACAACACAGAGAATCAAATGTCTCATCTGCAAGTGTGGCAAAGGAGATGGGATATTCTGGTGAGGCTGTCACTTCCCCTGCATCAGCACATGAGTAGGAAGAAGCTGGTACCGTCTATGAGACCTCACCAGAGGCAACTGCCGATGATGGATCCAATCCGGAGGCTGGAAGTCCCCAGAACCAAGAAAAAGGGGCACATGCAACTACTGAACCACACTCAGTGCATGTACATCCTGACTCAGTCAGGAGGTCAGGTGATTCAGTGCAAACTAATGATGACCTAAGCTTCTTCTTTATGTAGTTGCTCAAAACACAATCCTTGAGGATGAGGTGAGTAGACTCAAAGAGCTGCTCGCCAAAATGTCTCAGGATCATAGTCCATCTGCCACCATGAAACCACAGATGGCATCTTCACCTGAAGGTCTCTTAAACACTCAGCCACTCCCACAAACTCGGCCACCTGCCCTTGCTTCTGGCACTAGTTCTCAGGGCCAAAACCCCCCTGAGCAACTAGCTGCTATCTTTCAAAATTCCTTGCCTCTTATCACACCCATCACCACAGATATTGTGATAAAAACCCTTAATGAGAGGCTTCCCTCTACAATACAGCCGTTGGTGGAGGCTGCTGTGGCCAAGTCGCTTTCTGATAGTCAAACCCTAACCAATGCAACCAAAAAGGGTGAGACATCAGTGAAAGCCAAGAGGAAGAGAGTAGAGGAGGAGGTGAAGGAGAAAGAGGTGGAGGTAGAGGTGGAAAACGAGAGGGAGAGAGTTGAGGAGACTGAGAGGGTGAAGGAGAAGGAGAGGGAAGAGAGAGCTGAAATGATTAAAGTGGCTAAAAGTCAAAAGGACTTTCATGTCACTTACAAGAAGAAGAAGGGAGAGAAGGAGAGGGAGACTGATCTAGCAGTCCTTGTCAAGGAGGCTGATGCTGAACATAGCCGTTCAATGGATAATATCACTGATCAGCTGTTCAGGCAAGGCTTTGACACCGACACTGCTATGCTACTAGATCAGGAGATAAGAAAACTAGAGATGAAAGAGATTGAATACCGATGGACCAGTTATAGCCAAGAGGAAAGAGAGAGACTTGAGGCTATGACTAGGTTTACTTCGAAGTACTTGGGGAGACCAGTCCTAGATGTTAAGTCATGGACCAGGGACAGCATCTTGGCTATAGCCACCAAGATCTGTTCTGCTGGGGAATTCACTAAGGGACTGGTCATAGAAGCCCTCACTGAAGCCGGTGGTGGGAATAGGACCTTGCTAGCAAAACAAACCAAACCTTCACTCATATCCAGACTCCTAGCAAAGCCTGCCCAATCTCCCACACCAACACAAACCCAAACACAACCCACAAAACCAACCCCTTCTCCATCAAAACCCATAGCCGATGATGCACCCTTGAAGAGGAAGAGAAGGGTGCTGAGGCTACAAGAAGAAGAAGAAGAGGATGATGAGGAAGAAGATAGGTTGCCTCTCTCTGCAGTTCTATCTTTGCCGAAACCCAGAGCTTTACCTATCACTCCCATCACTCCTGCCTCACAGATGGAAGCTGTGAAGGTTAAGCTTGAAGAAGAACAGCAGCATAGGCTACATGATAATGAGCTGTTGAAAAGAGTAGATAAAGCCTATGCTACTTCCTCATCAATCATAAATATGAGGAAACAAGCTCTGAGATTATTCACTTTAAGGCATACATTTCAATTTCAAAAGGACAAAGTGAGTATTTGGCCTGATCCCAAGGTGTCTCATAGAATTATGAAGAAAGACATTCCACAGAGATACAATGGCCAAGTGAAAAGGATTGTAGATGAAGTGATCTCCTTGGCCATTGTAATATCACCCTGGGAGATCATAGAAGATTTCAAGAAAACCTATCAGGCTAACCTCCCACCACAAAAGATGTTGGAGAATAGGGTGGTTAAAAAGGGGTTAGTCTACAAGAGGTTTGAGAAACTTCAGAGAAATGAGCTCCAGTTGTTTCATAGAGGGTAATCACCCAGATGAATTTGCCTATAGGGCCATAACAACTGTGGAACTCAAAAGTGGTAAACTGACCAAATACATCTCAGAGCTCTATGGGCCTGAAGAATTCTTTGATGGTGAGTCAGAAGTACTTACCATGGAGGAACAAGTGATGTTTTTAGAGGCCTACACCAGAGAATCCTACAGGCTCATAGTTGGGAAGTAGGTCTTATGGATGGGACAACAACTCTGTGTCCAGTTCCCCAAAACAGAGTTCCCATCCATAGTATGCCAACCAAATCTCAGAGACCTCTTCCCAAGCCAGTGCTTAATTGGGTCATCTTCTAAGCTGATCAAGAAGGAAAAAGACCAATATTCCTGCCATCAATAAGTGGGACCAACAATAAGCTTAGAGGTTTTGGCTGCATTGGTTCAGGGGGAGATTGTTGGACCAAAAGAACCAATGAGCCAGATCAGAAAAACCTCTAAATCCCACAAGACATCACAACAACTGCTGAAAGCTTCATCAGCAGTTTGACAAAGACTGAAGACTTCAATAGCTGAAGATCAAAGAACTGAAGAACAACAGCTGAAGACTTCAAGTACTAAAGACTCATCAACTGAAGCATCAAGTACTGAAGACTCAAGTACTGAAGCCTCAAGTGCTGAAGACAAAGTACTGAAGATCAACAGCTGAAGAACTGAAGTACTAAAGATCAACAACTGATGTACAAAGTCTGAAGACAAAGACTGAAGACATCAGCTGATGACAACTACTGAAGTCGTCAGCTGATGAAATATCTGAAGTTCAAAGTCTGAAGACCAAGTGCTGAAGCTTCAGAGTTTATCACAACAGCTGAAGAAGTCATCTTTAGTTGTTGTGATGGTTTTACATTTCAGTAGTTTGTAATTTTCCTTTCAGTAGTTTGTAAAACGACTGAAGAGTATGTTCTTCAGTCGTTGTAGCTTTCAGTAGTTTCTTTTCTTAACAGTCATTTGTAATAAGTATTAACACTTAGCATTTTGTAAGAAGATGTCAGCTGTTTGACATCTTCAGTAGTTTAGGTGTTTTCAGTAGTTTGTTAGAATAACGGTTTGATGTCACTATCAAGTGACATCTGCTGACGTCATTCTTCCTATAAAAGGGAGATGACCTAATTGTAATCTTTGCCGAAGCGTGTGATTCAATAGAAAACATCTTTTCGCAGAATTGTTCTCTCTCTCTATAATTTTATTGTTACATGCAAAATCATTTGTGTTCTTGCTTATCTGTTTAATTCTCGTGCTAAATCCACTGTGAATACAACCTAATTGATCAAACTAGAGGCTGAGATCCTTTCATGTGTCAACTCCATCACTACTCCATTACACTTATTGCACATGGATCTCTTTGGTCCCACAAGTATAATGAGCATTGGAAGGAAATCATACTGCCTTGTGATTGTTGATGATTTTACAAGATTACATGGGTATTCTTTCTAAGAAGTAAAGATGAAACTGCTAAAACGTTAAAATCTTTTATTCTTAAAATAGAAAATCAAATTGATCACAAGGTTAAGATCATTAGAAGTGATCAAGGGACTGAGTTTAAGAACTTTGTTCTTGACTCATTCTGTGACTCAAAAGGGATTGCCAGACAATATAGTGCTCCCAGAACTCCTCAACAAAACGGTGTTGCTGAGAGGAGGAACAGGACACTTATTGAGGCTGCTCAAACCATGTTAGCTGATTCAAAACTACCTCTAACATTCTGGGCAGAGGCAGTTAGCACTGCATGCTATGTGCAGAACAGGGTTCTTGTAGTTAAGCCCCATGGAAAAACCCCTTATGAGTTATGGAACAAGAGGCCACCATTCATTGGCTTTTTAAGGTCCTTTGGCTGCAGGTGTACCATACTTAACACAAAAGACAACTTAGCAAAGTTTGCTGAGAAGTCAGATGATGCTATTTTTGTTGGATACCCTTCTAGCTCCAAAGCTTATAGAGTATACAACATTAAGAATCAACAATTTGAGGAGTCATCCAATATAGTTGTTAATGAGCACACTCCTTGTGTTAGGGGGAATGGACCTGATTATATCTTTGATTTAGAATTGTTTCCAAACTATTCTAAACCATCTTATGAGAATGTTTCAGCTGGAACAGGTGCTCAAGGTGATGCTGATGCTGATGCTGATCAACTATTTGGACTTACCAGACCTCTTCCAAATTCTCCAAGAGCTGAAAGGCAACAAGCTCCAACCATTCACAGATCTGACTGTGTAACAATCTCCAGGAATAGTGAAGCTTCAACAAGTGAATCACCTGATGAACCCCAAAGCTCTTCAGGTGATCCATTACAATACTAGGTTGAAGGAAGTAGTATTCTGAAGGAACAGGCAACTATTAATACTACTTCACAACCAACCATTGATGATGTTTCTCAATCATTCAATCAGTCCTCATTGAATGACTTTGAAACAACCAATGGAAAGAGTGATCCAGTTCCTGACCAGAATATGTCCAACCTGGACTTATCTCTGCAACTGGAAGTGATTCCTCGTCTTAGGATTCATAACACTCATCCAACTGAGAACATCATAGGGAATGTCTCTGAGGGTGTGAGAACAAGAGGGCAAACTCATCATGGGAATGTCTGCTTGTACTCATGCTTCTTATCTCAGATGGAACCCAAGAAGGTGGAATATGCCTTAAAAGATAGTAGTTGGGTTGAATCGATGCAGGAGGAGCTGCTTCAATTTAGAAGACAAAAGGTCTGGAATCTATGCCCACTACCATCTGGTCAAGTACCCATAGGCACTAAATGGGTTTTCAGAAACAAGAAAGATGATAGAGGCTTGATTATTAAGAACAAGGCAAGTTTAGTAGTTCAAGGATACACCCAAGAGGAAGGAATTGATTATACTGATGTCTTTGCATCTGTTGCAAGACTTGAGGCAGTTAGGATCTTCCTTGCTACATCCAAGAACTTCACAGTCTACCAACTTGATGTCAAGTGTGCTTTTCTATATGGGGATATAGATAAGGAACTTTATGCATGTCAACCTCCAGGATTTGAAGACCCACAGCACCCTAACTATGTGTGCAAGTTGGATAAAGCTCTATATGGGCTGCACCAAGCACCTAGGCTGTGGTATGAGACTTTATCTCAGTTTCTCCTGAAGAATGGCTACACAAAAGGTACCATTGACAAGACTCTCTTCATCAGAAAGACTGGAGAAGATATTTTGCTCGTTCAAGTCTATGTTGATGACATCATATTTGGTTCTTCAAATAACCAAATGTGTAAGGACTTTGAAAGCACTATTAAGCAGAAATTTGAAATGAGTTCCATGGGAAAAATGGACTTTTCCTAGGAATTCAGGTGAAGCAATTGAAGGAAGGATTCTTCATCAATCAATCCAAGTATGTCAATGACATCTTAGAGAGATTTGAGATGAAGGACAGTAAGCCAGCCAAGACACCCATACCCAGAAACCATAATCTTTGCCCTGACCTTAAGGGGGAGGATACTGATCAACATCAGTATAGAGCAATTATTGGTTCTCTGATGTATCTTACTGCTAGTAGACCTGATATCATGTTTGCCACTTGCATTTGTGCAAGATATCAGGCTGCTCCAAAGGTGTCTCACCTAGCTGCTGCAAAGAGAATTCTCAGATACCTCAAAGGAGCACCTAAACTAGGTCTCTGGTATCCAAGAAATAGTGATTTCAATCTCTATGGATACTCTGACAGTGACTATGGTGGCTGCAACATTGACAAGAAATCAACATCAGGAGGATGTCAATTTCTTGGTGGAAGGATCATTTCATGGCAATGCAAGAAACAATCCTGTGTATCTACATCAACTGCTGAAGCTGAATACATCGCTGCTGCTAACTGCTGTGCTCAGTTGCTGTGGATTCAGAACCAGATGTTAGACTATGGATTCAACTTCATGAGTACTCCTATCCATATTGACAACAACAGTGCTATCTCCATCACAGAAAATCCAGTGAAGCACTCTAAGACAAAGCACATTGATATCATGTATCATTTCATTAGAGATATTCATGAGAAAAATCTGATAAAGTTAATCAAAGTTGACTCAAATGAACAATATGCTGATTTGTTCACAAAAGCTTTTGAAGAACAAAGATTTAAGTATCTCATATCAGCTATTGGGATGATAAACATTGATTAACTACCTCTTTTGAAAGCTTTTTAATGTGTAATGTCTTGTATCAATACAATTTAAGCCCTGTTACAAAAGATCACTTTGAAATATTCCAAGTGTAAATTTCTTCCGAAGAGGAATTTACTCTCGGAAGATATTTCTAAATATCTTCCGAAGACAAATTCCTCCATGGAAATTTTCTTCTCGGAAGAGTTTTTAGTCTCGAAAGAAGCGATTGATTTCACATCAGATCTACTTCCGAAGCTTATAAAATTTTTCATTAGGAAAGCAGCTCTTACCTTCGGAAGCAATGTTTTGCTTCGGAAGAAAGGATTGCCTTCGGAAGACAAATTACCTTCGGAAACGTTTTATACTAGGAAAGAGAGTTCTTGCTGTGTAACGGATATCTTTTTGGGCCCCACTCTGTAAAAAAGGTAAAGATTTTGTTGATAATGTCTAATTATTTAAAATTATCCCTTACCGCCACTGTCATTTCATAACCACCAACTACCGCCCTACTACCATTACCTAAAATTCTTACCATTTAAATAATCCAGACTATTCAATTTCATCTTCTTTTACCGATTTACTGCCCTAAACATTTCCTTCACTGTCAATCCTAAAATTCACCCAAATTCAAGCTCATTTTCTCTTATAATGGCGCTAAACCCTCAGCACAACCAGGTCGCATTACTTGATTCGCCAAGAGATGCTGACTTCACCCAAATCATCACCTTTCTTTCTGAATCAACCTACTTCATGGCGCTTACTGTTAACCCCACCGTTTACTCCAACCACATGACTGAATTTTGGAGTAACGGTCAAATTGAAATCCTGAATGGGGTTCGCGTCCTGAGAACCCGCATTTATGGACAGGAGTTGGTCATTAGTGAACAACTCATCAGGGAGCATCTCGAGCTTCATGATGATGGAGCTCCTACTGAGTTTCCCAAAGAAGACTTGGATGGCACTTACATCCTCATGGGATATGGTGGAGATGTGAGCAGGTCAACTGTCTACAAGTTCAACTTCTCATATCATTGGAAGTTTCTTCTACACATTGTCTTGCACTGCCTATCCAACAAGTCTGGGGGATGGGATCAAATCCCATTCGAACTAGGATGCCTAGTTCACGGGTTGGTGAGAGGCCTGCACTTCAACTACTCAATGTTTGTGTTGACCAACTTAATCGGGAATCTTCAAAGGAACACATTCTTCATGTATCCCCGATACATTCAACACATCATCAACTGCGAGTTGGAACAGAGCAAGCTTGTCGGTGCAGCTGCTCTAACTATTCCTCAAGTGCGGCCTACCATCTTCAAGACTTTGAAGAAGGTGTCCATCAACTTTACTGGAAGGTATACTCCTTTACCTCCACAGATGACTGAGCGCATAGCTCCTGGTGACATCCCTGTTGACCCCACAGGTGATGAACCCACACCAGCAACCCTCACCACAAATGTCCCAATACCTTCTCCACCCATCAAATTCACATATCAGAGACACCCCAAACGAACCCTTGTTCAATCTACTCTGATTGAACAAGCTCCTCCAGTTCAATCCAAAAGGGCTAGAGTGGAAACATGGGCTCCCACTCAGTCCGAGGTCATACCATCCTTCTCCTTTGACCTCAATTTGGGTTTTGAGCCTCCTCAGTCTCAAACCCAAGAGCCTGAAACCCAAGCCTTTAGCCTACAGGGTGAGTCTTTACACTCCCCTGTGCAGCCAACAAGGGACAGCCCACACGAGGCTCAATGCCTGTAGACATTGATCTAGGTCCCGGGTCAGTAGGTTTAACCTCTCTATTCTTCACTGACCTTTTAATCCGAACTAATAAAGAGATAACATCTCTCCATGGCCATGAAGTTGATCTGCAACACCCTCTCAAAGATCAATAGAGCCAAGAGAGATCCCTTATCTCTAGCCCCCATCAGCAGCCAACTACTGAGGTGAGTCCCACTGATGTGGAGGGGACTCATGTAGGCTCAGCCGCCACTACTCAGAGTCTCTTATCGAGCTCTCAGGACAGTGGTAACATCAATCCGACTGAGTCTACGGCAACTTTGCCCATTGACATCTCTAAAATAGATGAATTTGAGCAAAGGTATCCAGGGTGCCAAGAAACCACATCTGGTGGTAAGACTGAACATACTAGGTATGTTATCTCATCTCCCCGTGATTCTTCACATGAAGATGAGGGAAGTATGCAACTCACTCTTCAGTATCTACTCTCTAAGGTCTCAAACCTTGAATCTCAGGTTAGGATTTTAGAGACCAGGACAGCCACTCAGCAACTTGAGATTGATAATCTCAAGGCTCAACTAGCTGAGAAACAGATGGAGAGGTCTGTTAGGCATGTACCTATTCAGGTCTCATTGAATTCTTCCTCTAGCTCATCTAGCTCTCAAGATGATGCTACCAAAAAGGGGGAGAAAGATCAAAGACAAACACCTGAGGAACCACTGATCCAGTTCTCTACTTCCCAACTCATTACCCTACCTGAGTCATCTCAATCAACTATAAAGATTGACTCACAAATGCTTGATGATCTCTACAGACTTTTCACAAGTTTGTATTGAGATCCTCCTTAGAACAGCCCAGCCCTGACACCACACTGATATACTTTGGGGCTTAAGAGCTTCAGAGGCTGACTGCACCTTCTACCACTGTGGAGGAAGTTGGTCAACCTAAGATCCACATGGAACCTGAGATTAACTTCGAAGGGGAAATGGGGACTGATGGCCCAGCAACCAAAACAATTGGGACAGAACCTGCATTAGCTTCTTCTTCCGAAGCTCAGGCTGAAACTTCCAAAGCTAAAGTTGAAAGTTCGGAAGAACAAGATAAGTCTTCCGAAGCTGAGATGAAAGCTGCGGAAGGCTTGTTCCAAATGTCCGAGGAACTGATCATCACAGATGTCATTGCTGAAATAGCATCTGAGGTGAGCAGGGAGGACATTTCTGATCTACCTCCATCCCAAACACCAGCTGACCCTCTCTCATAATCCGAACCCTCCATCCAATAACCACCACAGTCAAGTTCTGTAAAAGACAAAGGAAAGAGAAAATTGACTGCGGAAGAGCTTCAGGAAGAGGAAAGTATTGAGAAGTTGAAGAAGAAAGGTAGATTCTCTACTGAAAAACTGCTAGCTGCCAGTTCAAAGGCAGTTGCAGCCAATCAGGAGGAAATCAACAACAAGAGAAGGGCAGCACTCATTGATCAGCTCATCAACTTAGGAGCTGCCAATGAGGAAATACTCCTGCTACCACTAGAGGAGTTGGTGACTTTGGAGAGGACAACCAGGCTAAGACAAGAAGAAGAAGCCAGGTTGGCCTTGGAGAGAGAAGAAGAAGAACAAAGGAAAGCTGCCTTGCAGCTGAGAGAAGCTAGGATTAAGTTCCTACTCTCAAGAGGCTTCAATCTTCTTGAACTTTCTCCACTTGATGATGATATGATCCTGTTGCTCCACAACAAAGAGCAGGATCAAATGGAGAAAGAAAGGAAGAAGGCTGCAAGGGAGAAGATGAAGGAGAAGAAGCGGAGGGAAGAGGTAGAGAGGGTCACTGCCACCAAGAAGCTCAGTGACAAAGCTTGGATGAAAGACTATCTCCGAGCTCATGGCTTCTCTGGTAGGCAGGTGGGACCCATGTCCGAAAGGACACTCCAACGGATTGTCAGCGAAATAAAGGCTGACATCCGTATGGGAAAGAGGAAAGAGATGTATAGGAGGGGACAGGGAATGATCTTAACCCCAGCCACTCAACCACAGCCAGCCACTCAACCACAACCTACACCAGAAGAACCAATCCCATTTCCCATCAAAACCGAGCCCTTAGATGAAACCTTCACCCCTGAACCTACAACTCTACCCATACCTACTTCATCACCACAACCACCTAACCTTCCCATCCTTAAACCCAAAACACAACCCAGAACCACTAAACCCAAACCTACCCAACTGATACCCAGACTATCCCCTCAGCCTTCTTAACATCTCTCTCTTGAAGAGTTTAAGGAAATCAAGACAAAGCTCAACAACTGCACAGCTATGAGCAACATCTCCTGTGAGAAAGATCTCATCAACATCACATATGTTGATGACTCTTCAAGTCCCCTCACACTAGATCAGTTTCTTGATTTGCCCAGAGGAACTTTAGGCCAGGCTGCAATACTTCTCGGTCTCAACTCTGATTCTGTAAATACTGAAGAGAAGAGACTTAGAAGAAAACTGGTGACTCTACTGGATACAAAGAAGGAGGACAGGATTCCTAGTCAGTCTCCTGTGCCCAGGAAAAGTATAATCCAGTGGAGGTTCGATGAAACTTCTCACAACTTTGTTGTGGAAAGAGAGAATGGTGAAATCAACCGGCTCAATGCCACTTCTCTACTGCATCTCAGCAGATTTGACATTGCTGAGCTTGCAGAGAAGCCATTCTCCAACCCCTCCAACTCTGAGATTGCTGCTGTCATCAGGAATCATCTCAGCAGTATTTGTCACACCCCCAAACCACGGCGGTTTCCCGCGGGGCGTGAACGTCATGGTTTCATAGTCACTGATCGACCACTACATGGTTTTGTAAAACATACGTCTCAAAATAAGTGTAAGGTACATCCTTGTTCAGAGTTAAATTTGCGAAAGCAATAGTAATAAGGTGCACTGTTTTCAAAACATGACATATATGAAAATGAATGTCCCAAATAGCATGACTGGCCCTAAACATGAAATGATCCATGCTAGCTTAACTTGTTGCATCTTTCAATTACCTGAGAAAACATGCATGAAAAATGTCAACATAATGTTAGTGAGTTCACAGGTTTTAAGTAATAGTAAATAGTGTGAAGGACCACAATACTTTCCATGATTTGATTGTTGTACATACAATGCTACAAATTATATAAGCACCGCAACCGAAGCTAGACTGTAACTGTAATAAATTGCCCCTACCCATGCCTACCATGAGCATGGGTGTGAACAGGCTAATAATGCACCCGTTTAGACCTCCAGTCAAGCTTAGGGTAATTAACCCGGGCGGGGGTAGTCAAACCCAATAGTACTATCCATGATTACCTCGCTTTGAGAAATAAACTAACGGTTCGATAACAGGGGACTTCACATGGTAAGTAAACAACTTATATAATATGTGAAATCATTGACAAGTAAATGTGTCCAAGAAAATTAGTAACTTGCATGTAATCTCCCCCAAAATGGAAAATGAGTAAAAATGGGGCCGTGAAACTCACCTCAATTGCACGCGTGAATACTAGCAATAGTCTGTATGTATGATAGGTCTAGGAACCTCCTAAACAAAATCACAATATATTCATGAGGTCATGATTACTAACCCTAGATGGTCATGCATAACTCATCCACAAAGTTAGTTTTGAAAATGTCACTTGACTAATTAGCCACGTCGAGTCGTAAATGTTTTATTTAGATTCTTGTCTTCATCTTTATTTTCCTAAAGATACATAATGTATTGAGGGTGTTTTATATTAAGTATAATGGTATTATACTTTCCATGTGTATGGGTTTCCCTTTTTTACCAAATATCTCCAAAAGTTTACTTTTATCTAATATAGGTATTTGACAGCATTAAGGGAATTTCTTGGGTCTGGTTGTCATCCCCTTTTATGGTACAAAGAATTTTTATAAAATCTGATACATTTATCATATCTAGTTCTATGTCTTAGGATTCCAAAAAGGTATAGCTTGTATCCTACAACTAAGTTTAAGTGCCTCTAAATGGTTCATGAAGCAACAGATGTCAGTGCAGCACTTTTCTGTATATGTCTATGGAACTTACCTTTTTGAGAGGTCAAAACTTACATTCAAAAATAGAGCCTATATTAATTTTAAACCTAACACCTTAAGCTAAGTTACCACAGAAATAAAATCTTCATTTTATTACTTTAAGCATCACTTATGCCTCATTCTTTCTGCCCTATTTATTCTGTCAAAAATTTAGGTTCAGCACTTTAATTTGTTTGTATGTTTTGGAAGGGTTATACTCCTCTATAAATTTCAAGGTTGGATGGGTTAGAAACTAGACATCCTAAAGTTAATTTTAGGCTCAAGAAACGGTTCATTTGACCATGTTTAGGTCGAGTTATGGTCTTGAAAACACAGAACATGAATCTGCCAGAAAGTGTTTTACATGTTTTGTTACTTTTTAAACTTTGCTAAAGCACTTTTGGGATGAGTTAGTGAACATGAACATATCATGGTGATGTACGGAAGATTAGAAACAAGGTGCTAACCTTAAACAAGCAAGGAGAAGAGATGGTAGTCTTGAAATGCAAGGAAAAGAAGACTTGATCCTTTGAACTAAGAAAACCCAACAAGAAAAAGTGAAGAAGATGTTGTAGGATGCTTGGGAGCTTCAAAAATCACTTGGTCTTCCACAATGGCACTTGAATCACCCAAGATTTGATGAAAATAAGTTGAAAATCAAATGAAGTGGTGGTGACGGAGCCTTGGCTGAAATTTAGAGAGGAGAGAGAGATAAGTGTGTGGTGTGTTGTTGTATGAAGTGGTTGGAGGTTTTTATAGGCACACCTCCCTTTCTCTTGCATGGGATCTTGGTGCATGAGTGTATCTCATGGGTAATAGAGTGAGATGGAGCTCTCTATTTGTAGTAATAGAGTTGACTCTCCTTTAACCCATGCTAGAAGATGTTTCACTAAAGAAGCAAGTCTTGAGCTCCACAAAAAAGTAACTTGTCTCATGAGGATTTGACAAGGGAGAAGAAGAAAAGAGAGGTGAGGGGGTGGATGAAGGGGACGGTTATGGGGGGTAGGGTTGGGTTGAATTTTTTTAATTGTTGTATTGTATGGGGCATTTGGGTGGTATTTGTGTCACTATGAAAATTTTTATATATTTTTATATTTTTACCTTTTACTTTTTAAAATACATACAAATTATTATAAGAAATCATGTAATATCATACATTTTAATACTGATGATATGTACATAACAAATTATTTATCTAGTAGTTGCGTTACACGCGTTTTATCCGGGTAACATATCAATTTACGCGTTAAGGTTTTTCTTAAATTTTAAACTTTTCCAATGTATTTAATTTAGAATCTAAAATACTTTAAAACACTTTAAGGTATTTATTGACACATGCCTAAATTACTTATCACCAACGTTCGTGTGTGCCGGTTGTATCGCGTGTGAAAATGGTAATTACGCCGAATTACCGATGCATGAAATGTTATGCGTGAAAGTTTGCAATGCATAAAACGACTTCAATAACTGTAATTAAATTGAAATTAAAGTGTTATGGGTGCAATTATAACCAAGTCAAGGTCGGGTATTGACCTGAAATTATCGGTTGTCACATACTCCCCATGTTAGAAAGAATTTCGTCCCGAAATTCAGTTAGGGTTGTCTGCAGATGCCAGGGTTTCAAACAAGTAAGGGTGGTTGAGCTTCATTTGGTCTTCACGTTCCCAAGTAAATTCAAGCCCTCTTCTGGAATTCCACCGGACATTCACTATGGGAATACGGCTTCGTTTCATCTTCTTTACTTCTCGATCTAGAATCTCCACAGGCTTTTCAATAAAATGAAGTTGTTCATCAATCTGGACCTCATCGAGTGGTATAACCAGAGTTCCATCTAACATACACTTCTTCAGATTTGACAATTGGAAAGTGTCATGAACACTACTAAGTTCTTGAAGAAGTTTTAGCTTGTAAGCTACAGGACCAATCCTGGCTAGGATTTCAAATGGCCCAATGTATCTAGGGTTTAGCTTACCACGTTTGCCAAAACGAATGACTCCTTTCCATGGTGAGACTTTAAGTAGAACCTTGTCTCCCACTTGGAATTCCAACGGTTTACGTCTCACGTCAGCATAGCTTTTCTGACGGTCACGCGCGGCTTTGAGTCGGTTCTGAATTTGAGCGATCTTTTCCGTGGTCTCACGTATGATCTCGGGACCAGTGAGTTGACTATCGCCAACCTCTGTCCAACACAGTGGTGATCGACACTTCCTTCCGTATAGTGCTTCAAACGGTGCGCCTTTGATACTGGTGTGATAGCTATTATTGTAAGAAAACTCAGCTAAGGGTAGATGAGTATCCCAACGGTTTCCAAAGTCTATCACACAAGCCCTAAGCATGTCTTCTAACGTCTGAATGGTCTGTTTGCTCTGACCATCTGTTTGAGGGTGGTATGCGGTACTCATATCCAACCGGGTACCCAAGGCCTTTTGTAATGTTTGCCAAAATCTCGAGGTAAATCGACTGTCTCGATCAGAGATAATGGAGATCGGTACTCCATGTCTCGAAACAACTTCCTTGAGATAAACCCTCGTCAATCTTTCCATTTTATCAGTTTCTTTAATTGGTAGGAAGTGAGCAGACTTTGTCAGTCGATCCATAATTTCCCAAATCGTATCATAACCGGAGGATGTCTTGGGTAGTTTTGTGATGAAATCCATGGAAATCTGCTCCCATTTCCATTGTGGAATCTCCGGTTGGTGCAGTAGTCCGGATGGCTTCTGATATTCTGCCTTAACTTTTGAACACGTGAGGCACCTGCTAACATAGGTAGCAATGTCAGCTTTCATGTTAGGCCACCAGTATAACTCTTTCAGGTCCTGATACGTCTTATCAAAGCCCGGATGGATGGAGTATCTGGATTTGTGTTCCTCGTTCATCACAAGATCCCTCCAGTTTCCAAAATTTGGCACCCAAATTCGATTCATGAAGTAGCGAGTTCCATCAGACTTGATCTCAAATTGTTTATCCATGCCGCGAAGGGATTCTTCCTTCAAATTTTGTTCCTTTAGTGCTTCAGACTGAGCATCACGAATTTGAGTAGTTAAACTCGTATGAATCGTCATTCCCAACGCTCGCACCCGTAAAGTCTTGGTTCGTTCTTTCCTGCTTAGAGCGTCTGCTACAACATTCTCTTTTCCAGGATGATAACGAATCTCACAGTCATAATCGTTTAGTAACTCAACCCACCTGCGTTACCTCATGTTCAGTTCCTTCTGATCGAAGATGTGCTGGAGGCTTTTGTGATCGGTGAATATATTACATTTGGTACCATACAGGTAATGTCTCCAAATCTTTAGTGCAAAAACAACAGCTCCTAGTTCGAGGTCGTGAGTGGTGTAGTTTTTCTCATGCACTTTCAATTGTCGTGACGTGTAAGCAATAACTTTGTCGCGTTGCATTAGGACACAGCCGAGTCCTTGTCGTGAGGCGTCGCAGTACACCACAAAACCATCGTTTCCCTCTGGTAGAGACAGAATTGGCGCACAACACAGTTTTTGCTTTAATAATTGAAACGCTGATTCCTGCTTATCACCCCAATCAAACTTCTTGTCTTTCTGAGTCAGGGTTGTCAGTGGTTGGGCTATTTTGGAGAAATTTTCGATAAAGCGTCGGTAATAGTCTGCCAAACCTAGGAATTGTCGCACCTCGGTAGGGGTCTTAGGTGCTTCCCAGTTTTTAATGGCCTCTATCTTGGATGGGTCAACATGTATTCCCTTCTCGTTAACTACATGCCCGAGAAATTGCACTTCTTGGATCCAGAAGTCGCATTTCGAGAATTTTGCGTATAATTTCTCGTTCTTGAGTAGCTCCAAGATTAACCTTAAATGTGGTTCGTGCTCATCCTTGTTTCGTGAATATATCAAGATGTCATCGATGAAGACGATCACAAATTTATCCAAGTAGGGTTTGCACACTCTATTCATGAGATCCATGAATACAGCTGGTGCATTGGTTAGCCCAATTGGCATAACCATGAACTCGTAGTGACCATAACGAGTTCGAAATGCGGTCTTGGGAATGTCTTCCTCTTGGATTCGTAATTGGTGATATCCAGAACGTAAATCAATCTTCGAGTAGTAACTAGATCCTTGAAGTTGGTCAAATAAGTCGTCAATTCGAGGGAGAGGGTATCGATTCTTAATGGTGAGTTTATTTAACTCCCGGTAATCGATGCACATTCGAAAAGATCCATCTTTATTCTTAACAAATAAAACTGGGGCTCCCCAGGGTGAGAAACTTAGTCTTATGAATCCTTTATCTAACAACTCTTGTAATTGATTAGACAACTCTTGCATCTCTGACGGTGCTAGTCGGTATGGGGATCGTGCTACCGGAGCAGCTCCAGGTACTAGGTCAATTCGAAATTCGACCTGTCTTTGCGGTGGAAGTCCCGGCAAGTCCTCGGGAAAGAGTTCCGGATAGTCTCGCACGATAGGTATATCCTCGATTCTTTTCTCTTCGGTTCTCTTCTCCACTACGTGCGCCAAGATTGCATGATAGCCCTTTCGTAAGTACTTCCGAGCCTTCATACATGAAATGATCCGTAACACCGTACCATATTTTTCTCCTTGAATTAATATGTTCTCCCCACTCGGAAGTGGAATGCGAACGATCTTCTCACGACAAACGATTTCCGCTCGGATTTCCGCTCGGTTTTCCGATAAACAATCCATCCCAATAACGATGTCGAAACTCCCTAGGGTTACAGGTAGCAAATCTATATTGAACGTGTGATCCGCCAAACTAAGAGTGCATCCTTGTATGATTTTGTCGGTTTCGATCAACTTACCATCAGCTAACTCTATTGTATATTTAGAAGTCAAATGGGTAGGAGTAATTTCAAGCAATGGACTAAATTCGCTAGACACAAAACTCCTATCAGCACCTGTATCGAATAGGACTGATGCATAGAGATTATTTACAAGGAACGTACCCATAACAATGTTCGGGTCCTGTCGAGCTTCTCCAGCTCCAATCACGAAAGCTCGACCAAGTGCGTTATTTCCACCAGTTTGCTTCAAGTTGTGGCAATCCTTGCGAAAATGCCCGGTAACACCACATTCGAAGCACGCGTGATTGTTTCCTGTTTTAGGAGTAGTGTTGGGCTTTCGACAGTCCTTAGTTGCATGACCAAAATGTTTGCACTTCTGGCATATTGAGTCTCCACATGCACCTAGGTGATGAAAGTTACACTTGTTGCACTTAGGTAGGTTTCCAGCATACCCACCTTTTGCCTTCTTTTCAGATGGGCCAGCAGTGAAAGCCCTAACAACCACTTGTTTGTTTTGGTTTTGATGCGGAGCATTTTGACCATGATTGTTATCCCATTTCCTCTTGTTGTCATAGTTCTTCTCCACGACCGTCTTTTTCACAAACACCCCCTGACGTACAGCTTGATCAGTCAGGTCGTGGGCAATCCTGACAGCCTCTTGGATGGTGGCTGGCTTGGATGAGGTGACCATGCTCTGGATTTGGGGTGCAAGGCCCCAAATGTACCTTTCCACACGCTTGAACTCTGGGTTAACCATGTGAGGGCATAGACGAGCAAGATCATAGAATCGGGTGGTGTAGCTTGTAACTTCTGCACCCTTCATGGTGTGGTTCCAGAATTCAACCTCAAGTTTTTGCAATTCATTTCGGGGGTAATATTCATCAGTCAGCATTTGTTTCAACTCATTCCAAGTGATTTGATAGGCAGCGTCAATACCCAAAGTTTGTGCATGAGTATTCCACCAAGTGAGTGCTTGACCTTCAAAGGTACAAGTGGCAAATTTCGTCTTATTCTCCTCGGCACAGTTACTGATTTGCTGAACGGACTCCATCTTCTCTATCCAGCGGACCAAACCAACAGCTCCTTTATTACCACGGAAGTTAAACGGCTTACAGTTCAGAAACGTCTTGTAGGAGCAACCTCTGTGGTTGGTATCAGCTCCTGTGTTGTAGGTTTAATCATATTAGCAATAATTAAACATTAGTAATGACCTGTGTATTGCAGGCCTTTAGTTATGCCAGTCATTATAATACCTCCTGCTCCACTGACATTGCCTCCATTCACTTCAGATCCTCCGGCGCTACGATTCGCCTCGTGATGTGCGATTGCATCCGCCACTCGTTGCGCCACAAGCTGCTCTATAGCCTCTGCTGTCATGGGAGTACCGCTTCCCACATTGGTTCTGACGTTTCTCCTTCGTGGTGGCATGTTTCTTCAAATCATGATGATAAGCAAGATAAGACAATATGTAATAATGCCAAACACATGTGCACCAAAAGTAAACAATTATATCAACCAAGCAACCACGCAATATTTAAAAGATAACATAACTTGATAATAAATTGTACGAATTACAAAGTATTTCCGGATGTACACTCCTACAACAAGTTAATATCCAATATTACGTGAGCACAGCCCGCTCACGATAGGCAATCAATGGAGTAAACGAGTGAACGCGCCTGTCTGTACGGCCGCCATAGCCATGAGCATGCATACGGCCGCCAATGCAGTAGTGGACTCCAGGCGCTCTTCCATTCCCAACACTCTTTCTTCAGCCATGATCGCGCGCTGCTCTGCCTGGGTAGCTCTCTGCTCTGCCTGGGTAGCTCTCTGCTCTGTCATCTCCACTCTCTGTGCCATGAATGACATGTCCTCCTGCACCCTGGTAAGTCGGCTATGCATCATGTGCAATGCCTGATCATCGAGGTTTCTGCCATCCTCGATCGCCAGTAATCGGCTCTCCACGTCCTCCCTGTCAAAGGTCTCCTGACCTAGGTGAGTTCAGTGCGTAGCTCATGGAGCTGCTGATCATGCCTCTCGGATCGTGCCATGAGAAGAGGCACGGTGAGCTCCATAGGCTCCTGAGTGAGAGGAATCTGGTGCGAGGTACGTGATGACTCGCCTATCTTGAAAGTGGAGGGAATACCCTCGATGTCTCTCCACTCGTCCAGTCGGCTGGGCATCCACCCCCACCGACGGATGTCAAGTTTGCGCCTTTTGGGTGCAGGATCGGGCTCAGCAATATAGTCTCGAATGGGTGTGGCAGGACGGATCGAAACATGAACCCGCTTCCTAGGAGTATGTGCAAGAAGCGCACCCCCAGGGCGAGTCCGATAGTGATGGTAAGAGGGCAGCGGTACACCCGAACCAAGGATACGGTGAGTGTCTGTAGTCACCGGCTCGGGGCCAGCAGCTACCGGGGAGGGGTCAGCAGGCTCAGGGGCGAAGTGGAGGGGATCGAGGTCTGCTAGCGCAGTCGGATCAGGGGGCTGAGGAATAGTGTCACTAGACTGGGTAATCGGATCAGCAGGGTGAGAGGTGGGGTAACTATGTGAGGGAATGGCCTCGGAGGACTCTAGGTAGATCGGGTCGATGTCGCCTGAATCAGAGTCGGCCGGGTCGGAGTCGGCCTGGTCGGAGTCGGCCTGGTCGGAGTCGGTCTGGTCGGAGTCGGCCTGGTCGGAGTCGGCCGGGTCGGAGTCGGCCGGGTCGGAGTCGGCCGGGTCGGAGTCGGTCGGGTCGGAGTCGGCCGGGTCCGTATCGGCTGGCTGGGAAGCTGGGTTGGTGGACTCCGAGTCTAGGTCAACTACCTCGGTGTCAGCGGGCTGGGGGTGGGATCTGTGGTCTCGGGAGTGGGGTCGGCTGGTCGGGGATCAGCAGTCACAGGGGCAGACCCCCGGGATGGCTCAACAAAGATATGGGACAAGGTGAGTGGGACGACCATCGGCAGTTGTGGGCCGATGATACGTACGATCCCCGGGATGAGCTCCTCTGGAAGCTCGGCATGAATCTAAGGGGTAGTCGCCCACCAATACGTGCCCGGAGGAGGAGGTGGTAGCTCGAAGAACCGGGTCAAAGGTAATGCCTCTGAGGTGTCATGTGTAGGGTCAGGAATGGGTTCGGTGACCGGGATAGCAAGTGGTGTGGGGATCCCAGTCGCAGTGGCATCACTCGACTGAATCAAGGCACGAGGAGTCAGAGTTAGGAGGACAGACATGGATCCTGCAGAAGAGGTCGGAGACGTGGGCTCGTACTCCTCATCCGAATCGAAAACATAGATCGGCATCGATGCTGAAGATATATCTATGACAAGGCAATGCAATAGTACAATTACCTGAGAAAACATGCATGAAAAATGTCAACATAATGTTAGTGAGTTCACAGATTTTAAGTAATAGTAAATAGCGTAAAGGACCATAATACTTTCCATGATTTGATTGTTGTACATACAATGCTACAAATTATATAAGCACCGCAACCGAAGCTAGACTGTAACTGTAATAAATTGCCCCTACCCATGCCTACCATGAGCATGGGTGTGAACAGGCTAATAATGCACCCGTTTAGACCTCTAGTCAAGGTTAGGGTAATTAACTCGGGCGGGGGTAGTCAAACCCAATAGTACTATCTATGATTACCTCGCTTTGAGAAATAAACTAACGGTTCGATAACAGGGGACTTCACATGGTAAGTAAACAACTTATATAATATGTGAAATCATTGACAAGTAAATGTGTCCAAAAAAATTAGTAACTTGCATGTAATCTCCCCCAAAAAGGAAAATGAGTAAAAATGGGGCCGTGAAACTCACCTCAATTGCACGCGTGAATACTAGCAATAGTCTGTATGTATGATTGGTCTAGGAACCTCCTAAACAAAATCACAATATATTCATGAGGTCATGATTACTAACCCTAGATGGTCATGCATAACTCATCCACAAAGTTAGTTTTGAAAATGTCACTTGACTAATTAGCCACGTCGAGTCGTAAATGTTTTATTTAGATTCTTGTCTTCATCTTTATTTTCCTAAAGATACATAATGTATTGAGGGTGTTTTATATTAAGTATAATGGTATTATACTTTCCATGTGTATGGGTTTCCCTTTTTTACCAAATATCTCTAAAAGTTTACTTTTATCTAATATAGGTATTTGACAGCATTAAGGGAATTTCTTGGGTCTGGTTGTCATCCCCTTTTCATGGTACAAAGAATTTTTATAAAATCTGATACTTTTATCATATCTAGGTCTATGTCTTAGGATTCCAAAAAGGTATAGCTTGTATCCTACAACTAAGTTTAAGTGCCTCTAAATGGTTCATGAAGCAACAGATGTCAGTGCAGCACTTTTCTGTATATGTCTATGGAACTTACCTTTTTGAGAGGTCAAAACTTACATTCACAAATAGAGCCTATATTACTTTTAAACCTAACATCATAAGCTAAGTTACCACAGAAAGAAAATCTTCATTTTATTACTTTAAACATCACTTATGCCTCATTCTTTCTGCCCTATTTATTCTGTCAAAAATTCAGGTTCAGCACTTTAATTTGTTTGTACGTTTTGGAAGGGTTATACTCCTCTATAAATTTCAAGGTTGGATGGGTTAGAAAATAGACATCCTAAAGTTAATTTTAGGCTCAAGAAACGGTTCATTTGACCATGTTTAGGTCTAGTTATGGTGTTGAAAACACAGAACATGAATCTGCCAGAAAGTGTTTTACATGTTTTGTTACTTTTTAAACTTTGCTAGAGCACTTTTGGGATGAGTTAGTGAACATGAACACATCATGGTGATGTATGGAAGATTAGAAACAAGGTGCTAACCTTAAACAAGCAAGGAGAAGAGATGGTAGTCTTGAAATGCAAGGAAAAGAAGACTTGATCCTTTGAACTAAGAAAACCCAACAAGAAAAAGTGAAGAAGATGTTGTAGGATGCTTGGGAGCATCAAAAATCACTTGGTCTTCCACAATGGCACTTGAATCACCCAAGATTTGAAGAAATAAGTTAAAAATCAAATGAAGTGGTGGTGAGGGAGCCTTGGCCGAAATTTAGAGAGGAGAGAGAGATGAGTGTGTGGTGTGTTGTTGTATTAAGTGGTTGGAGGTTTTTATAGGCACACCTCCCTTTCTCTTGCATGGGATCTTGGTGCATGAGTGTATCCCATGGGTAATAGGAGTGAGATGGAGCTCTCTATTTGTAGTAATAGAGTTGACTCTCCTTTAACCCATGCTAGAAGTTGTTTCACTAAAGAAGCAAGTCTTGAGCTCCATAAAAAAAGCAACTTGTCTCATGAGGATTTGACAAGGGAGAAGAAGAAAAGAGAGGTGAGGCGGGGGGGATGAAGGGGATGGTTATGGGGGTTAGGGTTGGGTTGAATTTTTTTAATTGTTGTATTGTATGGGGTATTTGGGTGGTATTTGTGTCACTATGAAAATTTTTATATATTTTTATATTTTGACCTTTTACTTTTTAAAATACATACAAATTATTATAAGAAATCATGTAATATCATACATTTTAATATTGATGATATGTACATAACAAATTATTTATCTAGTAGTTGCGTTACACGCGTTTTATCCGGGTAACATATCAATTTACGCGTTAAGGTTTTTCTTAAATTTTAAACTTTTCCAATGTATTTAATTTAGAATCTAAATACTTTAAAACACTTTAAGGTATTTATTGACACATGCATAAATTACTTATCACCAACGTTCGTGTGTGCTGATTGTATCACGTGTGAAAACGGTAATTACGCCGAATTACCGATGCATAAAATGTTATGCGTGAAAGTTTGCAATGCATAAAACGACTTCAATAACTGTAATTAAATTGAAATTAAAGTGTTATGGGTGCAATTATAACCAAGTCAAGTTCGGGTATTGACCTGAAATTATCGGTTGTCACAGTATTCACTTGGCTGAGCTTACTGCAAAGGCAAAGATCAATGAAGAGTTAAAGCTGATAAGACAGGAAGAAAAGGAAAGACCTACAACCAAGGGCGCAACCTTTCTATAGATTGTGGAGGGTCCGGACTTGGAGCCTATAGTTAGATGGGAATATGACTATAGTTCCCATCAACTAACTGTTTTCAGAGGGCCACAAGAAAGGGTACATATAATCCAAGGTAACAGACTGGATGTTCTATCTACTAAGTATTTGTACAAACTTCTTAGCACCATATCAGGAAAGAACAAGGAAACAGATAGATATCTACTTTCCTTGGTGCTGAAAGTTTTGAGAAGAAGAGAGAAGTGAAGTTTTGGTAGCAGCAGCCTAGGGGGAGTTTGTTGGGTCATTATAAGGCTGGTGCAACCAAAACCACTTCACATAGTCAATTTTAGTGCTACATTCAAAGGCTTCTGAAGCTAAGTATGAGATCTTCTGAAGTCTGAAGACATCAGCTGAAGACAACAGTCGAAGTCAACAATTGATGATAACAGCTGAAGTCAAAAGCTGAAGTCAAAAGCTGAAGACAAAAGTTGAAGTCAACAGCTGAAGACAACAGCTGAAGTCAACAGCTGAAGACTATCTTCTGAAGACAAAGTCTGAGGAAAAGCTAAAGACAAAGTCTACTTCTGAAGATAAAGAAGACTCCAAGCCTCGGAAGAACTAGTCTTCCGAAGTATAAGTGGCTTTGGAAGAAGTTATACTTCCGAAGCAATTTAACCTTCGGAAGACATTGCTATGACCAGTAGACATAAGTATGATCTCTGACAATCCGCTGCAGACCTCTAATATAGCATGGCTTCTTCCCAAAGAGTCATGTTGTTGACCATACTTTATTCTACTATTCACCTTTTTATGATAGTACATGTTACCAACCTTAGTTGGTGACAAAAGGTAAGTCAGGGACATGTCCTGACTACCAAATCTCAGATAATATATCCGAGATACCTTAACCTATAGTCTTGTAGTATAGGCTTTTAGGTTATAGGCTTCCAGCTGGGATCTAAGTATATCCGGCTGTAGGTAGTATTATATATAGTTCTCATTGTAACTCAATAGATAGATAGATTGTGCCTTGTAAGAGTCTTGTAATCCTTTGAGTTAAGAATCAATATATAAAAGTACCTTGAAAATTTACTTCCTGTGTTTATTATCACTTGATACTTGTTATATTATGATCAACTCTTCTTAGGACTCTTTCTGAGTGTTGTTCAAAGTGATTTTGAGAGAAAGAAACCACTTGTTGAGTGACCGTAACCGATCCTGCAATAGGAGTTGCATCTTGTATGCACTCAACGTATAGGAGTTGTATCATCATCACTCATATGATAGGGGTCTTGCCTTGTGCTTGCTCACCCTATTAGGAGAGTATTGTGTGCACTCACCTAGAGAATCCTTGCCTTGTGTGGGTTACTCTGATAGGAGTTATACCTTGTGTATGCTCATCCTGATAGGAGCTTAGTACTTGTAATAGCTCAAAGCTAAAAGTCAAAAGATAAAATAAATGAAAGATATAGTATTAATGTATGAAAACCTATGACTTTGGAAGCGGTCTCTCTACCTATCTGGATAGAGGAAAGACTTGCCACCACCTACCCCTCCCAGACCCTGCTCTTGAGTGGGATATACTGGGTTTGTTTGTTTGTTTGTTTGTTTGAAAACCTATGAAAGTATGAAAATATAAATGATGTTGATGATGCTTATGTATAATATTTTAATGAATTACAAATTGAAGGTTTCTAAATGACTAACATAAAAAAGTGTTCTTTATAATTTTAAAACTAGAACTCACTCAATGACGTTGAATTTTGTATGTATATCAGCTTAACATGTAAGAATAAAGATGGAATAAAGAATGATAGTTTGGCATGGATGTGAAGTTACCTGGCTATGGGTGTCACACCTCGGGCCCAGGTAGGGTGGGATGTCACAGACTAGCAACAACATATGGCAGCGGAAACAAGCCATCATAAGAGCACAGAAGGAGAGAACATCACATGGCATTAATGTTTAAGGAAAAACCGGGCCAGAAGTAGGTCTAGCCCCCAATACAAATACACAATACATCAGTACAATTGTTTCCATCAATATCAAATGTAAATTGTTCAAATGGTTTTCAAACAAAATAAGCCAATGCCATGGGTCATGGAGCTAGGTCAAGGTCTTCTACAACAGCTAGACTCCCATCACAGATTACTTGAAACATGCTCAAAAGAAAATTTGTGTCAACTAAAAAAGTTGGTGAATTCAAGTGCTTAAAGTTTAAAAACAAAAGGATTCAATAGAATCCATATTTAATTTAAAAGAATCATAGTTTCAGTGTTGTGGGGGATCACAATCAACCCTGCACTCAGTCCCGGCTAGCCTCTTCAAAAGTTTAGTGATACCGGTTAATCCCGAATGAAGAACTGAGCCTCAAAACCAGTGCACCATACCTGTCGGACGGTCCACCATAGTATCTTATAAAACCTGTTACATGTCACAAATGACCCCGCATGATCTTAGTATGGTAGCCTTCCCATTCATCACGGAAGGCAATGTGTGTGGGGGATTCCCCAAGTAGATCTACCCATATAAAACAAGCGGTTCACACAAGAATTAATGACTGTGATACAAGTATCAGCGGGTAACAACATTTCCACAACATATGGCATCATAGTTTAGCACATAAATAGTTCATTTTAAATAGAGCATGCTTTATCCAAAAACCAATAGTAAAAAGGGGGATCACTAGAACTCACCTTAAGATTCAAGCAAAGGATTCTTCGTGTACCGGGAAAGTCTCAAATCTAGCACCCTATCATCAAGATTTAAATGATAAGCCACTGATTCTAAGGTTATGGAAGGTGCACTAGGTGTGGCATGAGGATACATGTCCAACTAGATTTTGGTTTGCTAAGGCTTGTATAAAAAGTTTCCTTTTATAGTAAGTTCGGGTTTTCTTGGGAAAAATACATGTTTTGCTATGTTGGATTATTTATGCAAGTTATTTTAAGTTCACCAAATTATTATTAGTTCAAAGGGTTCGGTTTATAGGAATTTGGCAAAATTTAGAATTTAGTCCTCCTAGTTTCAAAGTTTGCGTTTTCTACCCTAAAGTTTGCTTCTTTCCATTTGTTGACTTTTATGGCCAAATAATAGATTTTTGGAGTTAAGTAAATCATTTTAAATATGTTAATTCCCAATTTTTCAGAATTTAGGTTCGGGTTTAGAATTTTTACTTTTTTACGTTACCAGTTACGGTAAAACCAAAGGTTTTTAACGATTAAGTGTTAATTTACTATATTTTGAGTCTTATGTCTTTAAATATCATTTTAAGGACTTTTTTATAAGTTTACCATCTGTTGAGAATATATTTTAAGCCTCTTTTAGTTGAAAGACTCATTTTTAGGTTTAACCCGTTTAAACACGTTTTTAACCCGGAATTGACCGTTTAACACTTGTTTGACCAACTTTTCAAAACCTTTAAGTCTTATAGCACCTAACTTACTGAAATAACATGGTTTCCATGGATATTTGGTTTCATACCATTATTTCTAAGATTTTCCTCAAAACTTCACCCGGTTAATACCCGTTTTTAGTTAAAAATTCCTTTTAAATTGTCCTTTGACTATTTAATCAACAAATCCGACCTAAAACACTTTTTTAACCCTTTTAGAACCTGGAATTCTTTTTAAAATGGTTAAAGCCTAAGTTTTCTTATTTTTTAGTCATTTTACCACCTTTCGGGTCCCAAAATAAGCTCAAAATTCCTATAAATTTATACTCTTATTAATTTCAGTCATTAACATCACTTTATATACCTAATAACACCAAAACCTACTGAAATAATAGTTTCAAGTCATGGTTTTATCATATAGCCCAGGAACAAGCTGAAACATGGTGATTACACTATTTTTGCCCATTACACAAGTGTAAAACGTTATAACACATGTTTAAACATCACCAAAACCTTATGTAACTTTAAAATCAGATTATTAAGGTGTTCCAAAGTCGTTCTTGAGCAGGTTATGATCCATGGTTGGGAGGGTTTTCAAACAATGCATAAATGGTGTTATTTTATGTAAAAAGAGGGTTTTCTAAGGTGTACCTTGTTTTCTAACCACATGTTTACCAACATAACATGGCATATACCTTTGGTAACTTTCAAAACAGGTTATTAGAAGGTTAAAAACTATTTTTGAGTAGGTTACAATCTTTGCTTCGAAGGGTTACAAGATGTGCAAGTTAGATGGTGCAACAACACCCAAAAAAGGGTTTCATGGTGAAATTGGGTTCCACCTTATAATGACCAACATAATATGTGAGGTACCTTTTAAAAGATCCTCAAGAACAAGATGATGGCAATAAGTTTCTGCTACAACAAAGAAAGGTAAGGTTTTTAAGAAAAAAGTGAAGAAAACACAAGTTATGACTTGTTTCGGGTGTGTTGATGCTTACACTTCGTGTAGTTCTCGATTTGGGGAGTTTAGAGGGACAAGTTGAGCTGGAGAATCTCGAACAAAGGCTGGAGAGTCTCAAACTTGCAAGAACCAAGCACTGAAGTTCATAAAATGACACCTTCTTACTTGTTTGAAGCTTGGCCGATGGATGTATGGTGTTGTTCTTTGAAAAACAAGGCTGGATATGGAGAGGATTTTGGTTGTGTGTGTGTGTGTTTACTGGTGAAAGGATCCGAGCGGGAGAGGGAGAAATGAAAGAAGTGTGAAGTGGGATGCATGAAATGGTAGTGGTGGAAGAGGTGGTGGTGTAGAAGGGTGGAGAGTGGGTGAAGGGGGGCGGCCGAGATTTGGCTTGTAGTGGGGGTTTTAGTTTTTAAATTTTAATTGTAAAATAATATTGTGTACTATTAATTTGTAGTGTAGTGTGGTATATTAGATGGTAAAATTTAGTTAGTTGTTAAGTATTGTGCATGATCATGCATGCAATTATTCGAGAATTATGGGTTCATGCACATTTTAATTATCTCAATTAGAATTAAATTATGCTAGGGTGACTAGTTAACTTTTCTCGAAACACTAAGTTTTCCTATGTTAAAGCTTGAACTAGCTAAATCATCACAAAATGGCACATGAAATAATAAAATGGTAATAATAACAAAAATAATAAAAATGCTAATAAAATTATTGGAAATGATATTATCATTTATATTAATTGAATGGATAATGATGCACGTTGATAAAGGTTAGACTTATGACCTAGAGGTCGGTTGTCACAATGGGTAAGATTGACATTCCGATATTTGTTATTAGTCAACGACCTTTGTATTGATATTCTTAATTTCCGCTGCTATTTTATTGTATGTTTAAAGTTTTAGAAGTATGTGTTTATGATATCAAAACCCAACTGTGAGGTTGCCCGGAAACAGGCTCTTATATAACCCCTGAATTAACTCTCGTATTCAGTGTTGAATTTTACTATATGAATCGTATAAGCCTATATGTGTGATATATGGGATCGTATAAACCATATGAGGCATATAGCCTACTAACAACCCCTTGAATTTTCCTCGTTGGTTAGTGTATTCGACTCTATATGATACGTATAGTGTTATACAAGACGTATAAAAGGTGTCAATTTATAATATTAGGTATCTAATATTAGGACCTATTAAATCATACTAATCATATGTTTTAAGTAAGATGGGTATTAGTTGGGTAACAAAAAGAAATGGTAACCTATGAGCTTCTTAAACGCGGAAATTGGTATAGGGGGTAATAGTGTCTTTACAAGCACAAAAATGATCCCATGGAATTTATCATGGAAAGTATCATGGAAAGGTAATAAGGCAAAATTTGTAATTTGGTGATACCCCATTCTTGTTCATCTTCAAGTCTTCAACCTTCACTCAGTTGTCAACTGCCCCAATAACAAACCACCATTTTTTCTGTTACTCACCTTCATCAACAAGTTTCATTATGTAAATCAAGTCTCATTTCTTTATCTATATATACAAGTTTCTTCCTTTTTAAGAGGCAAAATGAAGACGCACAAACGAATCCAGAGAACTTTGATCAACCCTTTTGATTTTCTCTCAGAGGAAATCGTATTTGCGATCTTAGATTACCTCAAACAAACCCAGTTGATCGGAAATCATTCTCCTTAGTTTCAAAATCATTCTAGCAATTGAATCTCGCCACCGCAGAACATTAAAACCCTTTCCTCGTACCACCAGTGATCATCATAATTGTCAATTGAAAAGGCTTTTAAACCGATACCACTTTGTAACCCACCTCGATCTTTCTCTCTGCCCTCGAGTCACCGATAGTTGTTTGTCATACATGTCAAATTCGTGTGGGAAAGACTTGAAATCCATCGATCTTTCTAGGTCGAAGTTCTTTACCCATCTGGGTTTGTCATATTTGGTCTCGAATTGTGTTAATTTGGTTGATATTGATCTGTCAAATGCTGTGCATTTGGATGACGCTGCCGCCACGGCTGTTGCGAGTTGCCGGAGTTTAGAGAGGCTTTGTTTGACTCGGTGCAAGTCTTTGACTGATATTGGAATCGGGTGTATTGCGGTTGGCTGTTTGAAGTTGAGGTTTTGAATTTGAAATGGTGTTTAGGTGTTAGTGATTTAGGGGTGGCTTTGATTGGTGTGAAGTGTAAGCAAATTCGAATCTTGGATCTCTCTCACTTGCTGGTATACAACAGTTCCCCTAAGTTTTACTTATATCAAACTAGCAGAAAACCCCGCGATGCGACGGTGACAACAAAAATTAATACGTTTCTTAACACAATAACAACCAATTTAATACGTTTCTGAACAAATAAACAAAAATTTCACTGTAATTGTTGGGTACAAAAACAACTTTTGGGTGTAAAGGGCTTCAAGAATAGCATAGTTGGTCAGCAGTAAGTTCTCCGGTTATGAAAATGTTTTAAGTTGTTGAAGTAGCTACATAAGCATCACTTTCCATATTTTCTTCATATACACACCAATGACCATACGTAGCGCAACTGATATGTAAAGAAACCAACACTCGTTGCAACCAGAAACCCTGCATCCTTAAAACTGTATGATTTTGGGTATTCAAAATGAGCCAAACTTTGTTTCCAAGTGTCCTTGGTTTCTAATGTTGAGAATATTTTGATTTAATATCCTCATTTAGTCTAATGAAATAATAACTATTGACTTATTGTCAATAAAAATCTAATGTGAACTCTCTATTTAGAGATAGCTAGGATGGTAAAGATGCTGGGACACTGAAGCAAGTAAACTTAAGAATCTAGAAGCAGAGATGAAAATAAAATTAACCTACTGTCTCTAATCATAAGAAGAATGGTCAATGAAGTCATTTGTGTGGCTGTTTTCCACTTCCCCAAATTATTTACAGCAACAGCCTGAAAAACATGAATTTAGAGAAAGAAGAAAGCTACAAAATAATGCAAAAAAGGTACAACCATGAATTAAGAAATGATTAGAATAAAACCTTCAAAAGTTTACTCCCTTGAGAAGCAGCCCCTCTCTAACCGCAGACATTGTTATCTGGCATACATCATAAATCATTCATCAGATTCTTAATTAGTTCAAATTTTATCAGTGCGACTATATAGAAAATTATTCATCGATATGTCTGGGTAGGTACTTACTTCAAATTATATTTTCAAATACATACATCAAACTGGGAAGCCAATGAAAATTCAATAGGATGTTACAAATCACATTTAAAAAGAATGTATAAAGATTTCTATATATCAAAACTTGTTAAGAACCAACGCACCACTGAAGAATAGTTAAAACATTATGTCAAAGTGTCACACAAGGCATCTAGTCCATACCAGTGAAACATAAAGACAACAAAACAATGGCAAAACACTATGCTTTGCTTTGATGTATTCCCTTAATTGACAATGACAAGTAGATAACACAACTATCAATGACAAGTAGATAACACAACTATCAATATCTTGCATCTGCATTAACAATGTGCTAACGTTAGAATTTTACCTCTCTAACAATTATTGCAATAGATGTACAGTCAATAACCATGGCAGTTGCCCAAACATAGCAGCTTCTAGAGGTCTTGCACATAACAAGACTAATGTAGTTGCAACCATAAGTTGCACCCACAAACAATCATACAACTTTATACACCTACAAAATATAATATATGCTTTCTATTCAAATCTTGAGTGAAAATAATAGGCTTTATGTCTAGTATAGGCTATGTAGCAAGGCATACCTTATCAGACATCGGATCCACAAACGCACTAAATGCAGTTCCTAATTTCATCTACAATTATAGACAAAACAGGAGTCATTAGTTTGGGAAATGAAAATGTAAATTCTACAATTATAAACAAAAAAGGAGTCATTAGTTTGGGAAATGAAATGTTAATCCTATTTTTCTCATAAGCTTAAAAACATATAAATGCATACTCTTCTTGCTAAATACCCATCAAGCCATCTGTAACTGATGCAGATCTAGAAGAGGTTGAGCTTGTTATGGTGTTCCGCTCATCGGTTGGGGCTAACTGAACACATTGTTGCTTCATCCACCTCTGTGATTATGCTGCTGCCGCTGGCTCCCACCACAACCAGATCTCTCTCTCACCACGTCCACCACATCCACCATCGGAACCCGTCACCGCTGCTCTATTCCTCTCTCTCCTCTTCTCTCTTATTGGATCTAGGGTTAGGGTTTACAGATCGAAGGTACCATAGATCTACAAGCACCACTGACGACAGATCGAAGGCAAACCACCACAATCGGGTCTCTCTATTACCATCTCCACCGCCGCCTCCACCACTGTCTTCAACGACTCCACAAACACCTACGGCTTCACCACCGTGAACGTCACCGTCTTCTCCTCTGCCACCACAGCTCCGCCACGTGCAAACCGAACAATTTCAAAATGGATTCTGCAAGAAGAAGTAACCCTATTTGAATTTTGAAATGAGGAGGTTATTTGAAAGTAGCTTGTTTGAACAGGGTTTTGGGTTTGGGGGATTTTAGGCAAGTTGTGTGAGTTGTAACATGTGCTATAAGAGTTGCACATCTCTTAATTTTAAGAGTTTTGGATAAAAAGACTATATTGCCCTTCACATATGTATATTAATATAGTATAGATTTGGTAATTATTGGGTCTTCACCTGCCCTCTTCGAATATTAGATGTTTTTCCCAACTGTCTTTTCCTTTTTTTAATCTGTGCATTTTGTGAACTATTTGAAAGACATTTACTTTCTATTTGAGTTGCTTTCTTTCTGAGGTTCTGGTTTTTGAGCCATATAACTTCAAAGTTAACGTCCATGACCATTAGTTTCTCTGCCACAGAAATATTGTTAACCATATGCAAGTAGATGTTGATGAACTTTGTAATCAGAAACTAATGTTAAAACTTTTTAAAAGTCAATTTGGTTGCTACAGAGGGCGTAATCAGGAGTTATTAACGTGTTAAAACCTACTAGTCTTACACTTTTCTGCTCTTTCAACTCCACTTAGCTTAGCTTGTGTATAAACTTTTATTTTACTCCGCTTAGCTTGTGATTGTCTCGTTCCTGCATCTTCACCAACCTAGCCGCAGCGTGTTGTATATTTGTATGCTAGCTTAAGATATGCTCCATGTGTGTATTCTACCTCATGATGGCCACCTAACTTTAGTGTGTGTTGTATCTTTGTAGGCCAGCTTAGGATATGCTCGATTTGTGTACGCTACTTCATGATGGCCATCTTACAGTCTGCTTTACCTATGTATGTTGTTATTGTATGCTATCTTATACTATGATATATGTTTCACATTTATGTTCACAAGTGCTGGGAGTCTGGGGTCTCTATGGAAGCGGCTTCTTTTTCCTTAGGAAAGAGGGAAGTCTTGCCCCACCATACCCATCCTGGACCCTACAAGTTGTAATTATACTATACGTAGGATATACTGGGTATGTTTGCTTGTTTGTTTGTTTGGTTTATTTGATCACTATAAACATAAAAGAAATGGTTTTGTTTTATGTAGTGTGAGAAGAATTAAAAATCATTTGGTGTGTTCCATGTTCATTTAGGATGATTTCTGGTTCTTTGATACAATCTTGAGAATTCGCGTTGTTTCTTGTTTGTATTACAGATCACGAAAAAATGTCTGCCTTC
The DNA here is from genome assembly GCA_024085815.1 of Flaveria linearis. Taxonomy (NCBI): domain Eukaryota; kingdom Viridiplantae; phylum Streptophyta; class Magnoliopsida; order Asterales; family Asteraceae; genus Flaveria; species Flaveria linearis. Next base: position 48,385,561 of record CM044001.1, read on the forward strand.
AATCTTGAAGCTACAATATATTGAAGAATTAGTTTTAGAAGGATGTTGTGGGATCAATGATGAAAGTCTTATATCCCTCAAACAAGGGTGGACGTCACTGAAGGTATCTCAAATCAAATTTTCTTTTATTTTGTCATTTTCAAGAAACATAGAAATTTATATTCGCACTATTAAAAGGCGTTGAATATGTCACATTCGGAGAACGTTACTCTTGTGGGAGTGTCTTCACTAACCAGCAGCGCCGGTTTTCTGCAGAACCTAAACCTAGCATACGGGCCACTGGTAAGTATCATATTATTTGTGTTGTTTGCCCACTGAATTGATCATCATTTCTTTTTTTCTGTTGTGGGGTCTTGGAGATTTCACTAATATAAACACTTTTATCATGTTGCGGGCTGTTTGAATTTGCATGTGGGGAAATGATTATCTGATTATTGCAAGTGCAAGCGTTAGTAATCAGTTTTTAATATATGGATAAACATATAATCCTTCTGATTATGTGATCAATTTGGAGTCAAATCTAGTGTTTAAATAATCAAATCTGTAGCTGCTGCAAAGTGCGTTCTTTTGTCTTAAAATGTTGTCTGTTTGGTTAATTTCTTATTAATTGTTAAGATGATTAGAATTTGGTCTGGTTCAGGTGAACCTGGCTCTTTCTGAAAGTCTACAAAAGCTTTCAAAATTGCAGTCAATTCGATTAGATGGTTGCCACGTCATGTGTTCTGGACTCAAGGGCATTGGAAGCTGGTGTGCATCACTCGAGGAGCTAAGTTTAAGTAAGTGCACAGGCGTGACAGATGAAGGTCTTTCATCTATTGTCACCAAACACACTGACTTGAGAAAGTTAGACATCACATGTTGTAGAAAGATAACATATACTTCACTTGCGCACATCACAAAATCATGTGGATCCCTTGTTTCTCTCAAGATGGAGTCTTGTCCTCTTGTTCCCTCGGAAGCTTTTGTTTTGATAGGCCAATATTGTCATTTTCTTCAAGAGCTTGACCTTACTGATAATGATGTTGATGACGAAGGTATGCCCTTTCTTCATTCCAGCTAATGAAATAGTACCCTGAAATAGTGAAATTTGACTGTCTGTGCAGGGCTAAAGTCGGTTTCCAAGTGTTCTGAACTCTCTGTGTTGAAGCTTGGAATATGCCTGAATATAACTGATGAGTGGCTTATATTTATTGGAAATGGATGCCGGAAACTTAGAGAGCTCGATTTATACAGGTTTGAAACGGAAAATTTCTTTTGATGGACTGATGGTTATTGTTAATTCTGCTAATATATTTTGAACTGATAAATGATGAAAATGAGTAATTTGTGAATGTGTTTTGTTGTTTAGATCAATTGGAATTACCGATAAGGGCATTTCTACTGTTGCTCATGGTTGCACCGCCCTTGAAATGATCAACATTTCTTACTGTGAAAACATCACTGATACCTCATTGATTTCCTTATCAAACTGTTGCAAGTTAAATACACTTGAAAGCAGAGGATGCCCTCTTATTACATCTTCAGGGTTAGAAGCCATTGCCGTTAGATGCAGACAACTCACAAATCTGGATATTAAGAAATGCTTCAATGTTAAGGACTTGGGAATGATTCCACTCGCCCATTATTCACAAAACCTGAGACAGGTAACAGACTTCTTCCTTCTATTTTTGTTTTTAAATTAAGTTGTTGAATATTTGCTTTACTTATCATTTTGTTTTTTCTTTAATAGGTTAATTTGTCGTATACCTCTGTGACGGATGTTGGGCTGTTATACCTCACCAGCCTTGGGTGTTTGCAGAGTTTGACCATTCTTCACATGGATGGTTTGACTCCAAGTGGACTTGGAGCTGCATTGTTAGGGTGTGGAGGGCTGACTAAAGTGAAGCTTCAATCGGTGTTTAGAACTTTGTTACCAAGATCAGTTGTTGAGAATTTGGAAGCTCGTGGTTGCAGTTTTCAGTGGAGAGATAAAGTATTTCAGTTTGAATTGGACCCAAAATGCTGGAAGCTACAAGCAGAAGACATAGAATAGGCCTGTTTGATACCTGCACACTGAACAAATTTTGACAGCCAGATCACTTGCATCATATCTCATGCATTGCCCTCTCTCGCAGCCCATAAATTTTCTTCTAAGAATAAAAGATCACATATGGTGTGATAGCTTGTGTGATAGCTTAAAGTTGGTTTTACTAATATCAAACCAAAATACAGTGATTCCATAGTCGTGTTTAAAGAAACTTGAAATAAAATCAACAAGCACTTCCAAACTAGAAATAGTTTTAGAACCAAAAAGATTTAATTGTTTTCTCCTTGCATTCATCAACTTACTTGAGGCTTGATCGGATTTCAATCTTGGTCTGGGCTCAAGTTTGAGGACTGGAGAGACGCTTCAAGCATATGATGGATGCTCTTGGCTTCTTGACTTGGACCAAACCCGTGAACTTGATTGTTCTTTGGAATAGTGTCATTGTTTCAAACGAAATCAATTGGTTCAAAACAAATAGTAGTATTTAGTCAAAGTCGTTTACTGTGCTCAAGAATAAGAAAGAGCGTTAGGATTATCATAATAATGATCGCAAAAGATTGAAATTCCCATTGTTCTTGTGAGTAATATATACATATCGGTGGGATACAATGGAATGATGCATTGGTTCTGTACATCGATTTTTAATGTGTTAATTATAGGTTTGGCAACTTTTAAATTACATAATTAGCAATTCTGGAAAATATACTTTAACTAATTGTAAGGATGTCCCAATTGTTTTAACTCGACACGGATTTAAATCATTTACCCCCTTAATCACGAAGAAGTAGATCTTGAACATTGAACAATTCTGACATTGTTGCAAACTTGATTTTTGTCTGTGCTTTCGTTAGTATGTGTGTACTTTAAAATTCTCCATTGATATGTTCAACAATGATATGCTCGTTTACAACTCAACCCCCTATGGAATAATAAGAGGTATCAATATGCTTACTTCTTCCATGGAACACTAGGTTGTTTATCAGTAAGATAGCCGATATGTCGTTAATGTTTTATAACACCTTGAAAAAAAGTTTGCACATAAAAATGATAATCTAGGAAAGCCCAAGGTTAGAAATGAAATCTCTCACAAATTTTTGACTCTTATTTCGGACGCGACCAGTGGGCTTAAAGGTCTGCTATGGACCATCAAAGGATCATATAGCCAACTCCTTAACTTTGACAAAAACCCTTCACAACTAGCCATGTATTATATGTATGCACATTTACGTCCATGTTGGTTTTCATTTTTAGAAGCCATTTACTTTCAACTGTCTTAGCATTGGAAGAAAGATCAAGAAAATCCCAAAGTTGGTTATCATACATAGACTTCATTTTAACATCCATGGCTTCAAGCTATTTATCAAATTCTTTGTTTGATATTTATGATTTGTAGTTAATGGACTCAACTTGCTCTATCACACCCCAACCTTAAACGCGAAAACGTCGAGATGTGAGGGTTAATATTGTTCATGCCACACAACTCTAATTAAAAGTGTCACTATTATAAATTTCCAAGGTTCATGACATACAATAAGAAAGATAACATATGTTCCAAGCAACAAAAATATAAAAGTTCCCATAGCACCATGTGACAATGTATGACATTTATTTATTATCTAGGTCCATTCCTAGATGTGATCAAGTCTTCAAGGCATGCTAAACAATATCATTTATTGAAACATGTTAAAAATAAAAGGTCAACATAACGTTGATGAGTTTTTCCATATCCCTTATATATATTTTCACACTTTTAGGGGGAAACATGTTAGACTTATAATAAATGCACTTGTAAATCCGTTTGAATCTTGTAAACACTTGGGCAATTCATTTTTTTGTCGTGGTTAGTTGAACTCTTGTAATTACCATGTGATGACTATCATAACCCACTAGTCCCATGATCAAAACCTGGCTCTGATACCAATCTATCACACCCCAACCTTAACGGCGAAAACGTCGAGATGTGAGGGTTAAGATTGTTCGTGCCACACAGCGCCAATTCAAAGTGTCACTATTATAAATTTCCAAGGTTCATGACATACAATAAGGAAGATAACATAAGTTCCAAGCAACAAAAATATAAAAGTTTCCATAACACCATATGACAATGTATGGCATTTATTTATTATCTAGGTCCATTCCTAGATGTGATCAAGTCTTCAAGGCATGTGAAACAGTATATATCATTTCCTGAAACACATTAAAAATAAAAGGTCAACATAATGTTGGTGAGTTTTTCATAGTTTTCATACATAAATATATATAAAAGATGGCAATTCCTGTCATAGGTTATTGAATAAAGTAAGTAGGGATGGATGGACAAGTGTAACAATCAAACCTTGACTAATTACAAGATTACAAGATTAAACGATTAGCTAAGTGTACTTGGTTTAACACTAAGTAGGCTTGTCAGATCCATAGATCTATGACGTCATCAGACTAGCAATAGTTAATGATTGTACATATTACAGTCATCACATTGTAATTACAAGAGTTTAACTAACCACAATAAAAAATGAATTTCCCAAGTGTTTACAAGATTCAAACGGGTTTACAAGTGCATTTATCATAAGTCTAACATGTTTCACCCCAAAAGTGTGAAAAAATATATAAGGGGTATGAAAAAACTCATTTGGATTATAAGGACGCCAAAAAAGAGGGTCTTGTATATAATGCCGAGGATTCGTTAATGTTCGACCTAAATGAACGTCGTATTAAGTTAATCATGATTATTATAGTGTAATATTTATAACCCTTTAACCATGATTTTTAAATTTTTAACTAGATATCATTGCTATTGTTTTGGTATTTAAATGATTTAATGAGAATTGTAGTGATTTACACTATTAATAGATGTTAAACTTTTATTTTACTATTTAATAAAATAGTAATTTTATAGACTTAAATGGTTATAAAATTGTATAAATTTTAATAAGTGTACACATATGTACATATATATATATTAATTTTCTTTTATATATACAATTTAAACTTGTAAATATAATATATATTATAAAAATAAAGGATTTACTAAATTGAAAATCTTGAGATTTAAAGAAGATTAATTTTTTACAAATTAAAGTTAATATTAATGTATATTTCTTAATAACGTATATAATTTTTCCAAGATAAAAGTATTAAAATTTTTTAACCAAATTTCTAAGAAAATTTAAAAGAAAATAATTTTATTTAATTTTTGATTTAAAATGATTTTTATACAATTAATAATAATATTTCAAATATTTTCTGCATTTTAAAATCCCTTAAAAACTCATTTTAAAAAGAAGTGCAGGGGCTCGGGTTCGAACCGGGTCCCTTGCATAACCTCACCATGCACAAACCACTGGGCCAAGCCCTTGTTTGTGTTAAGAAATTGAGAAATTTAATTAAAACTTAACCCACCAAATTCCCCCAATTCATAAGACCCTATAATTGGATTCAAACCAGATTGATCACCAATTCGAGCATGATAATCAACGAAAGTTTGGGACTTTTAATCCCCTCATAAAACCAAGTTTATAGAGGGTTTGATTACCTGATAAAACGATGGAATCGATGGGTACGGGTTCGAGTTAGGTCACGACCGTGGTATCTTGATTTCATAAGATGTAGATGTTTATACTCAAATTCATTGCACCAGAAGCTTCTAATGATGATGATGATCGAAGGCCCTCTTCCAATTTTGGTTTGAGGTGTGCAAAAGTTTGTGTTCGGTTAAGTTGCAGGTCCGATAGCTACACGGGTGATTAATCGACGATTGTGTATTGTTTCGGTGAAATTGGGAGTGCATACAGTTTAGAAAAGTCTGTATGATGATAACCCTCGTTGAGTACACATGATTGAATCCGTTTCGTGTCGATTAGTGTCAATGTTTTGAATGAGTTTCGTTTTGTTCGAATGAATTGAAACCGATGGTTAATGTCACCGATGGTTAATGTTGAATTACCATTGATGCAAGATTCGAAAACGCCGCACGAGTATAATGGGAAATTTAATTCGGGTTTAATTGGTGAATTTCTAGGGTTTGGGGTTGGCTGGAGATCGACCGGAGTTGGCCAGAAAAGGGGCCGAAAAAACGGGGAGAGAGAAAGAGGGTGGGGGTCAGTTTTAAAAATTACAACTTTGGTCCCTACGTTTTCGAATTGGTTAAATGGTGCTCAAAGTTTAGATTTTAGTTTTAAACTAAATTACACTTTAGTCCCTGCAGTTTGAAATGTTAATCTTTTATACATAAACTAATAAATTACAAGTTTCTAAGATATAAACCTTACATTATTTTATTTATTTACAAGGTTACACTTATTATGATTATTATTATTGTTATTGTTATTATTATTATTATTATTATTATTATTATTATTATTATTATTATTATTATTATTATTATTATTATTGTTATTGTTATTGTTATATTGTTGTTATTATTATTATTATTATTATTATTATTATTATTATTAATGTCATTAATTATTTAATTATCAAAATTATGATGATACAAGAAATTATAAATAAAATCCTCGTATTCGCATTAATAACAATACAAACCCTTACAAGAGCTAACGACGTTAACAAACGTTTTAACAAAAATTACGAAAGGTCACAGTCTCTCTAAATTAAAGAAATTTCATCCGAAATTAAAGACAAGACTAAACGAAAAGATAGGGATATTTCTTCTTCATGTGATCCTCGCGTTCCCAGGTGAACTCAGCTCCACGTTTGTTTTCCCAACGGACTTTGACGATCGGTGTGGTAGGTGTTCGGGTCTTCTTTAGGGTTCGGTCCATATTCTCGACTGGTTTTCTCAACGAAATACAATGACTCGTCTATTTGGATTTCCTCCAGAGGAATATGCAATTTTCATCAGCCAGGCATTTCCTCAGATTTGAGACATAGAAGATAGGATGAACCCTGCTAAGTTCAGAAGGTAGTTCCAGTTTGTAAGCTACTTTCCTAATTCTTTTCAGAATCTTGAAAGGTCCCATAAAATGTGGGGCTAACTTACCCTTCTTCCTAAAGCGATAACACCCTTCCATGGAGAGACCTTAAGAAGAACCATATCATCAACTTGAAATTTCAACAGTTTGCGTCTTTTATCGGCATAACTCTTTTGATGACTTCTAGCCACCTAAAGGTTATTTCAAATTTTGGAAACTTTGTCGGCCGTTTCTTGAATAAGTTTAGGACCAGTGATGAAATTCTCACCAATGTCAGTCCAACAAATTGGAGAACGACATTTACGACCATACAAAGCCTCGAATGGTGCCATGTTGATACTTGAGTGATAACTATTGTTATACGAAAATTCCGCTAGCGGTAAATACGTGTCCTAGTTGTAGGGGTTTTAACATGTTTATCAAAGCTTCATACAACTTGTTTATATGAAAACGCAGCGGAATTATTTTTAAAACATGTTACAAAGATAGTTGTTAAACCATTTTTAACAAAGAACCCCAAATCATGGATCTTCATATACAATGCATACAATAATAAGAGCATAAGATAGACAAGAATCTACAACCTTTGTAGCTTATTCAAAACCGAAAATGAGGGCTGTGAAAGATGATTTCGTGGCTGAAACTTCAAAGGAGAAGCTCTCAAGAGGCTATACCCGAAGCTTCTTCAAACACCTTGATTGCTAGGTATTCCTTGACACCGATTTTCAGCAAGCAAAAACGATTTTTGAATGCTGAAATTTTGCTGTTCTTCCTCTCAAAACCGTGAACAAAAGAGAGAGAGAGTTGAGAGGAGAATGTCTTGCATGCAAAAGAGAATAATGGAATGTGTTGGGAAGAGCTAGCATGTGTTCTCTTTGTCTATTTACAAGACAAACTTAATGGCATACCCATGCCCTTGTGGGCGGCCGAGCTTTTAAGAGGAAATGGTCCCACCCATTTTAACTCTTAAACACAATTAAAACACATACTTATTTCAAGTTTATAAAATTTAAAAACTAATTTTAAACTTTATAAACTAAACATTCTATTATTTGTTATTATTTAGTAACACTAAATAATGAAAAATAAATAATATCTCATGAACAATTATTCACATAATAATGTTCATTTGCATAAGCAATAATTTAGAAAATCCAATTTATTCTAAATTGGTGTCATTATTTATTTGTATGATCTTATCTACAAATAAATTATCTATTGGTGTTTGACAAGCTTGTTATTGGGTATGACCCGACTTGGATCATATCACACTAGCCACATCAATTTAATATAAATCTTGGGCAGATCAATTCCTTCAATCTCCCACTTGCACAAGATTTATAGAAGATTGATGCAAGCAGCAAATAACGCCTAGCAACGGTTTGCTACCCCTAATGTCTATGACTAAGTGCCATTCAATAACATCATCCTTTTCAAGTTCCTTACTTGAATATGTTTTAGGTGAATTAATCATCTATCCTTTCGTTTCAGATGTCATGTTAAATCCAAGAGACATAGAATTGTCATTCTCCGATGATTTAACTTTAATAGGCCTTAGACATCTAACTCTCAACGAATAAGAGGAACAAATCCCATCTTGACTACATACGTCTCTCACAATCACCTCATATCATACCTGAACATAGCCTTATGTACTGCCAATTTTCAGAACAACAAAGTACTAAGTCAAAGTACAATACTTGGTGAATATCAAGACCCAATATGTATCTCAGGTCTGAGGATACAATGATATTCGCCTTTACTCAATATCTCTTATGACTAATCACAAAGATTCCATGCAGAAATAATTGAGAGCGGGTCAGTCCAATATCTATATCCCATAGATATCAATGAACCTTGGTAGCAACCTCTTGCTCTATATTCATACCTTATGAATATCAACCAATCCAATTTCATTATAGTCTTACATTCATAATTGTTCCCACAAGTATGATCGACTACGGACGTTTAGAATAACTTATTTATTCACGGATTTAAACATGCTAAAATAGAAGAACAAATGAAAATTATAACCATATAATTAAGTCAAATAACATAAGTTCTAATATCTAAATACAAAATACAACATCAAACCCAGTCACTTGAATATCTAAGTCCCATGGCACAAGCATGGCCTTCATGCTTTGCCCTTTCAAGGAGCTTTGTGAGTGGATCCGCAATGTTTTTATCAGTGTGGAAATTGCGAATACATATCTTTCCTTTTTCAACTTCATCCCTTATGTAGTTGAATCTCCGTTCAATGTGCCGAGTCTTTTGATGAGCACGAGGTTCCTTGATTTGAGCAATCGCACCCTCGTTGTCACAAAAGATCTCTAGGGGATCCTGAATGGAAGGGACTACCCCTAGATCGGCTATGAATTTCTTTAGCCATGCAGCTTCCTGTGCTGCCATTGAAGCGGCGACGTATTCAGACTCTGTAGTGGACAACGCTACGACTTCTTGCTTTGAGCTTTTCCAAGAAACAGCTCCGCCATTCAGAATAAAGATGTACCCTGATTGAGATCGTGAATCATCTCGATCGGTTTGGAAACTCGCGTCTGTGTAACCTTTTACTACGAGTTCCTCTTCACCAGACCCGTAGATCAAGAACATATACTTGGTCCTCCTTAGGTACTTCAGAATGTTCTTGACAGCCATCCAATGACTATCACCAGGATTTTGCTGGTATCTACTTGTCATGCTTAAAGCGCATGACACGTCTGGTCTAGTGCATATCATTGCATACATGATGCATCCTATAGCAGATGCATATGGGATTGCCTTCATTCTATTTTGCTCCTCCTTTGAGCTTGGACATTGAGTCGTACTCAATATTGTCCCTCTTTGAATAGGTACACTACCTTTCTTAGAGTTTTCCATCTTGAACCTTTTCAAGATTTTGTCAATGTATGCACTTTGATTCAAACCAATCAGCCGCCTTGATCTATCCCTATAGATCTTTATTCCCAGAATATAGGCAGCTTCACCAAGATCCTTGATGGAAAAACAACTTCCAAGCCAGGTTTTTACACCTTCCAAGGTTGGGATGTCATTTCCAAATAGTAGTATGTCATCAACATACAATACTAGGAAGGTTATTATGCTCCCACTAGCCTTCTTATACACACAAGCCTCATCAGCGTTTTTGATGAAGCCAAATTTCTTTATCTCCTCATCAAAACGGTGATTCTAGCTTCTCGATGCTTGCTTCAATCCATAGATTGATTTCTTTAACTTGCATACTTTATCAGGATGTTTTGGATCTACAAAACCTTCAGGCTGAACCATATAGACATCTTCCTCAAGATATCCATTTAGGAAAGCGGTTTTGACATCCATTTGCCAAATCTCATAGTCATAATGAGCAGCTATAGCAAACAATATCCTTATAGACTTTAGCATTGCAACAGGTGAGAAGGTTTCATCATAATCAACCCCTTGAGTTTGAGTGAAACCCTTTGCTACAAGTCTAGCTTTGTAAGTATCCAAGTTTCCATGCATATCGGTTTTCTTCTTGAAAACCCACTTACTTCTAACTACTTTGGAATTAAGAGGTGGTACAACAAGTTCCCAAACTTGATTGTCATACATGGATTGCATCTCAACGTTCATGGCCTCAAGCCATTTGTCACAATCCAAATTGGACACTGCATCATGATATGTGGTTGGTTCATCTGAATCTATCACGTAGCATCCATCCATGAAAAATCCGTATCTTTCAGGTGGATTACTAGTTCTACCACTTCTGCGAACGTTTTGTGTGTATTGATCAACCGCTTGATCATTCTCAACATCCTCATGTTGAGTGCTAGTTTCAACCAAACGTGCATCGGGCTGTGAATCTTGATCCTCCTCAAGATCCACTGTTCTATTGCTAGTTCCTTCCATAAGGAACTTTGTTTCTAAGAACTCGCCCTTTCTGGCAACAAACACCTTTTGTTCCAGTGGATCATAGAAATAATATCTCATAGAATCTCTAGGATATCCAACAAAGATACACTTGGTGGATCGGACATCTAATTTGTTTGGGGTGGGAGTCTTAACATAAGCCTCACAACCCCAGACCCTTAAGTATAATAGGGATGGAACTCTTCCATGCCATATCTCAAAAGGTGTCTTTTCCACCTTTTTGGTTGGGGCCATATTCAAAATACGGGCCGCGGAGAGCAAAGCGAAACCCCAAAATGATAGAGGCAATGTGCTTCTAGCCATCATAGATCGAACCATATCTAATAGGGTTCGATTCCTCCTCTCAGACACACCATTATGTTGTGGTGTTCCAGGTGGAGTGAGTTGTGAGACAATCCCACAACTCCTAAGATGATCTTGAAAAACATCACTTAGGTATTCACCGCCTCTATCGGTACGGAGAACTTTAATTGATTTGTTGAGTTGATTTTCTACTTCATTCTTGAAGATTTTGAACATTTCAAAAGCTTCATCTTTGTGCCTTAATAAGTACACATACCCATAGCGACTATAATCGTCGGTAAAGGTAATGAAGTATCTCTCACCGTTCCTAGTCATTGGCTTAAAAGGACCACATACATCCGAATGTATGATACCTAATAAATCTTTCGCCCTTTCGTTAGTTCCACTAAAGGGTGCCTTAGTCATTTTTCCTTGTAAACAAGATTCACATACATCAAATGAATCACATTCATTTGTTTTTAAAAGACCATTCTTTTGAAGCGTTTGTATACGTTTCTTGTTTATATGACCAAGACGGCAATGCCAAAGGTAGGTATCACTCAAATCTAATTTGAGTCTTTTGGTGGTTGCTTGGTATATAGAGCTATCATATGTTGCGTTTTCATGAACTAATTCATAAATACCATTACAAGGTATAGCCTTAAAATAAAATACATGATTTAAAGAAACATGAATATCATTGTCAACAAACTTGAAATCATAATCATATTGTCTTAAACGGGAAACAGAAATTATGTTCCTAGTCAAGCTAGGAGCATATAATACATTATTTAAAATAACTTCCAAACCACTTGGAATCTTCAAAATGTAGTCTCCTTGGGCTTCCATGTGAACCTTTGCACCATTGCCCATGAAGAGACTTATTTCCCCTCTTTCATAATGTTCATTTCTTCTGAACCCCTGCAACAAATTACAAATGTGAGTTCCACATCCGGTATCTAATACCCATGTGTTAGAAGAAATAACATTCAGCTCAACATGTATCATGTAAATTATACCTGAGGTTTGCCCCGCATCCCTCTTTTCTCTCAACTCTTTGAGATAGATTGGACAGTTTCTCATCCAATGCCCTATCTCACCACATTTGAAGCATGGGTCGTTCACAGCAACCTTTTGCTTCTTCTCCTTGGGCTTTGGAGGTTGCGCCCTAACAGCCATCTTCCCCTTTCCCCCAACATGCCCCTTTCCTTTGGCAACAGTTGCCTTAGGAGGGGGTAGAGACTTTCTCTTTTTCCCACCTTCACTTATGGTGAGAACGGGTAAAACTCTCTTACCCATTCCCGCCTCAGCTGATTTGAGCATAGAATGAAGTTCATTTATGCTCTTGTCCCATCCGTTCATGTTGTAGTTCATGACGAATGCCTCAAACCTTTTAGTTAGGCCATTAAGGATCAAATCCGTGGCCAACTCTTTTGAGACGGGACAGTTTAGCCTTTGAAGGCGGTCGATGTGGCTTTTCATCTTAAGAACATAAGATGAAACTGATTGGGATTCCTCCATCCGACATGCATTAAGCGCTTGAACCGTTTCGTAGCGCTCCACTCTAGCTTGTTGCTGGAACGTTTCCCGCAACTGAGTGATCATGTCATAAGCTCCATGGAGTTCATACTCCTTTTGGAGTTCGGGTGTCATACTTGCTAACATTAGGCAAGAGACTTGGACGGAGTCTTCTACGTATCTAACCCAATCATTATATGCTTCCACATCTTCCTCGTCAGGTTCATCGGGGATGGGGTCATCAAGGATGTAGGCCCGCTTTTCTTGTTTGAGAACAATTCTCAAGTTGCGGTACCAATCCATGAAATTGTTAGGTGTTAGACGATCCCTTTGAAGGATCGCCCTTAGGGATTGGTTGTTTTGGTTTGGTACATCATTATTAGCGTTGTTGTTGTCGGCCATCTACAAGATTTTTACAAAGTTCTATTAGTAATCGTTGATATAATTATATTTCATTTATCAATACCCTTTATGTCTCATAGACCATTAATAAATAAAATTTTAGAATCCAACGTTATATTTAAATATTGGTTAGGTGACCTTTATCCCATTATTTAAATAAACAAGGTAGTCATAAATGACAATTACAACCTATTGTAACTTCTAATGGTATGGGATCGTTTGAACATCTTATGTTTATAACGGCATGTTTATCCCATCAACACCTTTTGTAAAAACATATTTTAGGTGATCCATTCAATATATTTTACAAATCAAGTTGTCCTACTTACACACACATGTGAGTTTACTACATAAGTGGTTAGGTGACCTTTATCCCACAAACATGGTATTCTCACCTCAAGTTACAAGTTCCCTCAAAGTGGTTAGGTGACCTTTATCCCACTAAGAGTTTGCAAGTAACCTAAGTGTTGTGTAAAAGGATGGTGTTTAACTTGTTTTTCAAAAGGGATTTATAATTTGACAATTCTTGTTTAGAAAAGTCTATGTACCATATGATTGTATGCATTCAACCATATGGTACCCTATTGGTTCTTTTAAATAAAACCCATTTTATTTTGTAAACCATTAACTCCTTTTGTAGAACCATTCTATTTATGCTTAATGATTTGAGAACCAATTACTTGTTTATTGTTTGTTTTAGTTGACGGTTTGTTAATCATATCCAAATATTCAAAACAAACATCATCATATGCATTCAACCAAACATAAACAAAACAAGTCATATATGCATAACAAAGCATACTAAGTTGATCACACTTGTTTAGCCAAAACAAGTGTGTCAAATGGTCATGTCCTAAGGGTTTAGAATCATGACACATGGTTGACCAAAGAGACTCCCACTTGAAACCATATCTTCAAGAATCCTCTTTGTCCTTCTTTTCTTCAAGTCTTGATCTTGAGCTTCCTTACAAGATATGTATCCTAATACATTTTTCTAGTAAAGATAAACTCCTAATCTATTTATTACAAACCATATGAATAAATAAATTACAAGACTAGACTTGAAACAAAATTAAATTATTACATGCCCAAATGAATATAACATGACAACCAATCATTCAATCCAAATGGTCTAGGCTTTGTTATGCATAATCAACAACAACATATCCAAACACATCATATGTCATGGTTTTTGGCAGCCCCTTTTAACCCATTTTCTTGGCCAACATTAACCAAGAACATATGGGTTTTGTCCAAACAACCAAACATCTTATATTCTAGATTTTTTAAAGATCATTACATGCATAAATAATATCTTTAAGAAATCAAAAGGGGTACCAAAACAGCCCTTAGTCTCACGGGTATGTGGTGTTAAACACCACAAAACCGTGAGCAACCAAGTGTAATATATGTATGCATATGTATAAGTGGCTCTTGATGCCATTGTAGGGGTTTTAACATGTTTATCAAAGCTTCATACAACTTGTTTATATGAAAACGCAGCGGAATTATTTTTAAAACATGTTACAAAGATAGTTGTTAAACCATTTTTAACAAAGAACCCCAAATCATGGATCTTCATATACAATGCATACAATAATAAGAGCATAAGATAGACAAGAATCTATAACCTTTGTAGCTTATTCAAAACCGAAAATGAGGGCTGTGAAAGATGATTTCGTGGCTGAAACTTCAAAGGAGAAGCTCTCAAGAGGCTATACCCGAAGCTTCTTCAAACACCTTGATTGCTAGGTATTCCTTGACACCGATTTTCAGCAAGCAAAAACGATTTTGAATGCTGAAATTTTGCTGTTCTTCCTCTCAAAACCGTGAACAAAAGAGAGAGAGAGTTGAGAGGAGAATGTCTTGCATGCAAAAGAGAATAATGGAATGTGTTGGGAAGAGCTAGCATGTGTTCTCTTTGTCTATTTACAAGACAAACTTAATGGCATACCCATGCCCTTGTGGGCGGCCGAGCTTTTAAGAGGAAATGGTCCCACCCATTTTAACTCTTAAACACAATTAAAACACATACTTATTTCAAGTTTATAAAATTTAAAAACTAATTTTTAAACTTTATAAACTAAACATTCTATTATTTGTTATTATTTAGTAACACTAAATAATGAAAAATAAATAATATCTCATGAACAATTATTCACATAATAATGTTCATTTGCATAAGCAATAATTTAGAAAATCCAATTTATTCTAAATTGGTGTCATTATTTATTTGTATGATCTTATCTACAAATGAATTATCTATTGGTGTTTGACAAGCTTGTTATTGGGTATGACCCGACTTGGATCATATCACACTAGCCACATCAATTTAATATAAATCTTGGGCAGATCAATTCCTTCACTAGTCACCACCAAAATCAAGGACACAAAGACGTAGCAAGTCCTCAAGGGTTTGAATCGTTCGCTCGGTTTGACCGTCCGTTTGAGGATGGCAAGCCGTGCTTAAATCCAATTGAGTACCTAAGATTTCTTGCATAGAAGACCAGAAATGTGAAGTGAAACGAGCATCACAATCGGAAATAATATGCAACGACACGCCATGATGACTCACAATTTCATCGACGTAGATACGAGCCAATCTTTGAAACCTTATAAGTGTCTCGTATTGGTATGAAGTGTGCCGTTTTGGTTAAACGATCAACAATCACCCTTATACTATCATGGCCACGAGAGGTATGTGGTAACTTGGTTATGAAATCCATGGATATATGCTCCCATTTCCCCATAGGGATTTCGGGTTGTTCAAGTAAACCACTCAGCCTTTGGTGTTCGGCTTTGACTCTTGCACATGTAAGGCACTTAGAAACATAAGACGCGATATCTTTCTTCATTCTTGGCCACCAATATTGGCCAAGCAGATCCATGTACATCTTATCGGAGCCGGGATGAATAGAATATCAGGTTTGATGAGCTTCATTCATAATGAAGTGACAGAGATTATCACGATTCGGGATCCAAAATCGATTCAAGAAATACCACATGCCACTTGGTTTTGTCTCTAATTAAGACCAGACGTTAAACGCTAGTTCTTCATCCTTCCCTTCCTCGGTTAATGTTGCTTGTTGAGCCTCACGAATACATAACTCAAGATCACTATCAATCCTTATATTTTGAAGCATGATAGTAGCCTCGTTAACATCTAAATGAATCTCAGTATCAAATTCCCTTAACGTGTCAAACCATTGCCTTCGATCTCGGATTTCTTGAAGCGAGATAGTCTTGTTGTGGATCTTACGACTCAACACGTCGGCTACAACATTCTCCTTTCCAGGATGATAGAGAATGTCGCATTCATAGTCGCTAATCAGTTCAACCCAATGATGTGTGTGAAAAGGTCTATCAAAATAAACTAAGTTGACTAACCTAGACTTAAACTAGACACTCAAATTTTACCCTAAAACGACCTAGACTTAGTGCACAAAATAGGCAAGTGTACCTATCGTGTGTAGAACAGATTAAGGAAGAACGGGAATCGAACCCACGAGACACTAGAATAGAAAGACTAGACTCACTAAAGGACTAACAATTAATTATAATATGGGGGGGGGTTTGGTTAACAACTAGAAACTAAAATGAACAAATTAAAAGTAATTAAACTAAGAAATGCAGAAATGAACACCAAGAATATGATTTAGAGGTACTGATTAATTAGAGACAACACTATCTAGATAGAATCCTAGTTGAGATGCATGAATGCAAGAATGGTTTAGATTTGTGAATAGATTGGTTTTCTAAAGATACATATCCTAAGGATGACTTAGTGGATCCCAGACCATTCACCGGGTGTGACCAAAATGACCCCTAAGGACATGTGTTAAGTTCACCAATGGCTAAGTTTTCCTTTCAGTTAACCTAGCGATATTAAAGTACCAGATAGGTGTCGGAGAATCTAATCTAACATACCACAAACATTTAACATGCAAGAGGTGACTTGATCATGGTTCAATTAAACATGATTAACAAGATTATCAAATTACCTAGAATCTAATAACCAAGACCAATCAACTAACCTTTATCTTTCAATTTCCAGTTAAGATACACACTGATTTCTTATCCAATTGCACATGCAATCCTAAGACTCTACTACGTCTAGCAAAATCCCTAGTAAACCACAAACACCAAGTCACGTGCTAGATATGATAACCACTATTGAAAGACATTCATAGGCTAATCATATAGGATAAACATGCATCCAAGAACAGAAATCAATACATAATACTCATTCAATTCAACCAAAATCAAGTCTTTTACAATAATATCAACCATTCATCAATTCAACCATTCAAACATCCACAATCATCAACTAATCATCATCTAGATAGTGTAAAAAGACTTAGCTACTCATAATCAGATCAAAACAGTAACAAAACTCAGATTCAATCAAGTTATTCATCACGTTCGATTAAGAAAACAATAACGAAAGTGATTAGAACCCGAATTCAAACGCACAAATGATCCAAGCTTCAATCCTATGCTCCAATTGCTCCAAGATGCTCCAAATCGCCCTTTTGGTTCGTCTCTAGCCGCTCCTAGTCGAAATCTACCGAATGAGGGTGTAAAAGCGGTTTTTGTACCAAAACCTAATTTTTTCCGGAGAAACCACCTCTTCGCGTGGCTCGAAGGACCAAAACTATACCTTTCGAGCCACTCGAAAGGACAAAATAGTCGGGGTGCTGAAATGGTATTCTTCGCGTGGCTCGAAGGGTTCAAAACCCCTTTTGAGCCACTCGAAGAACTCAATTTCCAGAAAGTTTTCTTCCTTTTGTGACTTGAAAAATCCTTCCAGTCTCAACTCTTCATCTTTTGACTCCGTTTCTTCATTTCCGAGGCTTCTAAACCACTTTTTGGCCCTCAAACACCTGTAAAACCATAAAATAACCAAAACTAAGTAAAAACGACACTTTTAACTACTAAATTTAACAAAACCGACTCTAAAATGGGATAAATAAGAGATGTGTTTTGCAAGACATCAAATATACCCACACTTAAACATTTTTCGTCCTCGAAAAAGTACGCATTGGAATCATAATCAGGGAACTCAAATCAAACTCAATATCAATTCATTTATAAAAACAAACACCCAAATTCAACAATTCACATATTTATATCAACTTGGGTACATCTAAAGGATCCCACACTTAGGAAGCAACAAGTCACTCATTTCATTTTTCTTTCACTTAGAAGGCACAAGAAAAACCAATTAGGTTCTCTAACCACTATAATTTGTAGAACTAACACATCTAATAGACATTCATAGTCACATATGAAAGTGAATGGAATGAATGAAATGAACATATACAAATCTTCGGGTTAACCTACAGACTCTAGATCCACAATGTCCCATAATTGCTCACAATTTGTCACTCACACTCGGCTTTTTCTGGAACTAGTGTAAAAGGCACTAGCATTTTCTGTGTACACTCAAACCAAACATAACAGGATATTATCATAAGCTTGTAAAGGAATCCAGTTTCCACTTTTACGAATGAAACTTGCACAAATCAAGTAGGACTTAAACAGGGTTGTAACGAGGCTAAGGTTTAGGGTAGGAAACACAAAGGAAAACAAACGAAAGGTGATTAGATGAACACGGTTTTACTAGGCCAACATAATAACCAAATGCTAAACGAAACGAAACCGGATCATACTATGGATCCATATTCACTAAACACCACTAAACATCAATAGTTGCATCTTTTTTTTTGTGTATTATTATTATTTTTTTTTCTTTTTTTTCTTTTTTTTTTCATTTCATAAACGAAATACAATGAAATAAACATAACTGCAACTATAACTATACACTAGCTCAACCGGTTCATCTAAACACACAGGCCAAAACAGATAGGTTTAAACAAACGAAAGGCTAAGGCTTACGGGTTAATAAACAAAGAAAAAGGATAACACAAAGGCTCAGACGGGTGAACTAGGGGATCAACATAAAGGGTAAGAAAAAGACAGGCTTTAAACAAGGCTTAAATCCTAAATGCCTCTATCACTTCTGTGCAAGTTCACATTCAAAGTCTCAACTAGCATATCCTAGACAAGTTCTAAAATATACAAGTTATGTGGTATTCACTCAGTCAAGCAGATGCAAAATAACTGCATATATAAACAATGAGAGACAAACAGGCTAACCTCACTATATGAAAATGAAGGGAAAATGGGTCTAAATTGTGGAACATTTATAAGTCTATTATCCCTCAGTTACCCTAAAATTGTATGTTCATTTTATGGGATTTATGGAGCGCCACTAACTATCTAATTTATTTACATAAAAAGAACAGTAGTGTGCTAAAAATGTGAGGAATAAGTTTCTATTAAAAATTAGTTCTACAACCTATAGAGGTGCCTTAAATTTTCAAGTTGGTTTCTTGTTTCTCCTAAGATGAATACCCACAAGACCCCCCCAGTTTGATTTAAATGTAACTTGAAAAACCGGGTGTTTTTAATCTTTTTTCCTTCAAAAATCGAGTTTAACACAGAATTCCCCAATTGTACTATCATTTTCCATTTTTGCATAGCAATTTCACAACGCATTTTTTTATTTTTATTTTTTTTATTTTTTTGTTATTTTTCTCATGTATTGACTCAAAAGACTCAACTAATAAGCTAACACTCTAAAAAGACGCTAGTCTCCCATACCCACACTTAAACTTCACATTGTCCCTAATGTGAACCAGGAAAACTAACTAAAAGAAAGAAGACGAAGAATAAAAGAAAGAGAAAAAAAATGGAACAGACTCCCCTGATAGATAGAGCAAAAATCCTGTTAAGTTTTAGTTCCTGCCAGCTCTTAATTTGATAATCACCAAAATGCAAAATCTGGCTCTCAACACCCAACATTCTCAAAATGTCCTTAACATCATTCCAATTGAATATCTAAGCTTAAAACCATCTGAAGCGTCATTTGTGCATGTGTTTTCCATCAAAACGAGTACGAATCCTGCAAAACAAATAAACACAAAACAAAACACACCAAACCAAGCAAAACACATATAAAGATGAAACGAAACAAAATGAAAAGAATAAATAGGAACAAGAAATACATACTCTACACTTGGGTGTTATCTAGAGAACCTTTCGTCAAGCGATTACTGTTTAGGAATCCCGAGGAGTTCCACGTCATCCTCGGTGTTCTTTTCCATCGATTCTCCAATGTAGTACTTCAACCTGTGACCATTTACTTTCCAAGAAAAACCTGAATCATTCTGTATCTTAATAGTACCATAAGGAAAAACCTCTTTCACAGTAAACGGTCCACTCCACCTAGACTTAAGCTTACCCGGGAATAGTTTCAAATGAGAATTGTAAAGTAAAACTCTATCCCTACACTCAAAATCCTTACCACCCTTCAACTTCCTATCATGCAAGGCCTTAGTACGCTCCTTATAACTCAAGGATCTATCATAGGCCTCTTCCCTAAGCTCATCTAACTCATGTAACTGGAGAAACCGGTTCCTACCCGCCTTAGACAAATCAAGATTGACTGTCTTTAACGCCCAATACGCTCTATGCTCTAACTCAACCGGTAAATGACATGCTTTTCCATAGATCATCCTAAAGGGAGTGGTTCCTATAGGTGTCTTAAATGCAGTTCTAAAAGCCCAAAGCGCGTCATCTAACTTATCGGACCAATCCTTACGGTTTGCTCCTATAGTTTTCTCTAGTATCCTCTTAATGCCTCTATTTGCATTCTCTACCTGACCACTAGTTTGGGGATGATAAGCAGTGGATAACCTATGTGTGACCCCATACCGTGCAAGTGTCTTCTCCATTTGGGCATTATAGAAATGTGTCCCCCTATCACTAATCAACGCCTTAGGAGTACCAAACCTAACAAACAACTTCCTAAGGAACTGAATCACTACACGACCGTCATTAGTGGGTAGAGCTTGAGCCTCCACCCACTTGGAAACATAATCAATAGCCACAAGAATGTAACGGTTCTTCTGAGACACAGGGAAAGGTCCCATGAAGTCGATACCCCAGACATCAAACACTTCTACTACCTGAATCGGGTTCTGGGGCATCTCGTTTCGAGATGAAATATTACCGAACCTCTGACACGCATCACAACTACTCACAAATTTGAGAGCATCCCTAAACACAGTCGGCCAATAGAAACCGGAATCTAAAACTTTCCTAGCAGTGTAAACAGAACCTATATGACCACCTGCTAAACCCTGATGACAGTGCTTAAGGATCTCTATTCCTTCCTCTCGACTGACACATCTCCTAATCACATTATCAACTACTATACGAAAAAGGAATGGCTCATCCCAAATATACCGTTTGGCATCTGTAAAGAACTTCCTCTTCTGTTGGCGTGTCATGCCCTTAATTACAGTTCCATCTGCCAGGAAGTTTGCCAAATCAGTAAACCATGGGAAGCCTTGCTGCTCGGCTTTCACAAAACTCAAAGACTCGTGAGGGAATCTATCTCCTATCACCTCCTCACGCAACTCCTCTCTATTCGGATCCTCCAACCTGGATAGGTGATCCGCTGCAACATTCTCCGCCCCCTTCTTATCCTTGATCTCGATGTCGAACTCAGATAGCAAAAGGACCCACCGTATCAGACGAGGTTTGGCATCTTTCTTCGCGAAAAGGAATCGCAATGCCGTATGATCTGTGTAAACGATGGTCTTCAAAAGCACGAGATAGGAACGGAATTTATCAAATGCAAAGACAACTGCTAGAAGCTCCTTCTCAGTGGTGGTGTAGTTCTCCTGAGCTTCATTGAGTGTCTTGCTCGCATAATAGATCAGATGGAAGTGCTTGTCCTTCCTCTGTCCTAAGACCGCCTCGACTGCATAATCACTCGCATCACACATGAGCTCGAAGGGTAAGCTCCAGTCGGGGGCCACTAGGATAGGAGCATTGGTCAGTTGCTCCTTCAAAAACTCAAAAGCCTTAAGACCTTCCTTGTCAAAGACAAAAGGAACATCTTTCTCAAGAAGATGGGTCATAGGATGGGTGATCTTAGAAAAATCTCTAATGAACCTACGATAGAAACCCGCATGACCTAAGAAACTACGAATGGATTTCACGTTAGTCGGTGGAGGAAGCCTAGAAATAGTATCTATCTTAGCTCGATCAACCTCTATACCCTCACGCAAAATCTTGTGACCTAGAACGATGCCTTCTGTCACCATGAAGTGACACTTATCCCAATTAAGCATGAGATTTGTCTCAATACACCTCTGTAACATCCTCCCGAGGTTCTCGAGACACGAATCAAATGAAGCACCATAAACAGAGAAGTCGTCCATAAACACCTCCATGGACTTCTGAAGCATGTCCTGAAAGATGGCTACCATGCACCTCTGAAAAGTAGCTGGAGCGTTACATAACCCAAATGGCATACGGCAGTATGCAAAAGTCCCGTCGGGGCATGTAAAGATGGTTTTCTGCTGGTCCTCGGGTGCGATAGGAATCTGGAAGTAACCAGAGAAACCATCGAGAAAACAGTAGAACTGCTGACCCGACAAACGCTCCAACATCTGATCAATGAAAGGAAGAGGGAAATGGTCTTTCTTGGTAGCATCATTCAGCCTCCTGTAGTCGATGCAGACTCTCCAACCAGTCACCGTACGGGAAGGGATTAACTCATTTTTCTCATTCACCACCACTGTCATCCCTCCCTTCTTAGGGACTACCTGCACCGGGCTAACCCAATCGGAATATGGAATCAGATAGATAACTGCAGCTTCAAGGAGCTTCTCCACCTCCTTCTTAACAACCTCCTGCATCTTCGGGTTTAACCGTCTCTAAGGCTGAACTACAGGCTTGTACTCATCTTCCATGAGTATCTTATGCGTACAAAATGAAGGGTGGATACCCTTAATATCACTAAGTCGCCACGCAATAGCCTCTCTATGTGCCTTGAGCACATCTATCAACCTCTCCTTCTCAACATCCGTCAAATGGGAAGAGATAATGACGGGAAATGATTTCTCACCACCCAAGAAAGCATACTCTAAGTGAGAGGGGAGCTCCTTGAGCTCAAGGGGTCGTGGTTCTTCAACCGAGGGATTCTCTCTCTCCTCCTCGGGAACATCAACAGTAGCGAGCGACTCAGAATGCTCAACTGGCTCGCTTTCTGGGAGGACCTCATCCTCAACTACCTGGTCCTCCTCATCTAACTCGTGTGAAGGTAGCAGGTCTGCTCCACAAATGTACTCAAGACACCGATCCATTTGAGTGAAAAATGAATCAATGAAGTAAACAGAATCGTCTTGAGCACCCGAGTTCTTCATCGCCTTATGACATCAAAGGTGACTGCCTCATCCCCTACACGAAGTGTAATCTGACCGTCATAGACATCGATCAATGCCTTAGCAGTTCTCAAGAAGGGGCGCCCCAGAATGAGTGGGACCTGATCGTCAGCCTCCATATCAAGAATAACAAAATCCATGGGAAACACGAACTTATCCACCTTCACTAACAGATTCTCCACTATGCCCCGTGGATATTTGACAGATCGATCTGCCAAAGAGATACTCATGCGCGTTGGAGTCGGATCTCCAAGGTCTTGCTTCTGATAGAGAGAATATGGCATCAATTGATGCTAGCCCCAAGATCAGCCAACGCGTGGTTCACAGTAGAACTACCAAACAAACACGGGATGGTGAATATACCCGGATCTGCTAATTTCTCCGGTAGCTTACTTTGAACCACCGCAGAGCAATGCGCGCTAAGAGAGACAGAAGATAGATCCTCCAGTTTCTTTTTATTGGTAAGAAGATCCTTAAGAAATTTAGCATATTTAGGCATATACTGGAGGGCCTCGATAAACGGAAGATTGACCTTAAGTTGCTTAAACAGCTCTAAGAAATGCCCATAATCCTTAGCATAGTTTTGATGCTTCAGACGCTCAGGATATGGGACTCGAGTCAAATCTACCTCGGGAATCTTCTTCTCAACTGACTCTTTCTTCTTCTCAACAGAATCTTCGTTCGACGCGGTACTTGCTGGGATTACCCTCTTTTGCGTCCCCCCGGGAGTCTCCATCTCAATCTCTTCATCCATCACCTCTACATCTTCAAGTGGTGTCACTTCCTTCTCTCCTCCTCTGCCACTACGAGTAGTCACGGCCTTCGCATGTGCATTCGGGTGTGTGTAAGTGTTAGTGGGGAGAGGACCTATCGGGTTCTGATCTAACTTCTTAGAAACCTCACCTACGACACGCTGCAAATCTAAGAAAGCTGATTGCTGATTCTTAAGAAGAATATCATGCTCATCTAGACGCTTCTGTGTAACCTGATCTCGAGTAACCAACTGGTTCAGCATCTGTGACTGGTTCATCAATAAATCCTCTATCTTCTTCATTCCATCCCCACTACCACCTGAACTACTGCCTATATCACCTCCAGCAGGCTGAGTGTGCTGCCTCTGCTGAAACCCTGGTGGATTTCCTCCTGATCTCCAACCGAAGTTAGGGTGTCCTCTCCACCCGTATGCACCACCAGCTCTTCTTCCCTGACCACTAATAAAATCTACCTGCTCCTGTGCCACCAACGGGCAGTCTATGGTGTCATGTCCTCCTCTGCACATCTCATATTTGTTCACACTCATCTGTAGATTTTTGATATCTTTTCTGAGGGCCTCAAGAGCAGCTGCCATGCTAGTATCAGTAGTGACCTGATGAACACCCCTCGAGGTCACGGGGGCTCTAGTCTCAGGAATGGAATTCCTGGAATGTGGACTTTGCTGCCCAATAAGTGCAAAGCTCTCAAACATCTCCTCACACTCTTCTGTAGTCTTCTTCTCCATGATGTGACCTCCTGCTGCAGTGTTGAACATTTGTTGAGTGGAATAAGTGAGACCATTATAGAACTTCTCAATGAGTGCCCAATCAGTCAAACCGTGCTGGGGCAACGGCTGCGCAGGTTGCTGAATCTCTCCCACGCCATGTGATAGGGCTCATCAGGATCCATTTTGAAAGAGTGAATTTGTTCCCTAAGTCTGGCAGCTCTGGAAGGAGGATAATATTTATTGAGAAACTTATCCTTCAGATCCTCCCATGTAGTGATGGAATCCTGGGGTTGAGTCTCGAGCCAAGTGTTAGCTCGAGCCTGCAGAGTAAAAGGAAAGAGACGAAGGTAGATCGTCTCTTTCGTTGCATCATGGATGTTAAACGTATCGCAAATACGAATAAAGCGTGACACGTGTCCTGGTGCATCCTCATCAGCCAGTCCGTGGAACTGGGTGGCGTTAGTGATGGTGGACATCACATAAGAAGGAATTTGCCAGTTGTTGGCAGCATCGACATTAGGACAGGTGATAGCAGACCTACCACCTGTGATGCCATCACTAGCTCGCTGATGGACGGTGCGCCTAGGAGGAGGGGGATTGTCACCCATTGCAGTTGAATCAGAAAAAGAAATCAAACGTACCTTACTGTGTAGAATGGCTACCAAACACTCATGAAGTGCGATGTACCTCTCGTGATACTCCCTCTCAGGTTCAGAAAATCCAGAAAACTCAGGTGGTCCTTTTGACCTAGTGTGTGGCATGCACTGAAAGAAAGAATGGAAAGATTTAGAAAGATGAACTAAAAGAAATGAACTAAAGACTCTTAAAAAGAAAAAGAAATTAAAACTATTGTTTATCCTAAAGGAAACTAGACTCGCTATTGCCAAGTGTCCCCCGGCAACGGCGCCAAAAACTTGATGTGTGTGAAAAGGTCTATAAAAATAAACTAAGTTGACTAACCTAGACTTAAACTAGACACTCAAATTTTACCCTAAAACGACCTAGACCTAGTGCACAAAATAGGCAAGTGTACCTATCGTGTGTAGAACAGATTAAGGAAGAATGGGAATCGAACCCACGAGACACTAGAATAGAAAGACTAGACTCACTAAAGGACTAACAATTAATTATAATATGGGGGGGGGTTTTTGATTAACAACTAGAAACTAAAATGAACAAATTAAAAGTAATTAAACTAAGAAATGCAGAAATGAACACCAAGAAGATGATTTAGAGGTACTGATTAATTAGAGACAACACTATCTAGATAGAATCCTAGTTGAGATGCATGAATGCAAGAATGGTTTAGAATTGTGAATAGATTGGTTTTCTAAAGATACATATCCTAAGGATGACTTAGTGGATCCCAGACCATTCACCGGGTGTGACCAAAATGACCCCTAAGGACATGTGTTAAGTTCACCAATGGCTAACTTTTCCTTTCAGTTAACCTAGCTGTATTAAAGTACCAAATAGGTGTCGGATAATCTAATCTAACATACCACAAACATTTAACATGCAAGAGGTGACTTGATCATGGTTCAATTAAACATGATTAACAAGATTATCAAATTACCTAGAATCTAATAACCAAGACCAATCAACTAACCTTTATCTTTCAATTTCCAGTTAAGATACACACTGATTTCTTATCCAATTGCACATGCAATCCTAAGACTCTACTACGTCTAGCAAAATCCCTAGTAAACCACAAACACCAAGTCACGTGCTAGATATGATAACCACTATTGAAAGACATTCATAGGCTAATCATATAGGATAAACATGCATCCAAGAACAGAAATCAATACATAATACTCATTCAATTCAACCAAAATCAAGTCTTTTACAATAATATCAACCATTCATCAATTCAACCATTCAAACATCCACAATCATCAACTAATCATCATCTAGATAGTGTAAAAAGACTTAGCTACTCATAATCAGATCAAAACAGTAACAAAACTCAGATTCAATCAAGTTATTCATCACGTTCGATTAAGAAAACAATAACGAAAGTGATTAGAACCCGAATTCAAACACACGAATGATCCAAGCTTCAATCCTATGCTCCAATTGCTCCAAGATGCTCCAAATCGCCCTTTTGGTTCGTCTCTAGCCGCTCCTAGTCGAAATCTACCGAATGAGGGTGTAAAAGCGGTTTTTATACCAAAACCTAATTTTTCCGGAGAAACCACCTCTTCGCGTGGCTCGAAGGACCAAAACTATACCTTTCGAGCCACTCGAAAGGACAAAATGGTCGGGGTGCTGAAATGGTATTCTTCGCGTGGCTCGAAGGGTTCAAAACCCCTTTCGAGCCACTCGAAGAACTCAATTTCCAGAAAGTTTTCTTCCTTTTGTGACTTGAAAAATCCTTCCAGTCTCAACTCTTCATCTTTTGACTCCGTTTCTTCATTTCCGAGGCTTCTAAACCACTTTTTGGCCCTCAAACACCTGTAAAACTATAAAATAACCAAAACTAAGTAAAAACGACACTTTTAACTACTAAATTTAACAAAACCGACTCTAAAATGGGATAAATAAGAGATGTGTTTTGCAACACATCACCCAACGTCTTTGTCTCATGTTGAGATCTTTTTAATTAAACACGTGTTGAAGACTCTTGTGGTCGATGTAGACTATACATTACGTCCCGTAGAGATAATGCCGCCCGATGTTCAAAGCAAATACCACGGCACTAAGTTCATGATCATGAGTTGTGTAGTTCACTTCATGAACCTTCAATTGCCTTGATGCGTAAGCTATGACCTTGCCTTGTTGCATGAGAACACAACCAAGGCCTTGACTAGACGCGTCGCAGTACACGGTGAAGTCATCGCTTCCATTGGGGAGAGTTAAGATAGGAGCATTACACAGTTTTTGCTTCAAGGTCTCGAACACATCTTTTGTTCGGGTCCCTACTCTAAAAGTCTATTCTTTTGAGTTAGCACCGTGAGCGGTTTTGCAATCTTCGAAAAGTTTCCAATGAAACTACAGTAATAACCCGCTAAACCCGGAAAAGAACGAACCTCGGTTGGGGTCGTGGGAACACACCAATTCTTCACGGCTTCTATCTTTGTAGGGTTAACGTGAATTCCTTGGCTATTCACCACATGTCCTAAGAATTGGACTTCCTCAAGCCAGAATTCTCACTTAGAGAACTTGGCGTATAGTTGTTCCTTCTTCAAAAGTTCGAAAACTTGTCGCAAGTGCAACTCGTCATCGGTTTTTGTCTTGGAATAGATGAGAATATCATCGATGAACACGATCATGAACTTGTCCAAGTACAGTTTACATACTCGATTCATGAGATCACGAACTTGTCCAAGTACGGTTTACAAGTGCTTTTATCATAAGTCTAACATGTTTCACCCCAAAATTGTGAAAAAATATATATAAGGGGTATGGAAAAACTCACTTGGATAATAACGGATGACAAATAATAGGAAGTCTTATATATAACGCCGAGGATTCGCTAGCGTTCACCTAAACAAAACGTCATTTAAGTTAAACATGGTGATTATGGTGTTATGTTAATATCCATTTGTCCATGATTTTCATATTTTTAAATAGATGTAAGTTATTATTATTTTGGTATTTGAATGATTTAAACAAGACTCTTAGTGATAATCACCATTAATAGAAATTAAGCCTTTATATTTCAATGGTTATTATTTACCTTTAAATAAATTCATATTTTGTAAATTTACATGGTTAAAATAACTATTACAATATGTGTACATCCCTAAGTAGGTATATATATTTATTTTCTAAAACAAAGATCTATATAATGAATTTGTAATTAAATCCATAATAATAGAAATTTATTAATTTAAACATTATTAATAATTACATGAGATTTATTACAAACTCCAAGTTAATAATAGATGATGTCTTAGAATTTCCTTTTTATAATATTTAAAATAATTAAAAGAAAATAATGATTTTTAAAATGGATTTTCTAATGAAATTAAAAGAAAATAAATTTTATATCATTTTTTGATAAAAAGAAATTTTTATATGGTTACTAATAATGTTTGAAACATTTTATAAAATTTAAAAGTTAATAAAACCCTTTAAAAAATATTGTCAGGGGGCCGGGGTCGAACTCGGGACCTCCTGCCTAACCACCCTTGTTTTAAACCAGTTGGGCTACGACCCAACTGGTGTATGGAATGGAATCATTTTTTTAAAACTCTTTTCGTAGAAAATCCCCAATTTCAAAATTAAGAACCCTAGAACAAAATCGAATCAATTGGCTAGAAATTCGTTGTTGATATATAAATTAATCTTAGGGCTTTGATTTCCCACATCAAATCGAGTACAAAGCCCGATTCAATTACCTAGATTGAATTGATTCTGTCTATTTCAAGTCTGGCTGTTATATAGCCTCAACTCGATCAATTAAGTGTCCAATGACTATACAATTTAATGTCGGCCGCTAACATTGATTGGGGGTGTAATTCGATTGTTTCAGGTGAAATTAATCTCACTATTAGTTTCTAAATGATTATACGAACGTGTATACATGTTTAATCGCATCAATAATGCAATTTAAGTGCAGAAATGGTTTAGTTTTTGATGGTTAAATGGCTAGCCAAACCAAAATGAAACACCAATTATTAAGTCTCATAGGATTCGAAACGGGTTCACGAGGCGATTTGGTGCGATTTGGGGTCAAAACCGTAGCTTAAAATCGGTTTTTGGGGGCGGCCGGAGCTCGACCAGAGCTTGGCCGGAGCCCCGCCGGAAAAACGGGGAAGGAGAGGGGGGTGAGGGTTGGTTTTTAATAATTTTACAGTTTGGTCCTGTGGTTTATGTATTTGCTAGTTTTATCTCAAAACTTAAGTTTTAGTTTAAATAAATTACAGTTTGGTCCCCGGGGTTTTAAAATTTTATTATTTTATGCCCAAATGTTAAATTACTAGTTTTAAGATAATAAAACTTATATTATTTTTATTTATTTCAAAGATTAACACTTATTATGATTATCTATTATTATTGTTGTTATTATTATTGTTATTATTTTTAGTATTAGTATTATTATTAGTATTATTATTAGTATTATTATTACTATTATTATTATTATTATTATTATTAATTACTTAATTATTTTATTATATCAAAATCATAATGATACAAGATATTTCAAATGAATCCTCGTATTCACATATATAACAAAACAAACTCTTACAAGAGATAATGACGTTAACAAACATTTAATAAAATTACGAAAGGTCACAGTTTTCTCAACTTTAAGAAATTTCGTCCCGAAATTAAAGATAAGACTAAATGAAAAGATAGGGATATTTCTTTTTCATGTGATCCTCGCATTACCAGGTGAACTCAGCTCCACGTTTATTTTCCCAACAAACTTTGACTATCGGTGTGGTAGTTATTTGGGTCTTCTTCAGGGTTCGGTCCATGATCTCGACATGCTTCTCAACGAAATGCAATGACTCGTCTATTTGGATTTCCTCCAGAGGAACATGCAAATTTTCATCAGCCAGACATTTCCTCAGGTTTGAGACATGGAAGACAGGATGAACACCGCCAAGTTCGGAAGGTACTTTCAGTTTGTAAGCCACTTTCGCAATTCTTTTCAGAATATTGAAAGGTCCTACAAAATGTTAGGCTAACTTACCCTTCTTCCCAAAGCGAACAACACCCTTCCATGGAGAGACCTTAAGAAGAACCATATCGTCGACTTGAAATTCCAACGGTTTGCGTCGTTTATCGGCATAACTCTTTTGATAACTTCTAGCCACCTCAAGGTTACTTTAAATTTCGGAAACTTGTCGGTCGTTTCTTGAATAAGTTCAGGACCAATGTTGAAATTCTCACCAATGTCAGTCCAACAAATCGGAGAACGACATTTACGACTATACAAAGCCTCAAATGGTGCCATCTTGATACTTGAGTGATAACTATTGTTATACGATAAATCCGCTAGCGGTAAATGCGTATCCCAGTCACCACTAAAGTAAGGACACAAAGACCTAGCAAGTCCTCGACGGTTTGAATTGTTCGCTCGGTTTAACCGTCCGTTTGAGGATGGCAAGCCATGCTTAAATCCAGTTGAGTACCCAAGATTTCTTGCATAGAAGACAAGAAATGTGAAGTGAAACGACCATCACGATCAGAAATTGTCACACCCCTGCCCTAGGGCACCCCTGGGCCATGGTGATGTGTTGGTACCTGTTTTGAATATAAGAAAATAGTTTTCACAGCGGAAGTCTACAAAGGATTTTATCTATATTGGGATTTAAACACCCATATTTATTACAAAGATAACCAAAAGCTTTATTATTCAAAAACCCTTTTATTTTTTATGTCACACCCTCAAAATCCACGTGCGGAGTTTTACCGCGAGGCGTATGAACAAACCAGGATCACAGTCAATAGTTACTCAGAACGACTCTAGATGCTACGTTTAACATAACAAACCAAACCAGAGTTCAAACTTTAAAAATCATGTGAAAGCGTATAGTAAATAAAACAAACCCAAAGTATGAAAAATGTATCATAAGGCAAAACACGTGCCAACCAATTATTTAAAACCCAAACAAAAGACGGGAAATTATGTTTGAAGTTTAAATCTCTAATATGCATGCTGACTCGTGTAGTGCTCCTATCAGCAGTCCAGATTAATGACCTGAGAATAGCATACTAAAAGTCAACACATGGTTGGTGAGTTCAAGAGTTTGCGTATAAACATAACAGTTTATCAATAGTGTATAAATAAGCATGTGCATTGTAATAGATAGCTAGTCCATTAACAAATTGATATTAATACATAGTGATTTCGCAATTGAAGCTGACTGTGTTATGTTTGCCTCCTGTCATGACTTTACCATATCGTGACAAATGTACATAGGACAAATTGCACCCGGTTGACCTCGAGTCACACAGGTGGGGCTCGTCAGACCCAGTAGTACTACCCAAGTTTCCCCGCTATTCAATATTAACAATTCAAAAGTGTGAGGACTTTATCATGGTAAACCGCACTATATTAATATCATACACATCTTATATATAAAAAGCGTTGTAAAGTTACCAGTATGCTATCTCCCCCAAAAGAGATTAAGTAAAACAGTGGGACATGAACTCACCTGATACGCTTATTGAGTACTAGAGTTTACTTGAAAGACAAAGTGAACAGTCAACCCTCAGAGGTTACCTAGATCACGTAAATACATGAGTTTGTGTAAACAGTGAATATGAGAAACTCTAAGTGCACCATAACCAAGGACTCAAGGTTTTAGAAGAATAGATATGTTTGACCCAGTTGACCCGTTTGACCCGTTGGTGACATTATGTGTTGTAAACCATTTAAATAGACATGAGCATATATCATACAAGTCATGTAAGTTCTTAGCATCTAGCATACTCAGTGCGTTCATAACACAACTAGTATATCATATAACAGGTTAGATCATGCATAACCTACTTATATAACCTATAATCATGATTTAGCACATATGGGTCAAAACAGATAATCTACCAAATAATCATCCATACTAATCACAACACATTCAATATGTCCAATACATACCACATACATCAATATGATCAATTTTCAGTCCCAAACATGATGTCCTAGTTACTAATCAACATACCAAACCATACATGATCATCAAAGTGCATAAATCACCCAATAACCTACTAAACATTCCATACAACCAAGCATGATCAACAACATCAAACCAACCTAATTCATCAATTCATATCTAAAAAGTTTCTACTTTTTGGCAAGATATGAACAACAACATCCAACCTAAGATTTCTAGCATTCGTAGCATCAATCTAGCATTCATATCATAATCCCAATGTTCATATAACATCATTAACACCCTAATAACACCAATTCATCCTTGAATTATCAAGTTCATACATAAAAGTTACTATTTTTAGTAACCTATGAACAAAGTTCTCAATTCACCAATTTCTTGCATGATTCATGTTTCCTAGCATTCATACTAACTAATTAACATCCCAACAACATCAAACAACAATCAATTCCACAAAAGCCCCAAAATTTTCAAATTAGGGTTCATGTTCATCAAGTTTCATAATCAATCAATCAAAAGTGTAGTTTTTTTTGCATAATCAACCTTAAATAACATACATACAACCTAACTAACATGTTAACAACATCAAAACATCAAGATTTCAGCCTATTGAACCCCAATTTCTAAGCTATAGGTTCGGCCCTATCAAGAATCCCACAAAAACATCAAAACTAACCTTCAATTCATGTGTATACTTGTTAAGGAAGGTCCAATTCGCGTTCTATGGCTTGAAATCGAACAAAACCATGAAGAATTGAAGGTTGAAGGCTGAAAAACGCAGAGAAGAGGGCTGGAGATGGCTGCAGGTCGGTCATGGGTGTTTGGGTGGGGTTTGGGTTGTTTTATTTTAGCCAATTTACAAGAATGCCCCTTTTAAAACTTGCATTTTGTTATTTTTATAAAAATTAAGTTTTTAACTCTTGGTAATGTGTTTCTAACTTAATAATATTAACATATAAACTAATGGTAACCCTTAGATATTTTATTTTGTAAAAACACAAGACATACGAATTAACACACGCGTTTCCGCGTTACGCGATAAAATTCCCGAATAGTCTTTAAATCACGTAAACACATAAGCATAACACAATAATCATCTAATCAAGTAGATTATTATTAAATTAACATTATTAATTATTATTTAGGTCACCAACATCAAACGACAACTAGTGTGTGCTTACGACGCGTGTACGTGAAACTTAACGGAACTAACGGAGTTTGCTAACGGAAAATCACCGGATGTCACATTATCCCCATGTTGAAAGAATTTTCGTCCCGAAAATTGCGTTACATGGTGAGAGTGTTCCATCACACGGTGAGAGTGTTCCATCACTGGTCTACTGCATTGGCACGTAGAAATCGAAATCGAGTGAGTTTTGGATGAGTTGTCACATCATCCCCATGTTGAAAGAAATTTCGTCCCGAAATTTAAATCAATACCTTCGTTTGCAGGCATCGTCTCGAACAGTTGAGGGTACTTAAGCTTCATTTGATCTTCACGTTCCCACGTGAATTCCGGTCCACGTCGCGAGTTCCAACGAACTTTGACTATGGGTATCTTGCTTTGCTTAAGTGTTTTCACCTCATGATCCATCACCTCGACTGGTTCTTCGATAAAGCGTAATTGTTCATCCACTTGAACATCTTCTAGTGGTACAATTAGTGTTTCATCAGACAAACACTTTTTCAGATTTGAAATATGAAACACATCATGGACTCCACTCAATGAATCAGGTAAGGCTAGGCGATAGGTCACTGGACCTATCCTTTCCAATATCTCAAATGGTCCAACATACCTCGGATTTAGCTTTCCTCGCTTGCCAAACCGAACTATGCCTTTCCACGGTGAGACTTTCAATAAGACTTTGTCACCAATTTGAAACTCTAGTGGTTCCGTCTCTTGTCAGCATAACTTTTCTGTCTATCTCGTGCTGCGGCCATACGATTCCGTATCTGCACAATCTTCTCAGTGGTTTCATGTATTAGCTCGGGGCCCGTTAGTTGACTATCACCAATTTCAGCCCAGCAAATTGGTGATCTACACTTTCTTCCATACAAAGCTTTGAAAGGTGCTGCCTGTATGCTAGTGTGATAACTTTTATTATAGGAAAATTCCACCAAAGGCAGGTGAACTTCCCAGTTGTTCCCGAAGTCAATCACACAAGCACGCAGCATATCCTCCAAAGTCTGTATGGTACGCTCACTCTGTCCGTCGGTTTGTGGATGATAAGAAGTACTCATATCCAATCGTGTACCCAGAGACTTTTGTAGTGATTGCCAGAAGTGTGACTTGAAGCGAGCGTCATGGTCAGAAATAATTGAGATCGGTACACCGTGTCTCGAAACGATTTCTTTAAGATACAGTCGGGTTAGTTTCTCCATCTTATCCGTTTCCTTGATTGCAAGGAAGTGAGCGAACTTGGTCATCCGGTCCACAATAACCCAGATTGTGTCACAACCAGTACTAGTCCGGGGTAACTTAGTGATAAAATCCATAGAAATTTGTTCCCATTTCCACATTGGTATCTTGGGTTGTTGTAACAGTCCGGATGATTTTTGGTATTCCACCTTTACCTTCGAACAGGTCAAACACTTGCTTACATGTGTAGCTACGTCCGCCTTCATGTTAGGCCACCAATAGTGCGCCTTTAGATCATGATACATCTTGTCAGATCCAGGATGTATAGAGCATTTAGACTTGTGTGCCTCGTTCATAACCAAATCCCTCAGATTTCCATAGACAGGTGTTGGTACACATGTCCCCAGTTCTAGTCTAGTGATTTGAAATGTAATAGACTTCTATCTTGTAACGCGTATGTAAGGTTTAATCATTGTAATGAAAACTCTTCAGTAAATGTTTGCTTGATTACTTAATATCATATCTATTATTATTGTTTATTGTTACACACATATATGAACAAGTTATATAGGTTATAGACTTGTTAGACATGTTCTGAATCAGTTTAGGTTCAAGAATGTGTTTAAATAAGTAATCTGATTCAGTCGCACGACTGGACCATGCGAATGGTCCAATCGCACGACTGAACCAGGTGATTGGGTCAATCGCACGGCTGAGTCATAAGACTGACTCAGGCGTACGAATGAGCTAATCGTATGACTCAGTCGCACGACTGAGCCAGTCGCAAGGCTCAGTCGCACGAATGAGATCTGTAACCTATAAATACCACTTAATTCGTGGAAAAACATAACACTTCGAATACTTGCAACCCTAGTCGACCCAGAACGCTCTGTTCGTCAATTCCAAGTTCATAGAACATCTTAGATCGATCCTAATCCATTCTTAACGTTTTCTAATCGTTAGGTTTGATCTTGATTACGTTCTTCCTGATTGGATCACCAATCAAATAGGATTCCGCACTATTTGATCTGGTATAACGTAGAATCTGTTAGTATTCCGTCAATACACGGTCCTAACAAGTGGTATCAGAGCCTTGGCTCTTGATTCTTCGTTCGATTCAATCAAGTTTTTGTCAAAAGTCTACGTTTTTAGCGAAAAGATCAGTTCTTTCTACTCAAAACTGAGTCTTTACGTGTGCATGTTCTGCAAAATTAGTGTTTTTCGACTTCCAGCCGTCTAGGGTGTAAAAAAACCTGGTTTTAGGTCAAAAGTTCGAAAAATTTTGATTTCTGCAGTCTCAGTCGCACGATTACCTCAATCGTACGACTGAAGTCCAGTCGCCCAGTTCAATCGCCCGATTGAGTCAGTCGTTTAGCCAGTCGCCCGATTTAGTCAATCGCCAACTCCAGTAGCCCAGCTGAGTCGTTCGGTCTGTTCAGTCGTCTAAGTCTCTCAGTCGCTTGTTCAATCGTACGTTTGTGTCCAATCGCATACAGCTAGTGTCAGTCGCATCCCAGTCGTACAGTTCACCTAATCGCATTAGCAGTTTACTTCACATGTTAAATTATTAAAAGAATGGACTCTGAAAATTACGCCATGTCAGTTGGAAAAGACTCGAGGATACAGAACTTATTGTTACTTGAGAATGAGATAGGGAACCATAACAAGCCACCTAAACTATTGACTATAGAGGACTTTCCACAATGGAGACAACGTTTTGAGATTTATCTTAATGGCGTGGATACTAACTTATGGAACTCTATTGAGGTTGGTTATAAGATACCCGTGGGGGCTGATGGTGTTCCTTTGACTTTGAGTAGACTCACCGATACACAGAAGGTTGCCTACAATGCAGAGAAGAAGGCCTATGCTATTTTGACTCAGTCCATTCCCAAGCCCATTTTTCACCAATACTCAGAGCACAAGCAAAGTAAAAAACTGATGGAAGTTCTTGAGAAGAGGTATGATGGAAATTCTAATTTAAAGACACTGAAAGGTAAAGCGTTGAAGAAGGAGTTTGATAACTTCTCAGCAATTGGGAATGAAAGCTTGGATGAAATCATCGATCGTTTCTATCATCTGATGAGTGAACTTCACAGTCATGGTGTTAAGATGTCAATGGAAGACAAAGTTTCAAGCTTGGCAGATGGTCTACCTGCAAAGTGGGATTCGTTTATTTCCACCTTGAGATACAATTTAGTTCTCGAGACACTGGATATAAATGACTTCATTCTGAAACTGCGAGAGGAAGAAGTCAGACACAAGTACAAGGCAAAGAAGGGATCTTATGCTCAAGACCCCTCACTCTACAATGTCACTCCTACTTCCACTCCTGCTGCAAAGTCATCTGGTGCACCTCTACAAACAGCCTTCGTGTCCAATGCATCTCCAACTGCTGAACAAGGCTCATCATCTGCAAATAAGCCTCATGGTTCATCTGGAGTTATTCAAAGTCCCATTGTTACTCAGTCTGCAAAGTTGATGATAGAAAATCTGGGAAAAGTAACCGTGGAGGTTGCTAAAGAGCACATGGATCTACTTGCTGCTGTTGTGCACTCTTATGATGGTTTGGTGGCTGGCAAGATCGGTAATTGCCACCTTGCTGATGAAGATTATGAGCAAGTAGATGAGAACGAGCTGGAAAGAATGGACATTATGTGGGCTCTTGCTAGTGCTGTCCGAAGAGCCAAGAAATTTGTGAAGAAAATAGGGCAGAATCTCGTGGCTACTAAAGATATAACCTTTGGTTTTGACAAGTCTAAAGTCACGTGCTTCAATTGTGGAGAAAAGGGTCACTTTAAAAGAGAGTGTTCAAAGCCTAAGAAGACTGGGAACGGGAATCCATTTTCCTCGTTCAACAGGCAAGATAAAGACAAGAAGCCAGCGTCCACGGGAAGTGATTCTAAAGCTATGGTAGCACAAGGAGATGAAGGACAAGACTGGTCCTTTCGGTTCGTGTCTGATGAAGCTAACATAGCTTCTGTGGAAGACTTGAACGAAGACTCAGCGAGTGAAGGGGAAAGCTCAGCTGAGGTTGATACTGCTGACCTGGAAGAGACGTTTGATGCTGTTGATGAAATTATCCAGAATGAGTTGAATTCAGAATCTGAAGCTCAACCTATGTCTCAGAATGCTTTCATGGCTGGCACGTCGACATCTACATAGGTACAATCTAAAGATGAATTATTTGATAAACATGCTTGTGTTGAATATGATAAATTTAGGGAAAGCATTGATCTAAAATTTGCTAGGTTATTAGAACATACGATAACTTAGTAAATGACTTAAAACTGTGCTCAGAAGCTAATCGTGTCTTAAAACAAAATGAGAGCAGTTATAAGGAGAAGTTAGATGCTTTGAAGAAGCAACTAAAGGAAACTGAAGTTGTTACCTTTAACCAAGAAAATGACATTAAATACTACTTAAAGACCATTAAAGAGACTAAAAAAGACAAAGCGGTTTTACAAGTAGAAAATGAGTCTTTGAAACAAAAACTACATAGTTTAACGAGTTCTTCGCACATTTTGAAAAACTTGGTTAAAGAACGCAACAATGGGGAGGGATTGGGTTACAAGGTAGTTCCACCACCACATGAGATCCTTTTGAACACCAAACAACGTCCAATTAATAACAACCCAATTAAGGATCATGTGGTGACAACTCCTCTGGTTTGTGATCCGGACACCGCAGTTAAGCCTGCTTCTCCGGATGATGATCAGAAAACCTCAGCATCAAGCAAGGTCAATGCTGAGAAACGGGTGGAAGAAAGTGTCCAAAAAGTTCTTGGTTTGGAATCAAAATCGAATATTACACAAACCAAAATATCTAAAACCACTCAAGGTAATTCAGTTAAAAGGGATAATATTCAGCCTCAAAAACAAATTAATCAAAATAATAAACAAGTTAAGTTTGTTAAAGAGGTTGAATGTTCAAAGACTGAGACCAAAAGGCCCATTCCTGAGGTTTACTCCCCACCCCACAAGAGAACTCCTAGCCCATTTGAAAGGAGATCCTGCTACTCTTGTGGGAAACGAGGTCACATCTCTTCAAACTGTCCTCGTTATCAGACACCTAGGACTAAGATTGAATTAGATCACTATGTCAATCCGGTTCCAAAACAGAGATCTAAGACTCCAGTTAGGTCTAACACACCTGTTAGGTCTTATACCTCTCCTCCTCACCACAGATAAAATAGACAAGTCACTGGCAAGTCTGTGATGCCTGAGGTGAAACCAGTTTTGGAACCTAAACCAAAGATACAAACTGTAAATCAATCAAATGTCTACCACAAACAATCTTTCCATAAAGATGGTATGTGGAAGCCCAAATCATCTGATGTGTCTGATAGCAAGGACAAGTTGAAGGTTGATGTCCCACCAACTGACAAAGGACAGTGGGTCGAGTTCATCATGTGTGATGCCTCTGGGAAACCCAAGCCAGTCAAGGCTTGGGTCCCCCTCCTTAACTGATTGTTTTCAATTATGTGCAGGTTTCCGCTACAGTGCTTCAACGAACACATGGATTGTGGATAGCGGAGCTTCCAGGCACATGACAGGAAACAAGTCTCTCCTTTTCAATGTCAAACAAATTAAAGGGGGACATGTTTCCTTTGCTGGGAACAAAGGAGGATACATTACTGCTCAAGGCGAAGTAGGTAATGAGAAGATAAAGTTTGATAAAGTTAATTTTGTTCAACAACTAGAAAACAATTTACTTTCAGTGTCTCAGATATGTGACAAGGGCTTCAAAGTTATGTTTGACAACCGAAAATGTTACATCCTGAAAAAGGAGATGGAGATTCCAGAGAAGCAGGTTTTGATGTCTGCATCCAGGTACAATGATTTATATGTCTTGGATATGTCTAATGCTTCTACCTCCGAGTCTACAGCTCAATGTTTTCTATCAAAAGCGATAGAGAAGGAATCCATCTCATGGCACAGACGGATGGGACACATCAATCACAGGAAGATGAATCATCTGATTCACAACAACCTAGTTGAAGGAGTTACAGTCAAGAACTTCCAACTTCCTGATTTTTGTGTCTCATGCAAGAAGGGAAAGCAGACCAGGAAATCTCACAAGACCAAGCACGTCAACTCAATTGAGATGCCCCTGGAGTTGCTACACATGGATCTCTTTGGTCCAGTTAACACAAAGAGTATAGCAGGAGACTGGTACTGCTTTGTAGTCACAGATGACTACTCAAGATTCACCTGGGTGATGTTTCTGAAAGCTAAATCAGAAACTTTTGAATCATTCAAGGTGCTCGTCACGACAGTGGAGTCTCTCTACAACCTGAAGGTGAGGAAGATTCGTTCTGACAATGGCACAGAGTTCAAAAATCAGTGGATGGATGCTTTCTGCAAGGAAAAGGGGATTGTTCATCAGTTCACTTTCACATACACGCCACAGATGAATGGAGTTGCAGAACGAAAGAATCGGAGCTTAATTGAGACTGCGCGAACCATGTTAGCTGATTCAAAGCTCCCAGTTCAGTTCTGGAATGAGGCGGTTGCCAATGCCTGCTACACACTTAATCGTGTGTTAGTAGTCAAGAGGTATGGCAAAACTTGTTATGAGCTACTTCAGAAGAGAAAGCCAAATTTGGAGTATCTGGAACCATTTGGAGCTCCATGTACACTGCTGAAGAAGACTCAGGATAGGAAGTTCAGTGAGAAAGCCGATCAAGGAATATTCTTAGGATACAGCATCCCAGACAAGCGAGTTTACAATAACTCGACAGGTCAGGTAGAGGTATGGTGCAACGTGGATGTTCAGAGATACACCACCCCTCCTGCTGGAAAAGGACCATCATCATTCTTCGACTATGATGGCTTTTTCAAATCCTTCAATCTTCCACAGTTTGATTCAGATGATGAGGTTGCTACCCAGATGATGTATGATGTTCTTAACTCACCGAATCTGGATTCAAGCAAAATCACACCTACTGATGGTGCCTCAAGTTCTTTGACTCCTGCTCACGACGAGAGTGATGATTCATCAGGTGATGAACAAGCAGCTAATCCTGACCCTGAGCATACAGTTAATCAACAAAGTGAGTCATCAGCTGCTGAACCAGCTATGGGAAATCCGGATACTGAACCAGTAGTCACCAATCTGGACTCTGAGGTTGTGGTTCCTACCACACCAGTGACTAGGATCAGTGTGAATCATCCCCCCACGTCTACATTGGGGACATTTAATCCGGTGTGCAGACAAGAAATCAGTTGTACTCTGCTGATTACACTGCAGTCATGGAGAAGGGTTATGTCAATGACGGGGCTTTCTCATGTTTTGTTTCACAAATCGAGCCTAAATATGTCTGTGACGCACTGAAAGATGAGGCCTGGGTCAATGCCATGCAAGAAGAGCTACTCCAGTTCAAGAAACTTGGAGTCTGGACACTAGTTGACAGGCCGAAAGGAGTTAAAGTGATTGGTACCAAATGGGTACTAAAGTGCAAGAAGGATGA
The DNA here is from genome assembly GCA_024085815.1 of Flaveria linearis. Lineage (NCBI taxonomy): Eukaryota > Viridiplantae > Streptophyta > Magnoliopsida > Asterales > Asteraceae > Flaveria > Flaveria linearis. Next base: position 48,426,815 of record CM044001.1, read on the forward strand.
TCAAGGTGTTGTTATCAGAAACAAGGCACGCTTGGTTGTTCAGGGATTTAGACAAGTCGAGGGGATCGACTACAATGAAGTCTTTGCTCACGTAGCTAGAATGGAAGCCATTCGTATCTTTCTAGCCTACGCCTCTTACATGAAGATCAAAGTTTATCAACTAGATGTAAAGAGTGCATTCTTGCATGGTGAAATCCGTGAAGAGGTATATGTCAGTCAACCCGAAGGATTTGAAGATCCTTATCATCGGGACAGAGTCTACAAGTTGGATAAGGCTCTGTATGGGCTACATCAGGCTCCTTGAGCTTGGTATGAAAAGCTCTCCACTCATCTGTTGAAACATGGTTTTCGAAGGGGTGTGATTGACTGTACATTGTTCATCAAAGAAAAGGATGGTGACTTACTTATGGTGCAGATCTATGTGGATGACATCATCTTTGGATCTAGAAATGAAGCAATGTGCAAAGAGTTCGAATCTGTGATGAAGGCAGAGTTTGAAATGAGTGCAATGGGAGAAATGAAGTTCTTCCTAGGATTACAGGTTGATCAAACACCAACCGGCATTTTCTTACATCAGACCAAGTATGTCGGCGATATTCTAAGTCGCTTTGACATGGAAAATGTGTCTGCTGCCGGTACCCCTCTCGCCACAAATCATGATGTGGCTCCTGATGAGAACGGGGATTTGGTGGATGCCACTATGTATCGTGAGATGATCGGATCTCTCATGTATCTCACTGCCTCGCGTCCAGATATCATGTATGCCATATGTCTATGTTCTAGATATCAAGCGAAGCCAAAAGTGAATCACTTAATTGGGGTGAAAAGGATTTTTCGTTATCTGAAGGGTACTCCAACACTGGGATTGTGGTATCCTCATGATGATGACTTCGAGCTTACTGCGTACAGCGATTCAGATTATGGTGGCTGCAAGATGAATTTCAAGTCTACATCAGCAGGGTGTCAGTTCTTTGGAAGACGGTTAGTCACGTGGCAATGCAAAAAGCAGACCTCGGTTGCTCTATCAACCTGTGAAGCTGAATATGTTGCTGCTGCAAGCTGCTGCTCTCAGATCATCTGGATTCAACGGCAAATGCGCGACTACGGTTTGAAATTATCTAACACTCCTATTTTTGTTGATAATTCTGCTACGATAGCTGTCACTAAAAACCCTGTTCAACACCCAAAAACAAAACACATCGGGATTAAATATCATTTCATACGCGATTGCTATGAAAAACAATTAATTGATGTGATTAAAATTAACACGGATTTTCAGCGCGCTGACCTCTACACCAAACCGTTTGATAAACCAAGATTTTTATATCTGCTAGAGGTCAACGGCGTTAAAAAGAAAAGTGATGTGATTGCTGAAGAAGCAGATACATAGTCCGACTCGTGTCTATTTGTTTATTTTCTTTTCTTTTCATTTTATTTTATCTTTAGTTCCCATGTATAAAAAAAATCCAAAAACACAAAAAGATTTTCTGTTTTAGAATTTTAGGGGGAGATTTATTTCAGTATTCATTTACTTAAAAAAAAGGGGGGGGGGAGGTAAGTATAGCTGAAAAGGCACAGACAAATAAACTGGAAATGTGACTCGATAAAATGGAAAGTGATAGCACACTGGCATCGAGTTACTTGGAACATAAAAATGGTTTTCAGTTCAAACAATGTTAATTAAATCACAGAAAAATCATAAATCAGAGAAGTCTAAGTTTAACAAAATGGGAAAATGATAGTACGTTTGACTGGTATTGTAATCACTCGGAGAAAGTAGATCTAGGGTTGTGCAAGTACACCATACGATGTGTCAGTAGATTCAACACAATAGATCATTAGACATCATCAGTGAACTGGATTAAACTAAAGTTATTCAACTAGTTGTGGGTTTCCACGGTATCCCTGGTCTGCACAATCGATCAATGTCCAATAAGGGGTGAGGAGCAATCAAATGCCACAAATGTGAGCAAAGACCTGAAAAACAGAGCAAAAGATGACAAATGTCATTAAAATAATGTATATGCAAATATGCTGCTCTAAGAAGATAAATAGGTATTGCACCTCTCTGCTGTGCGATGGCACTGACCTGAGGCTTAGCATAACCTATTCGCTCTAAGAATTCATTGTTGCATGCGCCTCTCTGCTGTGCGATGGCACTGACCTGAGGCTTAGCATCTCATTGAAATTTTTAGAACCAAATCTTCTAAGTCCCAAGACCGCTCAAAAATCTCCTGAGGAAGATTGATTACTATATATCTGTGGAACACACAAACACTTGTTGACCTAATTCATCTATTTAATGACTGATGTGTGTTGAAAGTCTGTGTATGGATTTAAATGGACAAATATACTGACAATCGTCGTGGCTGCATCACCTGATGTTCAAAATCAATAAGTATTACATATTAGTTCAAACCTGATTCCCAGTTAGATCTTAGAAGTCTTAGATAAGTGAAAAACTGTGCAATCTTATCCTACTAAGTGTAATAAGCACAAAACGTTCCAAGTGATGGTGTATATGCCTGTCTGATTCCACAAGAGTCTGTTCCGGATAAGATGTAAATGCTAATAAGCAATACAAGCCTGCCCTAACAAAAAAAATACAAAAATATGTTCTTTCTGTTCATAGGTTAAGATTTGTCTAATCTTAGTATAATGTGTCATGTCGGACTGTGTATATTGTTATCTGTCAAACATCACTGAATGTGCTTAATGTTTATCTAAACTGATTGTTTCTGAAAGGTTAAAAGGATCACGTCTGAGGTGATCGGGTGGATAAATGGATCACGTCTGAGGTGATCGGGTGGATAAATGGATCACATCTAAGGTGATCAGTGAATGTTTGTTTTCAAAAGTGATCATGTCTGAGATGATCAAAAGCTTATAATGTTTTATCAATTGGTTAAGAAATCTAAGGGTCGGTAAATAAAGTTGACTAAAATGGCACAAGTATAGCCCAGTCGCACGACTGAATATGATCTGACTCAGTCGTACGAATGAGATATATGATTGAACACAATCGTGCGTTTGGGCCATGCGAATGAGCCCAATCGGACGATTGAAAGTCACTGACTATGGTGGACATCCGAATGAAGGTCAATCATACGACTGAAGATGGACGATTAGGTGAACTGTACGACTGACACTCAGTCGTACGACTCAACTATACGACTAGGCTCAGTCGCACGACTAAGTCATCCGACTAGGCACAGTCGTACGACTGAAGGTTGCCCTAGTATAAATACCAGGGAAATCATCCTCAGTCGCTCACTTGCCCTAATCGCCCACTTCACTCGCACGACATAGCAAAACTCTGCCAAAATTTCCAAAAACCCATTAAACCTCTATTACATTGTTACTGACGCTTGCACTCGCTCATACAGGTACTAAACAAGAGGAATCATCGAACAAACTGTGTTGAATCATCAAAAATGGCACAAATTATGACCGAACAGTACTCGTAATCTAAATAGGCTTAATAGACCTTAAAACCTGAACTTACTGATCAAATTAAGGTTACAATAGGCTTAATCGGCTAATTCTGAGTGTAATGAGCATAATCTTGAGGTTTAACACTTAGTATTGCTCAAAACAGGAATTTGAATGGACAGACAGTCAAATGAACGACTAGTCATGCTGATGAACTTCAATCGTACGACTGACCTGTCCGATTGGCTCAATCGTACGACTAAGATGGATGATTGACTCAATCGTACGACTAAACCATGCGAATGAGTTCAGGCGCACGACTGAGTTACAAGTATGAGAAGACATGCGACGAAGTCCAATCGCATGACTCAGTCGTACGAATGAACTCATTCGTACGACTAGATCTCAGTCGCACAGTTCAATCGTACGAGTGGAACTAAGTCGCCTGTTCAGTCGCACTATTAAGTCAAAAGTTTAATGTTCATTGACTGAAATTAGTTATCTTCCACATGATCTAACGTTTACTTGGTTTGTGTCACAGATGGCGAGCAGATGGACTATGAGCACTAAGCATAATATATGTGCTCATCTAGACTTGACATCCCGCAACGCGGCAGACTTTACTGGGATTATTACTTTTCTGCGCCGTTCGAGGATCTCCAGAGCGATATCTGCTCAGTGTACCCCATATAGATCGATACAGCAGGCGTTCTGGGAGAACGCAGTGGTGGATAGGTCGACTGATTCCTATTCCATCAGGAGTTCTATTTTTGGAGAGCTGATACAGATTTCTGAGAAGGACACACGGACGGTCCTTGAATTTGGGGATGATGCTGACTGCCCAACACGACTACACCCCCTGACCGTCCGTGGCTGCTTTATGAGGGCCAAATATTCGGGGGACATCAACACAAGCATGCTCAACAAGAGCAACTTGTGCCCCCAGTTTAAGTATCTGGCTCATGTACTTCTGCGATGCATAGCATCCAGAAAGGGTGGATTCGATGAGCTTTCTGACCAGATGCAAAACGCATACGTCGCTCTGGTGCTGAACCACCCATTTGGCTTCTCCAGGATGATATTCACATATATGGTGGAGAATATAAAGGCCAAAGGGAAAGAGGGATTCTGCATGTACCCTCGATTTCTTCAGATGATCATCGACCAGAAACTTCCACAGCTGCCCAAAGCCCAAGACGATGCAGTTGTTTTAGAGATCATGGATGATACTACGTTAGGTAGGATGAAGGTCTACCGGGGGAAGCAAGTGAAACCCCCGGTGAGGAGTTTGTTTGGGCACATTGCCAGGGAAGACTTTGTGGCGCCAGCTAAGAAAAAGTGGCGTCACGATGACAGTGAGTCAGATACGGAGCCGATCGCGGTTCCGAGTGATGACTCAGATGATGATGGCGATGATGGTGGAGATACAGGTCTAGAGACCACTTCTACAACAACACATGTCATATCTCCATCATCCCCAACTGAAGGGTTAGAGACAGCTGGATTCCATCAGGGATTCCAGCCTGATGAAGAAGAGGCCTCTGATGAAGAGCCTCTAACCCGAAGAGAGGGCAGCCGGGTTGTGGCAACTGAGCATGGGATTAGGGCGGTTGGTGGACGCCCGGGAGGGTCTGGGGTTTCAACAGCTGACCCATCATACACCCCAGACATCACCAGCAGCCAAGGGGGAGCATCCGGATCCAAAGGATCCAGACTCAAACGGATGGCTCAGCCCCAAGGGAAGAAGCCTAAGCGCCGAAGGCTGACACTACTCACCTCCACCGCATCCACCACCGCCACCTCAACCACTCCCACTACCACAACAGCCACCACACCTCAAACCACCACCACTACTGCACCTCCACCTCACACCTACCCATCCACTACCACCACCACTGTACCACCCTCTACAGCCTTTACATCCACTCCCATGTACACCACTGCTACCACCACTACCACCTCTCACCAATCCCAACCCTCATCCGCTCCCACGAGCTCAGTTATACCCCCAGTTTCCATGGTTGAGCAACTTGCTGCACTGAATAGCATGGTGCTCAAGTTGCTAGCCTCCGACGAGGCTAAGTCTGCTCAGATCTTACAGCTGCAAGCACAAAGTTCTACACAAACAGCTGAGATCGAGAGATTGAGAGAGCTGACCACAGCACAGACCGATCAAATCACCGGGTTGCTTCAGCATGAGGCAGAAACTGATGCAAAGTTAGGAAAGCTAGAGGCGGCTCACAAAACTCTGTTGCTTAAGCTAAAAGGCACTCAGAGTGAGCCCCTCAAGATTGGAGACGGTGATGATGGTGATGATAGTGATGATGATGAGGATGACGAGGATGAGGATGATGATGAAGAGGATGATGATGCAGAAGGTGATGGACATCAAGACAAAGAAGGTGATGATGATGAAGGAGATGCTGCTGCTTCACCCTCTGATCGTGCACACGAACAAAGGATGAAGCGAAAGCAAGATCAGAGGGATCCTTCATCTGATCCATCAGCCTCCCAATCTGCTGAAGATCCACCAGAGATACAAGGCAAAGTTCAAGACTAGACGTTTATTTATTATTTCAAACTTTGTACTTAAAATTATGTATCCAAGTTTGTTATATATAAAATCTTGTGAATGTAAATCAACTTTGGTTATGTAAACAATGTGTACTTACTTGTCATATATTTGATTGTTTAACAGGATCAACCAAACAAGTCGATGAGCATGATGTTATGCCCCTTCGTCAGATCGAATCCAAGCTGACTATGATTCTTGATCTTCAAGGGATAGCACAACGGTCTGTGGGCTACTCAGCTGAAGAAGGGGAAATTATTCACGACTTGACAGATGAACAGATTGTAGAACTGTTCAGTCTGAATCCGGATGAATTGGTAAAAGATGCTCCCGAAGTCGATGTAGTCAGCGATGAAGAACTTCAAGATGACGACGAGGTGGAGATCGAGGACGTGACTGCTGATCACTATCCCCAGTATACTAACGCCGAAGGCGAAGTACTACCAGATCTGGGGGAAACATTTGACAGCGGTATCTTTGAAAAGGTCGAGGAGATGACAGCTGCTAAAGCAGCTACAGCAGAAGCTCCTCAAGCAGATGATGTTGATCTAGCATCCAAAAAGGCTGAGTGGGTAGCCTGCCTGGAGGAGATGAAGAAACAGCGCGAGCCAAACAAGTCAAATGCCTACACAAAGCTTTACAAGATAAAGAAGCATCTAAAGGTGTCTGGCAAGATTATCAGCTGGGCATACTTTGAGGATCTCAAAGTGTATGCAGTGAAGAGAGAAAAGGGAATAGAGTACTTCAGATTTCCTCATGATCTGAAAACTCTCCCAGGATTTGAGCTTAATCGTCTAGCCAACTTGAACATCCTATATGCTGTTCCAGGAAAGATATCAGGATGGTTTGAGCAGGCACTGAAGAAAGAGTATCATACGAGGTGGGTCAACTTTAAACCTCAGCAGCCCAGAAGGTTATTTCACAGGACTGAGGTTGACCCCACCTCAGGAAGACCGAAGGTGGTCTTGAGATGGCACCCTCCGCGCACTATGTCGCGTATTCCATTGAGGGGGATGCCTCAGGATTTTGCACCCCATTTCAAATGGTGGTATTATGACTGGCGAACTGGTGAAGCCGTCATTGTTTTAGAGAAAGAAGGAAAGGTCGAGACAATAAGGGTGTTTGATCCGATGTGGCTAACCAACTTGTCTGAGTCTGATGTCTATATCTTATTCAAGTGGCCACTGTTCTTTGATACACAGGATATTGTGCAAGCACTACAGTTCCAACATGTTATATGTATCTGCTTTGCACTTAATATTCATTCTGGGATCTCGAGAGAAGAAAGGGTGAAAAGATATGAAGAGTTCAAGAAAGAAGTCAAAGTTTAAATAGAACTAGGTCCAAGGGGGAGTTTGTTGGTACACATGTCCTCAGTTCTAGTCTAGTGATTTGAAATGTAATAGACTTCTATCTTGTAACGCGTATGTAAGGTTTAATCATTGTAATGAAAACTCTTCAGTAAATGTTTGCTTGATTACTTAATGTCATATCTATTATTATTGTTTGTTGTTACACGCATATATGAACAAGTTATATTGGTTATAGACTTGTTAGACATGTTCTGAATTAGTTTAGGTTCAAGAATGTGTTTAACTAAGTAATCTGATTCAGTCGCACGACTGGACCATGCGAATGGTCCAATCGCACGACTGAACCAGGTGATTGGGTCAATCGCACGGCTGAGTCATAAGACTGACTCAGGCGTACGAATGAGCTAATCGTATGACTCAGTCGCACAACTGAGCCAGTCTCAAGGCTCAGTCGCACGAATGAGATCTGTAACCTATAAATACCACTTAATTCATGGAAAAACATAACACTTCGAATACTTGCAACCCTAGTCGACCCAGAACGCTGTGTTCGTCAATTCCAAGTTCATAGAACGTCTTAGATCGATCCTAATCCATTCTTAACGTTTTCTAATCGTTAGGTTTGATCTTGATTACGTTCTTCCTGATTGGATCACCAATCAAATAGGATTCCGCACTATTTGATCTCCTATTTGATCTAGTATAACGTAGAATCTGTTAGTATTCCGTCAATACACGGTCCTAACAACAGGCACCCAAAGTCTATCCATGAAGTACCGAATTCCATCCTCTTTCACTACTAATTGTTTATCCATTCCCCGTAATGACTCAGAACCAATGTTTTCCTCTTTCAATGATTCTATCTGTGCTTCCTTAACTTGTTCAGGCAGATGGGTGCTGATTGTAAGCTGCAAGGCTCGCACCCGCCTGGGTTTAACTGTTTCTTTTCGGCTTAAGGCATCGGCAACTATGTTCGCCTTTCTAGGATGGTACTTGATAGCGCAATCTTAATCATTCAAAAGTTCTACCCAACGTCGTTGCCTCATATTCAACTCCTTTTGCTCAAAGATATGCTGAAGACTCTTGTGATCGGTGTAGATAGTGCATTTGGTACCGTACAAGTAATGTCTCCAAATCTTTAAGGCAAAAACTACTGCACCCAATTCCAAGTCATGGGTGGTATAGTTCTTCTCGTGAACCTTCAGTTGTCTCGAGGCGTAAGCTATCACTTTGTCACGTTGCATCAGGACACAACCCAATCCTTGAATGGATGCGTCACAATACACCACGAAATCATCTATTCCCTCTGTAGTGCCAATATCGGTGCACTACAGAGTTTCTGTTTTAATAGCTGAAAAGCCGCCTCTTGAGTTTCACCCTATTTGTATGTCGTTCCTTTGTGGGTCAAAGCTGTGAGAGGTTGTGCAATCTTAGAAAATCCCTCTATGAATCGTCGGTAATACCTGCTAACCCCAGGAATTGCCTTATCTCACTCGGTGTTTTAGGTATAGCCCAATTCTTTATCGCCACAATCTTGGCAGGATCAACATGTATTCCCTTCTCATTCACAATATGACCTAGGAATTGCACTTCGCGTATCCAAAAGTCACACTTAGAGAATTTGGCGTACAGTTGCTCATTCTTCAACAATTCCAAGATCAATCGTAGATGCTCTTCATGGTCCTCCTTGGTCCTAGAGTATATCAGTATGTCATCGATAAACACGATAACAAACTGATCGAGATAGGGTTTGCACATGCGATTCATGAGGTCCATGAACACCGCAGGTGCATTTGTCAACCCAATAGGCATGACCAAGAACTCGTAATGACCATAACGAGTATGGAATGCAGTTTTGGAGATGTCTTCCTCACGGACTCTGAGTTGATGATAGCCAGATCTCAAGTCGATCTTCGAATAATAGCTGGATACTTGAAGTTGATCAAATAAGTCGTCGATGCGAGGTAAAGGGTACCGGTTCTTAACTGTGACTTTGTTTAACTCCCTATAATCGATGCACATTCGAAACATGCCATCCTTCTTCTTAACAAAGAGAACAGGGGCTCCCTAAGGTGATGAGCTAGGTTGAATAAATCCCTTTTCTAAAAGCTCCTGAAGTTGTGATGACAACTCCTATAGTTCGTTCGGTGCTAATCGATAAGGTGCTCTAGCAATCGGGGCTGCACCGGGAGTCAGTTCAGTTTGAAATTCACTTGGCGATGAGGTGGTAGTCCAGGGGTATGTCTTCCATTCGCCTTTCCTCCGGTTGCTTATCGGTGACGAGTGCCAGAATAGCCAAGCGACCTTTTCGTAACAACTTCTGTGCCTTCATGTAGGAGATAATGCCTATCACTGCACCACTCCTATCACCTCGGACTGTAAGGATTTCGTCACCAATAGAGATTCGTATGATCTTCTCGTGGCATATGACTTCCGCTTGCTTATTAGAGAGCCAATCCATGCCTACCACTACGTCAAAACTTCCCAATGTAAAAGGCATAAGATCTATAGCGAAAGTATGACCAGCGAGTTCTATCTTACAATCTCTAAGGATATGTGTCACGTGGATTTGTTTACCGTCAGCCAATTCTACGGTATATTTGGATTCTAAGGCAGAAGGAATATCACTTAAAAGACTACAGAACTTCAAGGATATGAAACTCCTATCAGCTCTAGTATCAAACAGTACCGTAGCAAAACACCCATTGATAGAAAACCTACCAGCAATAGTTGTAGGGTCATTTAGAGCCTCACCTGAGCCAATGACGAAGGCTCTCCCTTGGGCTCCAGTATTATTACCACCATTTCCATTGCCTTTTCCATCATTGTTGTTGTTGTTGCCTTGATTGTTGTTGTTTTGGCCATTGCCATTACCGTTTTTCCTCAGCTGCGGGCTGTTTCGCCTGTAGTGCCCTTCTTTCCTACACTCAAAGCAACCCTTTGGGGTCTCATGAGGTTGCTGTGGCTTCCTAACCAACTCACCACGGCAATCCTTGGCCAAATGTCCCATTTTGCCACACCGCTGACACTTGTAATTGTCACATCTTCCAACATGATGATAGTTGCACCGCGTGCACCTCGGCTATTTACCACCATAGCCGCTCGGTCCTTGATTGTTCGAGGCTGACTGGTTGAAATTACGGTTGTTATCGAACCTCCTTTGTTGTTGCTGCGGTGGTCGTTGCTGAGTTGGATGTTGACCACCGAACGATGATGATTTATTGGTGGTGTTGTTGTTGTTTGAGGCATCCCACTTCCTTTTGTTATCGGGCACGCTCGCCGCAGCGCCCCGTTTTGGTAATCGTCCTTGCTCCACAACTTCATCAGTCAGTTTGTGGGCTAGGTGAATAGCTTGTTGAATAGTGGCTGGGTTTGAGGAAGTCACCATACTCCTAATCTCGGGCACCAATCCCTGAATGTAGTGTTCCACTCGTTTGTGCATCTTGTTCACCATCCCTGGACATAGGGTCGCCAGCTCATGAGTTCTTGTGGTATAAGCCTCGATCTCTGAACCTTGCATTTTCAGTTGCCAAAATTCCATCTCCAGCTTTTGGACTTCGCTTCGAGGACAGTATTCCTCGGTCATCATATCTTTAAACTCATTCCACGGAAGTTCATTTGCCATGGCTTGCCCTAGCATTTGCACTTGAGCATTCCACCAAGATAATGCAGCACCATCCAGCGTCCCGGTAGCGTATTTCACCTGGTCAGCAGGTGGACAGTTACACTTTGAGAACACGGACTCTGTCTTCTCAAACCACCTTACCAACCCTACAGCTCCCTCGGTTCCACTGTAGGTGTGAGGCTTGCAGTCCATGAAGGACTTGTAGGTACACGTTGGCGGTCCTGCTGGCTGTCCTACTTGAGCAGCAGCTACCGCTGCCTGGACTTGTGTATTTATTAGAGCAGCCAATTCCGCAGGGGTCATATTAATAGTACCTGCGCCTTGGTCACCGGCACCTTGGTCACCGGCGCCACGTCCACGCCCGCGTCCTCGACCGCGTCTACGTCCTCGGGCATCCATTATTCACCTTACATTCACAAATACAATAATGAGTATATCAAACATATTTATCTCATTGAAGTATAGTAAACAATAAGAAAATAATGAATTCGTCATCACCACAACATTTATAACAAAAATAATAACCAAAGGTAAATAAATTTGCAAATAAGTCAAAATTATTTATCAATGTCAAAATTTGAGTTTGTTGTTCGGGTGGAGAAACAACTCTTCCCACATAGGTTCCAAAATAAAGAAACGCTACATAGTCCAAGTCGTTTAAAGGAAATAGAATAGGATTAATCAACTATGTCTGAACCGTCACTGTCATCATCCATCTCTACAGGTTCTTCCTTAGGTTCTCCTCCTCCTCGGGGGCCTCCACAGGAGCAGGAGCTATGGCGATCTGAAGCGCCGCCAACTGAGCTTCTAATGTAGCAATCCTGTTGTCGGCTGTTTTGTCACGCTGTTCTCGAGCAGTCACGCGTCCACTAAATGTCTGGTAGCCGTCCCGCATTTGGTAACACCCCTCCAAGGTCTTACCATGATGCTCCTCAAGTGCATCCAGCTGGTGTCGTAGTGTGTACACCTCGTGCTGTAATGTACAAACATCGCTCGTGAGTCGCCTGACCCGGTGTTGCTCCATGTCCAGAGCTGCCACTAACGCTTCAATCACCTGCTCGTTGGACTGTACCGTCCGTGGAAGTGAAGGTAGTGGTTGTTCGGTGTTGTTTCTAGTTCTAGGCCTCGAGGTAGGTACACGTTCCCTATATATAATATGGTCCACGAACTCAGGATAAAAACTCCAGTCTCGCGGAGGGTCGCGTTCAGGTGGCACAAACGGTTGATTCTAGTCAAACTCTCCTTGTGGGTAGTCCAAACGAGGCCAGTCAAGTCCATCGTCGGGTACTGGTCCCGGAGGTGGTGACTCTGATCGGGTGGGTGATGTTGGTCGTTTACCAGGTGCTCTTGATGAAAATGCCATGCTGTAGAGAGTGTGATTTGTGTATGCCAATGAGTATACAGTAGAAAAATCAGGAACAAGTAACTAACTAACTGTGTACGGTTATAGTCTAGTGTGTATGCAACCTAGTTCTCTATAACCAATGGCTCTGATACCAATCTGTCACACCCTCAAAATCCACGTGCGGAGTTTTACCGCGAGGCGTATGAACAAACCAGGATCACAGTCAATAGTTACTCAGAATGACTCTAGATGCTACGTTTAACATAACAAACCAAACCAGAGTTCAAACTTTAAAAATCATGCGGAAGCGTATAGTAAATAAAACAAACCCAAAGTATGAAAAATGTATCATAAGGCAAAACACGTGCCAACCAATTATTTAAAACCCAAACAAAAGACGAGAAATTATGTTTGAAGTTTAAATCTCTAATATGCATGCTGACTCGTGTAGTGCTCCTATCAGCAGTCCAGATTAATGACCTGAGAATAGCATACTAAAAGTCAACACATGGTTGGTGAGTTCAAGAGTTTGCGTATAAACACAACAGTTTATCAATAGTGTATAAATAAGCATGTGCATTGTAATAGATAGCTAGTCCATTAACAAATTGATATTAATACATAGTGATTTCGCAGTTGAAGCTGACTGTGTTATGTTTGCCTCTTGTCACGACTTTACCATATCGTGACAAATGTACATAGGACAAATTGCACCCGGTTGACCTCGAGTCACACAGGTGGGGCTCGTCAGACCCAGTAGTACTACCCAAGTTTCCCCGCTATTCAATATTAACAATTCAAAAGTGTGAGGACTTTATCATGGTAAACCGCACTATATTAATATCATACACATCTTATATATAAAAAGCGTTGTAAAGTTACCAGTATGCTATCTCCCCCAAAAGAGATTAAGTAAAACAGTGGGGCATGAACTCACCTGATACGCTTATTGAGTACTAGAGTTTACTTGAAAGACAAAGTGAATAGTCAACCCTCAGAGGTTACCTAGATCACGTAAATACATGAGTTTGTGTAAACAGTGAATATGAGAAACTCTAAGTGCACCATAACCAAGGACTCAAGGTTTTAGAAGAATAGATATGTTTGACCCAGTTGACCCGTTTGACCCGTTGGTGACATTATGTGTTATAAACCATTTAAACAGACATGAGCATATATCATACAAGTCATGTAAGTTCTTAGCATCTAGCATACTCAGTGCGTTCATAACACAACTAGTATATCATATAACAGGTTAGATCATGCATAACCTACTTATATAACCTATAATCATGATTTAGCACATATGGGTCAAAACAGATAATCTACCAAATAATCATCCATACTAATCACAACACATTCAATATGTCCAATACATACCACATACATCAATATGATCAATTTTCAGTCCCAAACATGATGTCCTAGTTACTAATCAACATACCAAACCATACATGATCATCAAAGTGCATAAATCACCCAATAACCTACTAAACATTCCATATAACCCAATTAATAGATTCTACCACTTTTGACATCCATAACAATCATTCTAGCATGATCCTAAAGCCATGAATAAGTCCAATTCTCAATATTCAATGATTATCCAAAATAAAGTTTCCCTTTTGGGAAAGTAATACCCAAAAGCTACTAAACACCCAATGAACATACAATTCATCAATACTATACTATTTCAAGCTCATAACAACATCCAAGCATGATCAACAACATCAAACCAACCTAATTCATCAATTCATATCTAAAAAGTTTCTACTTTTTGGCAAGATATGAACAACAACATCCAACCTAAGATTTCTAGCATTCGTAGCATCAATCTAGCATTCATATCATAATTCCAATGTTCATACAACATCATTAACACCCTAATAACACCAATTCATCCTTGAATTATCAAGTTCATACACAAAAGTTACTATTTTTAGTAACCTATGAACAAAGTTCTCAATTCACCAATTTCTTGCATGATTCATGTTTCCTAGCATTCATACTAACTAATTAACATCCCAACAACATCAAACAACAATCAATTCCACAAAAGCCCCAAAATTTTCGAATTAGGGTTCATGTTCATCAAGTTTCATAATCAATCAATCAAAAGTGTAGTTTTCTTGCATAATCAACCTTAAATAACATACATACAACCTAACTAACATGTTAACAACATCAAAACATCAAGATTTCAGCCTATTGAACCCCAATTTCGTAGCTATAGGTTCAGCCCTATCAAGAATCCCACAAAAACATCAAAACTAACCTTCAATTCATGTGTATACTTGTTAAGGAAGGTCCAATTCGCGTTCTATGGATTGAAATCGAACAAAACCAAGAAGAATTGAAGGTTGAAGGCTGAAAAACGCAGAGATGAGGGCTGGAGATGGCTGCAGGTCGGTCATGGGTGTTTGGGTGGGGTTTGGGTTGTTTTATTTTAGCCAATTTACAAGAATGCCCCTTTTAAAACTTGCATTTTGTTATTTTTATAAAAATTAAGTTTTTAACTATTTGCAATGTGTTTTTAACTTAATAATATTAACATATAAACTAATGGTAACCCTTAGATATTTTATTTTGTAAAAACACAAGACATACGAATTAACACACGCGTTTCCGCGTTACGCGATAAAATTCCCGAATAGTCTTTAAATCGCGTAAACACATAAGCATAACACAATAATCATCTAATCAAGTAGATTATTATTAAATTAACATTATTAATTATTATTTAGGTCACCAACGTCAAACGACAACTAGTGTGTGCTTACGACGCGTGTACGTGAAACTTAACGGAACTAACGGAGTTTGCTAACGGAAAATCACTGGATGTCACATTTTATATAGTACTTCCCGAGCCACGGGATTATTTCCATGCCTTAGGGATTTATCTTGACAATAGCCTTTATGCTAGCCATAGGGTAGGGTAGCCCCAGGTCTAGAGCGGGTACCCTACTTAACAACATTAATTACCTGAAAAGTTTTAAAAATAAATGTCAACAAAATGTTTATGAATAACGCCTATATGACACAAAATAATTTTAAGCATGCTAATATTAGTTGAGATTAAATCATAGTTGGAATTAGTAATTTATACACTAATATAAATTAGTTCAGAGACTTGTAAGCCCTATCGGTAACCTTGTTAAGATTTACACTTCATCCTAATTTATATCAGATGCATTAGACCACAATCTAATACGTATACAATTAGATCAAACCATATGTAAGCTCATATCCAGCTTGCTCTTATAAATTACCCTATATGAGTAAAAGTCTATTAATATATGCATGTATTTTGAAAACAACAAAACATTTATAAGTTTTGTAAAAATAATAAACGTATTCACCTTGTCTGGGTAGAGTAATGGCCTAGTGTCTTGCAGTTCGTTGGGTTGTAAATTTGATATAACTTTAGGTTTTTATTCGTCGGGTTCTTGGATGTTAAAAGAATATAAAAAACGTGTGTGTTGGTTTATATATATATGCGACGTATGTATGTGTATTGGAGAGTGAAGTGAGTTTGGTGAGTGTGTGTGTTTGAAAATGAAATGTTCTCGTTGCAGCTCAAAAGAAAAATAAAAGTAACTGAAATCAGAATTCGTTTCTATTTATAGTTAGAAAGTGAGTATGATATGGAAGAATTCACGTGTGTACATATCTTCTGTTCATACATATCTTTACATACATATATATTATAATAATACATATACTGGTTTACCAAAATACCCTCATTTATTTATAAACTCGTTTTTACCTGATAACTTTTAAAATATGACATTTCATAAAAATCTGAAAATGTCATTAGAATTTACTAATGATCCTAAACGTTTCTACCTAAGTTTCGTTAAAAACGGAGCAAAAATTAGATATATCGTAGTTTAATATTATTATTTACTCAACTAGGGTTTAGGGTTAAACGTCTCAATTTATAGGTGCTAAACTAAGCCTATACATGGCTTATAAATTACTCGCTTACTAATATTCAGTATAAAATTTTCATATATAATTTGTTTTTATATAATAATAATAATAATAGTAATAATTATAATAATAATAATAATAATAATAATAATAATAATAATAATAATAATAATAATAATAATAATAATAATAATAATACAGGGTGTTACAGTTTCCCCACCTTTATAAAAATCTCGTCCTCGAGATTTATTAGAAGAGATGTGGATATTTCTTTATCATTTCTAACTCTAGCTCCCATGTATATTCAGGACCACGCCTAGAGTTCCATTTTACTTTGACTAAAATGTGCTTCTTTCTTTTTAGTCGCTTTTCTTGACGATCTTCTATCTGTAACGGTTGCTCGACGAATTTCAACTTTTTATCAATTTCTACATCTTTTAGTGGCATTGTCAGAGTTTCATCTGCTAAGCATTTACGCAGATTCGATACATGAAATGCATCGTGTATTCCACTCATCTCATCTGGTAATTTTAATCGATATGCCACTCGCCCAATTTGTTCTAGAATTTCGAAGGGTCCGACATAACGTGGGCTTAATTTTCCTTTCTTTCCGAATCAAATCACATCTTTCCTAGGTGAAACTTTTAATAATACTTTATCGCCTACAACGAACTCTAGTGGTTTCCTTCTATGATTAGCGTATTTCTTTTGTCGTTCCCTTGCTAATTTCAGACGCTCACGTATCTACAAAATTTTGTCAGTGGTTTCTTGAACAACTTCAGATTCTGACAAGTGACTGTCTCCAACCTCAGACCAACATATAGGGGTTCTACATTTTCTACCATACAAGTCTTCAGATGGCGCTGCATCGACACTTGTATGATAACTATTGTTATAAGCAAATTCCATTAGTGGCAGATGATCATCCCAACTACCACCTATGTCAATCACGCAGGCTCGTAGCATGTCTTCAAGAGTTTGGATGGTTCTCTCACTCCGTCCATCAGTTTGTGGATGATAGGCAGTACTAAGATGAAGCTTTGATCCTAAAGCTTTTTAAAAACTTTGCCAAAATCCAGAAGTGAATCGACTGTCACGATCTGACACTATGGACAATGGCACACCATGTAATGACACGATATTATTGACATAAGGTTATGCCAACTTATCCATGGAGTGCGTCTCTTTCATTGGAAGAAAATGGGAAGACTTTGTAAGTCTATCAACGATAACCCAAATTGTATCATTCCCACGACTGGTTCATGGTAATTTAGTGATAAAGTCCATGGTTATCATTTCCCATTTCCACACTGGCAGTTCTAACTGTTGCAATAAACCAGAGGGCTTCTGGTGTTCTGCTTTAACTCTGTGAACATGTTAAGCATTTTGGAACATATAAAGCAATATTTTTTTCATGCTTATCCACCAGTAATTACTTCTCAGATTCTTATACATTTTGTCACATCCCGAATGCATTACGTATTTTGATTTGTGAGCCTATTCAAGAATCCTTTCTCTAAGACCGCCGGTGATCGGTACCCAGATACGCTTATTCATTCTGAGAATTTCATCATCTCCTCTGGTTAGTTGATTAGGAATATTTCTTATACCTTCCTTTTCAATATTATCTTCCTTCAAAGCTAAGACTTGAGCGTCCTTAAGCTGATCTATCAAGTCAATTTGTAACCTGAGTTGTAAAGCATGTACTCGTTTCCGCCTTTCATGCTCTTTTCTGCTTAATGCATCAGCTACTACATTAGCTTTTCCTTCCTGATGGCATATTTCGCAATCTTAATCACTTAGGACTTTTACCCAACGTCCTTGCCTCATGTTTAATTCTTTTTGATGAAAGATATATTTCAATCCGTTGTGATCTGTGTAAATAGTTAATTTGGCTCCATAGACATAGTGTCTCCATAACTTTAATGGAAAAATTATGGCACCAAGCTCTAAGTCATGAGTTGGATGACCTATTTCATTCTCTCTAAGTTGACGAGATGCATATGAGATAACTTTATCTTGTTGTATTAACACACACCCAAAGCCGGTATGTGATACATCACAGTGTACAATAAAGTCTTCATTACCTTCAGGTAATGCTAAGATCGGTGCATTTTTCAATTTTTCTTTTAGGATTTTGAAAGCTTTGATGTGTTCCGGACCCCATTCAAATTTGACATCCTTTCGAGTTAATTTTTTTAAAGGGATCACAATTCGAGAAAAGTCTTTTATGAAACGACGATTGTACCCAGCTAATCCTAAGAAACTGCGTACCTCTGTAGGTGTTTCTGGATTCTTCCATTTAGAAATGGCTTCTATCTTTGTCGGGTCTACTTGAATTCCATTAGCATTGATGACATGCCCAAGAAATTGTACCTCCGTTAACCAAAATTCATATTTAGAGAATCTGGCGTACAATTTCTCTTGTCTTAACAATTCAAGTAGTATTCTAAGATGAGTTTTATGCTCTTCTTCACTTTTGGAATAGATAAGTATATCATCAATGAAGATGATGACAAACTTATCCAGATACGGTCTACAAACTCGATTCATCATATCCATGAATGCGGCTGGGGCATTAGTAAGTCCAAATGGCATCACTGTGAACTCATAATGTCCATACCTTGTTCTGATAGCTGTTTTCGGAATGTCTTCGTCTTGAACTTTCAATTGGTGATAACCTGATCGAAAATCAATTTTCGAGAAATGACAGGCTCCTTGGAGTTGATCAAACAAATCGTCAATTCAAGGTAGTGGATATCGATTTTTAATCGTAATCTTATTCAATTCCCTATAATTGATGCACATTCTCATTGACCCTTCTTTGTTCTTAACAAATAAAACTGGAGCTCCCCATGGCAAGGAACTAGGTCGAATAAAACCTTTCTCTAATAATTCTTCTAATTGTTTCTTTAGTTCCACCATTTCTATTGGCGCTAATTGGTATGGAGCTTTTGCTATCGGTGCAGTACCAAGTACCAGATTAATCTTAAATTCTACCTCTCTTTCTGGCGGTATTCTTGGCAACTCATCAGTAACTACATCTGTAATTTCAACAACTACTGGCACATCTTCAGTTCTACATTCTTCTTTTTCCTTGACTAAAACGGAAGCTAGATAATTTGGGAAACCTTGTTTTAAACACTTTGCCGCTCTAAGTAATGATATGATACCGACCTGATTGGCCTGTTGCTCACCATGAATAGTTATTGGTTCCCCGCTCAGGGTTCGAAGCATGATTGTCTTGAGGTTACAATTTATACAGGCTTGGTTCTTAGCTAACCAGTCCATTCCTAGGACAACATCAAATCCAGCCAATGACATGGGCAAAATTCGTACGGGAATATCATGCCCATTCAAGGTTAAACACAACCTTTCAATAATTCAAAAAACTTAATTCTTTCCCCATTAGCCATTTCTACCTTGATAGTTCGTCCTAGATTAGCTAGGGGTATATTTAATAATTTACAAAATTTATGACCTATGAAACTTTGGTTGCTCCTGAATCAAACAACACTCTAGCATAAGTGTTATTAACAAGAAACATACCAGTAACAATGTCTGGTATATTGGCGGCTTCTCGAGAATTCAGGACAACAGCTCGAGCGCTCCTTTTTGCTACTCCGTCACCTTTTGTGATTTCTTTCACGGCCTGCTTCAACTTGGGACAATTCGAACGAAAGTGTTCCTGTTCACCATAACTAAAACAAACTCCAGTGGCCTTTGGGTTAGGACAATTCTTAGTATCAAGTCCTGTAGCTTTACAGTTATGAAAGAATGCAAACCACTCAAAAAGACATTTCCCTGCATGTCTCTTCTTGCAAATTCTACATTCAGGGTGGATGGTCGTAAATGACCTCTTTCCCGAGTTCCTTACATATTTCCTCCACACGTGTTCTCCTTTTACCATAATTTCTTTCTTCTTCGCCTCCTTCCTAGATCGTATCATACCGTCTATCATTAAACTAACTAATTCCATGGCCGATTCAATAGTTTTAGGCATGGCTGCCTCACGGTATCTCTGATTTCGTATACTAGTCCCCAAATGTATCGACTTGAAAAATTGCATTTAGGGGTAACTAGATGAGGAACAAACCTCGAGTATTCTAAAATTTTTGTGTTATAACTTTGAATATCATCACCGATCATCCTTAAATTCAGAAACTGGCCCTCGATCTTTTCTCGTTCATTCATTGGGCAGAACTTCCGAGTAACGAGGGTTGCAAAGTCTTCCCAGGGCATTTCATAAATCAACTCACCTCGTGTAGCAACCAGGGGGTTCCACCATTCGAGTGCCCTGTCTTTAAATAGTCCTAAAGCGAACAAAACTTTATCATCTTCATCACACTTACATCTTTTCATTACCAACTTTACTTTCTCTAGCCATCTGACTGCTACTGCCGCTCCCTGTGAACCAGAAAACTCTTCTGGCTTGCATGCCTGAAATGTTTTGTAGTCGCAGTACGTTTCTTTTAGCTTTTTCAGGGGTTCTTTAGTGTCGGAATCTTCATTTCTACTTCCATTGGGAATCTCGATTACTTTTCCTTATTACTTTTGAGCATTTTTCTTTTTAAGTTTTCTACTTTTTCTTTTTCTTTTTCCATCTTATTTTCCTTTTTTTGTTCTTCCATAGCGGCAACTAGTCTCGGAATTGCTTTGAAAATTCCCTGATCTATTAGTTGCATAATTTTGTTTTCATTATGGACGGATTCACTAGCATTTGGATCTTTAACCGACATATCTCCATGATCCATTTGTAGGATTTCGCTTTGATTGATTGGGTTCGACATTCTACAACCATTTAATAGAAAAAAATTTAACACAAGGATTGAAAAATCGAACCATTTTATAATCAAAACTGATTTTGCAGTTACATTGATTATACCATCGTTTCTATCATACTACATATATTAACATCTACCACACCTATACTACATCGAACATATTAGTGTATATATATACATATATAATATATATAATTATGTATGCTTCTAAAATAGTATAGATAGACTCTTTCTCGGATAAGCCCTTTTTCCATTTACATCCTTTCTGCTCCAACCAACTTCCTACTTGACGCAACCCTTCACCTGCTTTTATCTTTTTCTCTCTCTCTCCTCTCCTTGTAGCCTCTTCAACTCTTCTGTCTTGGGAATTGACCTATCAAGCAAATCGAGTATCAAACCATCGTGTTCCTCTGCCGGCTTATAACGCGGCGGTGGCTGCCTCTTCTCGGTGATAACTTCGTGTACACGGATTCTGTAGGCCACACATCTTGGTGATTTTTTGTGTATTCTCTACCGTCGTCTTGGAAAAGCCCGGTACCATGGAATATCCTCGTCATCATCATCTTTTTTTTTTCTTCTATAATCAGCATTTTATCAACCTCCTTATATGCTTCTACATCCTTGGAATTATAACGAAATACTTCCGGGTTGGTATGTACCCTCATCCTAGGTTTTTGTGACCTAATAGTTCCTTCTCCAAAAGGGGTAGTTTTATGAGTTTCTAAGCGAACTGGAGGGGTTTTGTAATTCCAGATGTTTGGTTCCTCGTACACAAAACTAGTCACGGGTTCCATGGTCTCTTGTACGTATGTACTAGCCAGTAGATCAGTTAACCAGTTATATTCAATATGTTCTTCGGGCATACCAAACTGGTGATGGGTGTCTAAAAAGGTTATGAGGTCTAGGTATGTTCTGTACGCCATAGGTTCTAGTACATACGTGATTGTCAAATCATCGTTTATAATTGGGTATATATTGTTATGGCTTGACATCCTGCAAGGTGTTAAAAATTTTAATCTAACACGAAATGAAATCCAATTTACAAAGATCTTTTTCTCAGCTTGGTTAAAGCTTAAATAATCAAACCAAATATATAATTCGCTAAACCGGTGGCTCTTATACCAAACTGTCACACCCCTGCCCTAGGGCACCCCTGGGCCATGGTGACGTGTTGGTACCTGTTTTGAATATGATAAAATATTTTTCACAGTGGAAGTCTACAAAGGATTTTATATACATTGGGACTTAAACACCCATATTTATTACAAAGATAACCAAAAGCTTTATTATTCCAAAACCCTTTTATTTTTTTTATAGTACTTCCCGAGCCACGGGATTATTTCCACGCCTTAGAGATTTATCTTGACAATAGCCTTTATGCTAGCCATAAGGTAGGGTAGCCCCAGGTCTAGAGCGAGTACCCTAGTTAACAACATTAGTTACCTGAAAAGTTTTAAAAATAAAATGTCAACAAAACGTTGGTGAATAAAGCTTATATGACACAAAATAATTTTAACCATGCTAATATTAATTGAGATTAAATCACAGTTGGAATTAGTAATTTATACAATCCAGAAATCCTCTTGCTGTACACTAATATAAATTAGTTTAGAGACTTGTAGGCTCTATCAGTAACCTTTTTGAGATTTACACTTCATCCCAATTTATATTAGACGTATTAGACCGCAATCTAATACGTATACAATTTGATCAAACCATATGTAAGCTCATATCCTGCTTGCTCTCATAAACTACCCTCTATGAGTAAAAGTCTATTAATATATGCATGTATTTTGAAAACAACAAAACATTTATAAGTTTTGTAAAAATAATTAACGTATTCACCTTGTCTAGGCAGAGTAACGACCTAGTGTCTTGCAGTTTGTTGGGTTGTAAATTTGATATAACTTTAGGTTTTTATTCGTCGGGTTCATGGATGTTAAAAGAAAATAAAAAAAGTGTGAGTATTGGTTTATGTGTATTGGAGAGTGAAGTGAGTTTGGTGAGTGTGTGTCTTTGAAAATGAAATGTTCTCGTTGCAGCTCAAAAGAAAAATAAAAATAACTGAAATCAGAATTCGTTTCTATTTATAGTTAAAAAGTGAGTATGATACGGAAGAATTCACGTGCGTACATATCTTCTGTTCATACATATCTTTACATACATATATATTATAATAATACATATACTTATTTACCAAAATACCCTCATTTATTTATAAACTCGTTTTTACCTGATAACTTTTCAAATATGACGTTTTATAAAAATCTAAAAATATCGTTAGAATCTACTAATGATTCTGAACGTTTCTACCTAATTTCGTTAAAAACGGAGCAAAAATTAGATATATCGTAGTTTAATATTATTATATACTCAACTAGGGTTTAGGGTTAAACGTCTAGATTTATAGGTGCTAAACTAAGCCTATACAAGGCTTATAAATTACTCACTTGCTAATATCCAGTATAAAATTTTCATATATAATTCGTTTTTACATAATAATAATAATAATAATAGTAATAATAATAGTATAATAATAATAATAATAATAATAATAATAATATAATAATAATAATAATAATAATAATAATAATAATAATAATAATAATAATAATAATAATAATACGGGGTGTTACTGAAATAATGCGCAACGGCACACCATGACGACTCACAATTTCATCGATGTAGATACGAGCCAATCTTGAAACCTTGTAGGTGTCTCGTATTGGTATGAAATGTGCCGTTTTGGTCAAACGATCAACAATCAACAATCACCCATATACTATCATGGCCACGAGAGGTGCGTGGTAACTTGTTTATAAAATCCATGGATATATGTTCCCATTTCCACATAGGGATTTCGGGTTGTTCAAGTAAACCACTAGGCCATTGATGTTCAGCCTTGACCCTCGCACATGTGAGACCTTTGGAAACATACGATGCAATATCCTTCTTCATGCCAGACCACCATTATTGGTCACGCAGGTCCATGTACATCTTATCGGACCCCGGATGAATAGAATAACGTGTTTGATGAGCTTCGTTCATGATGAAATGACGAAGATTGTCGCGATTCGGAATCCAAAGCGGGTTCAAGAAATACCACATGCCATTTGGTTTCGTCTCCAAATGAGATCGAACGTTAAACACCAAATCTTCATCTTTCCCTTCCTCGGTTAATGCTTCTTGTTGAGCCTCACGGATGCAAAACTCGAGATCACTATCAATCTTTATGTTTTGAAGCATGATACTAGTCTCGTTAACATACACATGAATCTCGATGTCAAATTCTCCTAACGTGTCAAATCATTGTCTTCGATCTCGGATTTCTTCAAGCGAGACAGTCTTGTTATGGATCTTACGACTCAACGCGTCAGCTACAACATTCACCTTTCCAGGATGATAGCGAATGTCGCAGTCGTAGTCGCTAATCAGTTCAACCTAACGTCTTTGTCTCATGTTGAGATCTTTTTGATTAAACAAGTGTTGAAGACTCTTATGGTCAGTGTAGACTATACATTGCGTCCACTAGAGATAATGCCGTCATATCTTCAAAGCAAATACCACGGCACCAAGTTCAAGATCATGAGTTGTGTAGTTCACTTCATGAACCTTCAATTGCCTTGATGCGTAAGCTATGACCTTGCCTCGTTGCATGAGAACACAACCAAGGCCTTGACTAGACGTGTCATAGTACACGGTGAAGTCATTACTTCCATCAGGGAGAGTTAAGATAGAAGCATTACATAGTTTGTGCTTCAAAGTCTTGAACGCATCTTCTTGTTCGGTCCTCACTCAAAAAGTCTATTCTTTTGAGTTAGTGCCGTAAGCGGTTTCGCAATCTTCAAAAAGTTTGCAATGAACCTACGGTAATAACCCGCTAAACCTAGAAAAGAACAAACCTCGGTTGGGGTCGTGTGAACACACCAATTCTTCATGGCTTCTACCTTTGCAGGGTCAACATGAATTCCTTGGCTATTCACCACGTGTACTAAGAATTGGACTTCCTCAAGCTAGTATTCACACATAGAGAACTTGGCGTATAGTTGTTCCTTCTTCAAAAGTTCAAGAACTTGTCGCAAGTGCAACTTGTGACCGGTTTTTATCTTGGAATAGATGAGAATATCATCGATGAACATGATCATGAACTTGTCCAAGTACGGTTTACATACTCGATTCATGAGATCCATAAACACAGCATGTGCATTAGTCAAGCCCAAAGGCATAACCATGAACTCATAATGTCCATATCGAGTACGGAAAGTGATTTTTGGAATATTGTCATCGTGAACACGTAATTGATGATATCCAGAACGTAGATCGATCTTTGAGAATTGTGTTGCTCCTTGAAGTTGATCGAAGAGATCATCGATTCAAGGAAGAGGATATCGGTTCTTGATAGTGAGCTTGTTGAGTTCCCGGTAGTCGATGCACATACGGAAAGAACCATCTTTCTTCTTCACAAACAGCATGGGTGCACCCCATGGTGAAGAGCTAGTTCGAATAAAACCCTTATCAGTCAACTCTTGCAATTGACTAGCTAGTTCTTGCATTTCAGACGGTGCAAGATGATAAGGTGACTTAGCCATGGGATTTGTACCTGGAATCAGGTCGATTTTGAACTCAACTTCTCGTGCGGGAGGTAACCCACTAAGATCCTCGGGAAACACCTCGGGAAAATCTCGCACGATAGGAATATCCTTCAATTCTTTACCCTTGGATTTCGTGTTGACTACGTAAGCCATGAAAGCTACGTAGTTTTTACTTACGCACTTTTGGGCCTTGATACAAGACATGAGTTTGAGTCTTTGAGATGATCTCTCCCTAAATACTTTCAAAGTATCACCTGATGGTAAAGGAATTCGAATGTATTTCTTGAAACATATGATTTCCGCCTGTTGCTTGGTCAACCAATCCATGCCACTAATGACGTCAAAGCTCCCCAGTTGCATAGGAATAAGATCGATAAGGAACTCATGCTCTTTATGACTCAAGATACGATCATGTATTACGACATCAACTACTATCGATTTTCCATCGGCAACTTCGACCGTAAAGGATCTTTCTAGATTAGAACGCGGCTTAGAAAGCATAGACTCAAATTCTAGGGACACAAAGCTCTTATCCGCACCCGAATCGAAAAGCACAAGCGTATAACAATTATTTACAACATACATACTTGCTCAGATATAAGACTATTGTTGGTACATGGAAAGCAGGTAGGGATTTTACGAAATAAAAGATCGATTAACAAAAAAGAATGACGTACCATTCACCACGTCGTTGTTGGCTTGAGCTTGGTTGGCGTTGATACTGAAAGCCCTTCCACGAGCCGGTGGCACAGTTCCCATATTACGAGGACATTGTGGACGGAAATGTCCAGGTTCGTCACAGTAAAAGCAGGCTCGATTAATCACCAACGTAACATTGTTCGGAGCACAAAGGCAAGTAGCCACCAGATGCCCATACTTCCCGCACAATTAGCAAACTCGGCAAGGAGTGTTACTCGTGTGATGGTACTTGCAAGTATTGCACATCGGGTGTGGACCAGTAAGCCCTTACCACAGGTGCTTGGTTGACAGCGACAGCTTGTTGTTGAGGGGCATTAGGTGCTGTCACAGCATAGCTGCGGGTCGATGTGAACTTGCGCTTCTTGCCTTTGAACAAAGATTCACCTTTCAACTCCTTCGTTACCTCTATTATAACCTTTGCAATTGACTTTGCCCCCTTCACCGTTAAAGCACTAGCCTTAATATGATTCTCAGTAAGCTGGGCAGTGATGTTAATTGCTTCTTCAAGAGTTGTCGGCCTACTTACCACCACGACATCTTTGATTTGTGGTGGTAGCCCCTTGATAAACTTCTAGATGTTACGGGGTACGATATCTACCATATGTGGCAGGAGCATGCTCAGTTCATGATGTCGGGTGGAGTAAGCCAGATGATTGTCACTATCTTGCTTGAGGTTCCAAAATTCTTCCTCAGCTTTTGCAATTCACTCCTCGGACAGAAATTTTAGATCATGATATCCTTAAACTCCTCCCAAGGTAACCCTAAAGCAACTTCCTTACCCTAGTTTCTCTTCTCGCTATTCCACCAAGTAATTGCCCATTATTGAAGGACACTTGCAGCATAACGGACCTTGAGTTCCTCAGGACATTCACTATTGATGAAGGTATTCTCCGTGCTCTCGAACCACTCGAGAAGTCCAGTGACTCCTTCTTTTCCACTAAAGCTAGTGGGTTTGCACGAGTTGAAGTGCTTGAACGTGCAGGTGCGGCTGTTTTCACCAAAGCTCTTACTATTTTCCCCATGACCATTGTTGCCAACACCACCATTGTTTCCATTGGCGTTGTTGCTATTGTTGGCCATTAGGGTGCTGCTAAGTTCAGCAACCATCGTCGGGAGTACGGCAACCATTTGTTGGGCGATCATCGCAGCTAGTTTACGATCAGAGGTAGCACGCTTTCCTTGGTCACGAGACATTCTATTAGATAGAAATAAAGAAAATATTAGTATTCAGAGATAAACCAGTTCAAGGTAAACATGAATTTTTGATATTTATAAATATAACAAGGATGGTTCCATTTGGTACCATATAGCCAATAGGAACATGGACACGTCGAGATGACTTAATCCCAATTACCTTGAGGAAGATATGTATGTTGACCATAATTTAGCACTCATCCCGAAAATCCCTAGGTAAGCATAAACAGGTCTCGCAATGAGATTTATACAAAATGCTTGCCTTAGCCCGAGGGCCTTTTGCTAGGAAATCTAGAATACAGGTGTTTATGTGTCACACATTTCCCTAAGGCTATTAGAATTAAAACCCCGATGATATTATCAAGATTTAGACATATCGTCTAAGGAATTTTATCCATTCGATAAGTGTAGATTTCCACATGTAGTCGGGAATAAGATTAGAAAGGATTAGATGCGTTAGAACGTAGAAGCATAAGTAGAGGATTAGAAAGTTGGGGCTTACAAGATTCAAGTCATATACTAGGGCACCATTTTCTAAATATAAACAAATAGCACGTAAGGGATTTAGCATGTAACAAGGAACAACATAAGATAGGCATATAAGCAAGCTTACAAGATTATAACAATTTTTCATGAAAGGGTCCCTAGGTTAACCATAGTCTAGGTCACCATTTCTAATAACCTAAATCCCTATAGTTATGTGCTCTGATACCAATCTGTCACACCCCATCCTTAACGGTCAAAACATCAAGATGTGAGGGTTAAGATTGTTCATGCCACACAACGCTAATTAAAAGTGTCACTATTATAAATTTCCAATGTTCATGACATACAATAAGGAAGATAACATAAGTTCCAAGCAACAAAAATATAAAAGTTCCCATAGCACCATGTGATAATGTATGGCATTTATTTATTATCTAGGTCCATTCCTAGATGTGATCAAGTCTTCAGGGCCTGTAAACAGTATCGTTTCCTGAAACATGTTAAAAATAAAAGGTCAACATAATGTTGGTGAGTTTTCTATAGTTTTCATACATAAATATATACAAAAGATGGCAATTCCTGTCATAGGTTATTGAATATAGTAACTAGGGATGGATGAACAAATGTAACAATCAAACCTTGATATATTACAAGATTACAAGATTAAACGATTAGCTAAGTGTACTTGGTTTAACACCAAGTAAGCTTGTCAGGCCCATAGATCTATGACGTCGTCAGGCTAGCAATAGTTAATGATTGTACATATTATAGTCATCACATGGTCATTACAAGAGTTCAACTGCCCATGACAAAAAGATGAATTGCCCAAGTGTTTATAAGATTCAAACGGGTTTACAAGTGCATTTATCATAAGTCTAACATGTTTCACCCCAAAAGTGTGAAAAAATATATAAGGGGTATGGAAAAACTCAATTGGATAATAAAGGATGACAAATAATAGGAAATCTTATATATAATGATGAGGATTCTCTAACGTTCACCTAAACGAAATATCGTATTAAGTTAATCATGGTGATTTTGGTGTTATGTTAATATCCATTTGTCCATGATTTTTATGTTTTTAAATTGATGTAAGTTATTATTATTTTGGTATTTGAATGATTTAAACAAGACTTAGTGATAATCACCATTAATAGAAATTAAGCCTTTATATTTCAATGATTATTATTTATCTTTAAATAAATTCATATTTTGTAAATTTACATGGTTAAAATAACCATTACAATATGTACATCCCTAAGTAGGTACGTATATATTTATTTTCTAAAACAAAGATTTATATAACAAATTTGTAATTAAATCTATAATAATAGAAATTTATTAATTTGAAAATAATTAATAATTACATGAGATTTATTAAAAACTCCAAGTTAAAAATAGATGATGTCTTATAATTTCCTTTTTATAATATTTAAAATAATTAAAGAAAATAATGATTTTTAATATGGATTCTCTAATGAAATTAAAGGAAAATAAATTTTATATCATTTTTTTATAAAAAGAAATTTTTATATGGTTACTAATAATATTTGAAACATTTTCTAAAATTTAAAAGTTAATAAAACCCTTTAAAAAAATATTGGCAGGGGCCGGGATCGAACCCGGGACCTCCTGCCTAACGACCCTTGTTTTAAACCGGTTGGGCTATAGCCCAACTAGTGTTATGGAATGGAATCATTTTTTTAAAACTCCTTTCCTAGAAAATCCCCAATTTCAAAATTAAGAACCCTGGAACAAAAATTGAATCAATTGACTAGAAATTCGTTGTTGATACATAAATTAATCTTAGGGCTTTGATTTCCCACATCAAATCGAGTACAAAGCCCCATTCAATTACCTGGATTGAATTGATTCTGTCGATTTCAAGTTCGGTCCAAACGTGTGGCTGTTCTTGATTCAACTCGATGTATGTGTGTGTATTTGGTGAAATTGAGAGTTCAGAGAGTTGAAAAGGAGCAGATGCATTCTTTCCCCTCTGTTATATAACCTCAACTCGATCGATTAAGTGTCCAACGGCTATATGATTTATTGTCGGCCGCTAACATTAATTGGGGGTGTAATTCGATCGTTTCAGGTGAAATTAATCTCACCATTAGTTTCTAAATGATTATACGAATGTGTATACATGTTTAATTGCATCAATAATGCGAGTTAAGTGTAGAAACGGTTTTAGTTTTTGATGGTTTCGGTTTTTGTGAGAAATTCCTAGCCAAACCAAAATTGAAACACCAATTATTAAGTCTCATAGGGTTTGAAACGGGTCCACGAGGCGATTTGGTGCGATTTAGGGTCAAATCCGCAGCTTAAAATCGGTTTTTGGGGGCGGCCGGAGCTCGGCCGGAGCTTGGCCGGAGCCCCGCCGGAAAAACAGGGAAGGAGAGGGGAGTGGGGGTTGGTTTTTAAAAATTTTACAGTTTGGTTCCTGTGATTTATGTATTTGCTAGTTTTATCCCAAAACTTATGGTCCCCGGGGTTTTAAAGGTTTATTATTTTATGCCCAAACATTAAATTACAAGTTTTAAGATAATAAAACTTATATTATTTTTATTTATTTCAAAGATTAACACTTATTATGATTATCTATTATTATTATTGTTGTTATTATTATTGTTATTATTATTATTATTATTATTATTATTATTATTATTATTATTATCATTAATTACTTAATTATTTAGTTATATCAAAATCATAATGATATAAGATATTTCAAATGAATCCTCGTATTTACATTAATAACAAAACAAACCCTTACAAGAGATAACGATGTTAACAAATGTTTAATAAAATGATGAAAATTGAAATTCTTGAGATTTATAGAATTTTATAACCATTTAAGTCTACAAATTACTATTTTATTAAATAGTAAAATAAAAGTTTAACATCTATTTATAGTGTAAATCACAACAATTCTCATTAAATCATTTAAATACCAAAACAATAGCAAATGGTATCTAGTTAAAAATTTAAAAATCATGGGTTAAAGGGTTATAAATATTACACTACAATAATCATGATTAACTTAATACGACGTTCATTTAGGTCGAACGTTAACGAATCTTCGGCATTATATACAAGACCCTTTTATTTGACGTCCTTCGAATCCAAGTGAGTTTTTTCATACCCCTTTCATATATTTCACACTTTTACGGTGAAACATGTTAAACTTATGATAAATGCACTTGTAAACCCATTTGAATCTTGTAAACACTTGGGTAATTCATCTTATTTGTCGTGGTTAGTTGAACTCTTATAATACCATGTGATGACTATAATATGTACAATCATTAACTATTGCTAGCCTGGCGAAGTCATAGATCTATGGGCCTGACAAGCCTACTTGGTGTTAAACCAAGTACACTTAGCTAATCGCTTAATCTTGTAATCTTGTAATCTGTCAAGGTTTGATTGTTACATTTGTTCATACATCCCTAGTTACTTTATTCAATAACCTATGATATGAATTGCCATCTTTTATATATATTTATGTATGAAAACTGTCACACCCCCGCTGAGAGCGGAAACACGGGGATGTAACAAGACGGGATCGTCATAACACATCGTTAACAATAGAGATGCAATATATGAAAATGATGATAAAGCGTGTCATGACGACACCCGACACAAAGGAGACTTGTGTCGTGTTTAGTCAATATTCACGATAACATAGCCATAAGCATAAACTTGTAAATGAATCACATAACCAAAAAAAAGTATCATTGTAATGTAATTCCCACAACCCGGGAACAAGTATCCAAAAGAATAATTGTATGTAATCAGACCAACAATGTTTCAAAAAATGTTTGTCAAGTATTGTATAGTTTCAAAATGCATCCTAGGGTCTCCACTAAGGCAGCACACCTAGATCTTCAATTAGTATTGTCACCTAAAAAGATATGCTCAAAATGGTCAACAAAATTGTTGGTGAGCTTGCAGGTTTTAATAGTAAATAAATTGATGCTGTATAATAGTTTTGCGGAATACCGTGTATACAGTTATAAGTAAGCAAAATCATATAACAATGAGCTTTACAACCAAACCTAATGACATACACACAGAATCTTGTCGGAATATATTCACCCAATGGCCCGTTCCTGCCACTATTGGTACCAACTAGTATACCAACAAACAAGGGTGGGGGTGTTAACCCAGTAGTACTACCAATACCTATCCGTCGGTTCCAACACCAGAATTAAATGGTTGTAAAGAAAGTACCACACAGCGAACTCATGTATGTATCAGATAAGTACTCACAAAACAGTAACACGTTGATTCCAAGAATGTAAGTTGTACAACATGAAAGTGGGTGAGCATACTTTTCCCCCAAGTTTGTAAATGATTAAAGCATTGAATAAGTATAAAAAGGGGCCACGAAACTCACTTGTTCGGTGGTAAGTATGGATGATCAAGTTCCAAATGTTGTATGCAATAAAAGGTCAAACACCTATTAACAGTTATCGTTAAGCGTTAATGATACGTTTAATGAAAATAGTAACGTTCAGTCGGTTCGGGTTGTATCGGTTCGGTCGAGCGGAACACACACAAGCAGACATAAGTATTAGATCTTATATAGGTCCAAGTACTTGGAATCGTCATCATTGCTGATGATATTAGTGTAAAGTTTCATTGTTGTTAGAGAAGTACTTAGTAAATTTTAGTGGTTTCAAGTCATTCCTTGATGATTGTAATGACGTTAACGTTGATTAGATTGGTGATAACGTTAGTATGTTTTATAGTGTTAACTTTAATATTGTCATTAGCAATAGCGGTCGTATTGATGTCGCCTTAACATCACACGATATACACACACCATAAACAAGAAGGAATTTACACACAACAACTTCAGTCGCACGACAGCACCAGACGTACGATCACTCCATCCACACGAATCA
Organism: Flaveria linearis; assembly: GCA_024085815.1. Lineage (NCBI taxonomy): Eukaryota > Viridiplantae > Streptophyta > Magnoliopsida > Asterales > Asteraceae > Flaveria > Flaveria linearis. The sequence continues at coordinate 48,459,703 of CM044001.1, forward strand.
ACCTTCATTCGTGCGATTCGAAGTTCAGTCGTACCACACAGCACTCAATCGCACGACTCAACATTCTTAAGCATGAATCAACCTTCATTCGTACGAATCAACTTCATTCGTACGAATAGACCTCCATTCGTGCGACTTAGCATTCAGTCGTACGATACACGCACAATCGCACACATTCATCCGCATAGATTCAATCGCACGACACACACAGTCGCATGATTCAATCGCATGACTCAATCGCATACATACACATTCAATCGCATGACTCAATCGCACGACACGCATAGTCGTACGACTCAGTCGCATGACACACCCAGTCGCACGACTCAGTCGCACGATAGATTCAGACGTCTGTGCAGAGATCACAACTGCAGCAGGTGCAGGGCAGCCTTCGGCTGCTGTATGCACTCGATTCGCACCACCAATACTTCCGGAAACACATTTCACACACACAAGTAAGAAGGACACACAAAATGGACATTACACGAGGTCACAAGGTCACATACGCTCGGGTCAGTCCCGAGCACCCGAATCAAGGTGAAAAGGACAGAAACGAGAAGGAAGAGGACGACCAAGGTTGTCTACCTGTGGAAATGTAAAAGGGGAACGGCTGTGGCGTCGTTTTGCCGGAGAAATCAGCGGATATGGAGCTGGCAGGGAGGGGCGATCGGTGGTGTTTAGGGTTTGGTTGTGATGGCTATGAAAAAGAAAAGGGGATTTTATACCCTTTTCAAGTTTGGGGGTTTGGTGATTTTAGTCCCTAATCTTCCAAGGCACTTAGATCTTTTAAGTTTCGTTAATTACAATTTGGGTCCCTTAACTTGGTTAATTATATTCTAACACTAGTATGTTAATAGTAATTACATTAGTTATATTGTTGGTGTTAATGACAATAATAATAATGATACTAGTAATAATTTTTATAATAGTTTTAATAACAATTATAACTACAATAACGATAATGATAATAGTAATTGTGATAATGATACTAGCTATAGTATTTATGCTAGTAATAATAGTAAGGGTAATGTTAATGATAATGCTAGTAGCATAACGTTTACATACTAGTATCTCCTTAACTATTTGAGAAATATGGAGATCTATGTTGGGCAAGGTCTTATTAAGTGTTTAACATTGAGGTTTTTATGCACCATTATGAATATTACACATAATTAGGGAAGCAAGCTCAAAACTAAGCATTTTGATCATGAACTATGGTTGAATGTTCTAGATGGCTAACAAATACAACGTTAATTGACGGACCTTTTGGTGACGGACGTCACAAAAAATATGGAAAACTCATCAACATTATGTTGACCTTTTATTTTTAACATTTTTCAGGAAATGATACTGTTTAGCATGCCTAGAAGACTTGATCACATTTAGGAATGGACCTAGATAATAAATAAATGCCATACATTGTCACATGGTGCTAAGGGAACTTTCATATTTTTGTTGCTTGGAACTTATGTTATCTTCCTTATTGTATGTCATGAAGCTTAATTTACAATAGTGACACTTTAATTAGCGTTGTGTGGCATAAACAATCTCAACCCTCACATCTCGATGTTTCCGCCGTTAAGGTAACTCTATAACAAAGATACATAATGAGCCCTATTAGGATTCTTCTTCATCTCAGCTTATAGCTTAGGGAAATTGTTTTTCTAATGGCTAGCCTTCCCATAATGAAAATTTTCTTTGGTGCCTTGGTTTTTGCCTTGGCTATAGGTGCTTGCTTCTTTTTCTACACCACCTTTAGCTTGGCTTTAGGACTCTCCCACGACTTCTTGAAATTGTCATTGCCTTTGCCTTGAGAATTTAGCTTCTTGACATTTTGGATGTTCTTCTTGGCAACCCTTAACATGCCGAGAAGTTTAGAAATTGACTTTTCAAATCTATTCATGTTATAGTTCATCATAAAATGATCAAATGACTTTGGAAGTGACCCTAGTATCATAATGATGGCTAGGTCATTCTTAAGTGGTCAACCTAATTCAATAATTTATTTTATCTATTTTAGTTATTAAAATCATTACTTTAATAATTAGGTCGGTATTCGAAAACGGTTTGTTATTGAGAGTTGTCTATAATGTTCACGGATTCGATATCCAGACTTGCCAAACTTTGCTATATCATGACGAGTACATTTGTTGATTATATGAGATTTAATTTGGTAATATTTTTAAAACTAATTTGTGAAATTTACTTTCACAATTAATTAAGTTATATATTTACACACATTATTATGAAAGTAAGGTAGCGTTTGGTATGCGGGAATGAGGGCTGGAACAGAATGACCTATTGAGGGAGAATAAAAAAAGATGTTTGATTGGTGAAGGGAATGGAATGGACCATTATAAAGGTAATCTCATTCCCTTTAAAGACACCAAATTCATTCAATCCAACCCCCCTTACCTTTTTCATTTCATTCCTCCTTCTATCCTTGGTTACTACCATCCACCTACCCACCCACCACCAGCCGCCACCACCACTGCCACCAACCACCACCACCAACCATCATGGCCACCACCACGACCATAACTACCCACCTCCATCGACAACCACTACTGTTAATCATGACCACCATCATCGGGAACCACTGGCCACTAACACAACCCACCATCATATGGAACCACCAGCACCACCACTGGGAACCACCACTGGGAACCTCCACTAATCAGTACCACCCACCACCATTGACAACCACCAGTCACCAATACCTCAAGGTGCCATCAGCACTGGTCACAACCTTCACCATTGGGAACCACCACCAGCCACCACCCATCACCGCAAGTAACCACCACCCCTCACTATCGTGGTCGGCCGTCATCGTTGGGAACCACCATCGGTCACCATGGCCACCACCACCACAGGCCACCACCATCGTAACCATTTTTATATTCCATTCCTTCTTCTTTTTCTACCTAGCAAACAACACAAAGTAATAATTTATTTCATTCCCACAAGTAATCTATTGGATCTGGGTAATGGATTAACAACATTTTTCTATTTGATCAGTAGTTAACAAATAAAAAATCTAAGTTAACTACTTAGTAACACACATAAATACTTTGAGTAAAGATAAGTGCACAAGTTGTTTTTTTCAAAGTATTCACTTGACTAATCAAAACTGAGTACAAAGAGTTAAATCAGCAGATACACAAGTGGCTTAATAAGCTTACCTGTACTATACATGTATGAGGGTTTTAGACTATGAAATCTAAACAATAACAATAAACTATCATATGTTTAGTATGTGCAGCAAGACAGAAAATCGGTACGTCAAAGTTTGGCAGCTTTAGTGCTATCTTGTCTCTAAAAGGTAGAACATAGCAGCCGTCGATACAGACAGTCATGTCTTGTGTAACAGCTGATCAGCGATCTGCTAATGGAGTTCAGTGCTTACCAGCAGCAGTCGATCAGCAACACATTAGGTAAACGCTGATTGGCAATGGTTTAGCATATGCTGATCCGTAAATTGATTCAACACTTGACAGATTTTGACAAATGAGCTGAGTTTTTGAATTTTCGGTAGCTTCATTCTCTTCATGGATCAACATAAACAAACGATACAATGAGATGTAATGATTAATTTTATTTCTTTGTGCATTCTATTCACTTATTCATTTTATTTGATCGTATATTAAATTACCACATAATATAAAATAAAATCAAATAAAAAACCATAAGTGTAAATAAATGTACGAGTAAGGTAAATGCTTGTTTAAAATATTTGACCCCCCATTTGTCAACTACTACCAGGTATTAATTTTCTCATTAAAACGAAATAAGAATCTCTTAAAGAGATAATATACCAACTTTACTGTAAGGCCCCGTTCCCGGGACGCTTACAACTGGTCATTCATCGCTCTTAAAACATATAATTTCATTAACTTTAATAAACATTGCAGCGGAATCGGTAATATAACTTTTCATTTCAATTTAAATGCTTTTGCAAATAGTACATCGTTATCCAGTTACAAAATACATTGTTGCATTACATCACAAAAGCATTACATAAATTGATGCCATCCAAAAGAGCCGAGTAGCCGCTCCGTGCCATCCTTAGCAACACTACCTGCCAACTGGAAACACATCAAAAGTCAGCGTTGCTGAGTGAGTTCTAGTTTTATAATAAAACATACTTTACTTTCGTTAAAACCGTTTCTTTACTTTCATGCTATCACACATCATACGTACCCATAGATAATATCATTATTATCTTCATCATTCATTATCTTTTGCTTCTATATAGATCCTGTCAAACCTTACCCTCTTCACGGCACGCAGCCATGATTACGGAGGTCGAGTGACAAGGACCCTGTTTTATACTTTATCATTATGTTTCCTCCGTTCATTACTTTCATTCGTTCATTCTTTAACTTTCATTCATTCATCGTACGTATTTAACTTCACATTCTTTTCATTAAACCATAAACCTTACCCTTCTGTTCGTGGTACTGGGCCTAGGTCTATCAAAGACCTTCTATAACGGTGCATCGCACCTCCTGGCCACAGTACCTAAGGTAAAGTTTAGGTGTAGCATTACTATATACCATACCTTTCTATTTCGTGGTGCTGAACCTAGGCCTATCATAGACCTTCTATAACGGTGCATCGCACCTCCTGACCACAACACCTAAGGTAAAGTTTAGGTGTACCATTACTATATACAATACCTTTCTGTTTCGTGGTGCTGGACCTAGGCCTATCATAGACCTTCTATAACGGTGCATCGCACCTCCTGGCCACAACACCTAAGGTAAAGTTTAGGTGTACCATTACTATATACAATACCTTTTTGTTTCATGGTGCTGGACCTAGGCCTATCATAGACCTTCTATAACGGTGCATCGCACCTCCTGGCCACAACACCTAAGGTAAAGTTTAGGTGTACCATTGCCACATGCAATATCCTTCTGTATCGTGGTACTGGACCTAGGCCTATAATAGACCTTCTATAATGGTGCACCGCACCTTCTGGCCACAGTACCTAGGATTTGTAGCAATGGTTCTATACAAATGGTCGATCACCTCATACTTTTGCTTGCAAGCCTTTCATTCGTTCATTTATTTATTAATGCATGCATTCATTCATCATGTTCCTCTTTCATTATATTTCACTTTACATTATATAATACTTTCGTTTCATTCTTTAACCTAACACGTAAAGTCACAGAAAGATAAACATACACTATAATAGGGAACATAAACATACACAGTAGCATCATCATACAGGGCATCATCATACATACGAAACATACATCATGCATAAACATGCAATCATCATCATGCTCAATCTACCCTCTAAGGCCTCAATGGTCATCTTACATGTATTTACGGGATCTACCATGTCAAAACTTACATCTGCACTTTCCCCCAAAAGTCGGTACTTTAACTATGTTCCTCCTCGGGTACAACAACCCTATTTGGGTGTATCGGCACCCTTCAGTCGCACGGCCTCCATGCGACTGAACATCATGCGAATGGACCACTGCGGATGAACATCAATGCGGATGAACATCCCAGTCATGCGAATGGACCTCATGCGGATGGACACTATGCGAATGGACCTCATACGAATGAACTTAATGCGGATGAGTACCTATGCGACTGGGCTCTCAGTCGCATGACCCCCTCATGTGACTGGACCCCCAGTCGTGCGACTGAACCTCAGTCGTGCGAATGAACTCCAATCGCACCTCAATCGGCCGAATGGCCTCCAGTCGGTTGCCTAGCCCTAGCTGATGCAGAATGCAGTTCATCCCAAACCCAATCTGCCATTTTCGACTCCCAAGCTCATCCAAACTCATTCTAAGCTCAAATCAACCCTCCTAAACCTTAGGAATGCATACTATAACACCATTCAAGCATATACAAGCCTGAAATCAAACACACACACATACAAAAATAGGTTTACTATGTGTTCCTGCCCCAAATCAGTTGAAACGAGTAAAATAGGGGTCCTAGAACTCACACAAACTACAAGGAGAAGAAGAGCTTCGTCTAGACCCGCTACACGATGATTTTGCACACTCGAATCCACACGAACCAACTCTTTTTCTCTTTTTTCTTTCTTTTCTCTCTTCTTTCTCTCTTCTTGCTGAAATGTGGGTGTGGGGAGAGGGTAAGGGCTGCCCTCTCCCTTCAAATATCTCCACTTTCTCAACTTTCTCGTGTTAGCGAGTTTGGTCCCCCGACTTTGGACTTTATTTTTTTTTCTTCCTTCGTCGGCTTCAAGGAAAATATCCGGGTGTTACAAGTCCACCCCCCTTATATAGGTTTCGTCCCCGAAACCTGTTATTCCTCAAACAAACGTGGGTAATGCTGTCTCATTTCTTCATCGGTCTCCCACGTTGACTAGGGTCCCTTCCTGTGCTTCCACTGTACACGCACAAGAGGAACCACTTTATTTCTCAGCATCTTCTTTTTTTTGATCGATGATTGCCACTGGTTGTTCCATATAATTGAACCGTTCGTCTACTTTGATATCCTCTAGTGGAACAATCATATCCTCATCTGCCAAACACTTCCTTAGATGAGATACGTGGAATGTCTGGTGAATTCCACTTAACTCACCTGGTAAATCCAATCTATAGGCCACCTCTCCTACTCGAGCAATGATTTGAAAAGGGCCTATGTATCTCGGGCTCAACTTGCCCCACTTTCGGAAGTGAATGATACCCTTTCAAGGTGAGACCTTCAACATTACCCGGTCACCACCTGGAACTCAATTGGTCTACGTCGTTTATCAGCATACGACTTCTATCTATCTTTAGCTGCCTTCATGAAGGATTTGATCCTTACAAGCTTTTCAGTCGTAGCCTCGATAACCTCGATGCTCCCTAACTCTTTACAGCCAATATCACCCCAACAAACGGGTGTTCTACATCTCCTACCGTATAGCATCTCATAAGGTGACATACCAATGCTGACATGATAGCTGTTATTGTATGAGAATTCAGCTAACGGCAAGTGGTCATCCCAATTTCCCCCAAAATCAATCACACATGCAGGAGCAGGAGCTATGGCGATCTGAAGCTCCGCCAACTGGGCTTCTAAGGTAGCAATTCTATTGACGGCTGCTTCGTCCCGCTGTTCTCGAGCAGTCATGCTTCCTCTAAGTGCCAGATAACCGTCCTCCATGTAGTGACACCCCTCCAAGGTCTTACCATGTCGTTCCTCAAGTGCATTCAGCTGGTGTCGTAGTTTGTACACCTCGTGCTGTAGTGTACAAACGTCACTCGTGAGTCGCCCGACTCGGTGCTGCTCCGTATCCAGTGCAGCCACTAATGCAGCAATCACTTGCTCTTTGGACTGCACCGTCTATGGGAGTGAAGGCATTGGCTGGTCAGTGTTATTCCTAGTCCTGGGTCTCGGGTTAGGTACACGCTCCCTATACATAATGTGATCCACGAGCTCGGGATAGAAACTCCAGTCTCACGGAGGGTCGCGCTCCATCAGGGCAAAAGGTTGTTCCCAGTCAATCTCTCCTCCTGGGTAGCATAATGGGGCCAGTCACGTCCATTGTCGGGTACTGGTCCAGGTCTCACCTCGGATCGAGTAGGTGATGCCGGTCGCTTACCAGGAGCTCTCGACGATGATGCCATGCTGCAGAGAGTGTGATGTGTATGCCAATGAGTTACAGTAAAGGAAATAAGGATCAAGTAACTAACTAACTGTGTGCGGTTATAGTCTAGTGTGTATGCAACCTAGTTCTCTATAACCAATGGCTCCGATACCAATCTTTCACACCCTCAAAATCCACGTGCGGAGTTTTACTGTGAGGCGTGTGAACAAACCATGATCACAGGCAATAGTTACTTAGAACGACTCTACATGCCAAGTTTAACATAAAAAAACCAAAGTTCAAACTTTAAAACCATGCGGAAGCGTTTTGTATAATAAGACAACCCAAAATATTGAAATGCATAATATGGCAAAACATGTGCCAACCAAATGTTTGAAACCCATAATGTAAAGACAAGCAATTGTGTTTATAAATTAAAGCCTTAGGATGCATGCTGGACCCGTGCTGTGCTCCTACTAGCAAGCTGAGTTATCGACCTGAGAATAGCATACTAAAATGTCAACACAGTGGTTGGTGAGTTCAAGAGTTGGTGTTTAAACATAAACAGTTTAACATTTGTGATATATATAAGCAGTGTATTGTAACAGATAGCTAGTCTATTAACAATAAATATTAATTCATAGTGATTTCGCAATTGAAGCTGACTGTGATAGTTTTTGCCTCCTGCCACGACTTACCAGGTCGTGACAAATGTTCATAGGAGAAATTGCACCCAGATGACCTCGAGTGACACAGGTGGGGCTCGTCAGACCCAGTAGTACTACCCAAGTTTCCCCGCTATTCAATATTAATAATTCGAAAGTGTGAGGAGTTTTCCATGGTAAACAACACTATATTAATATTATACACAACTTAAATACATAGAGCGTTTGTGAAATTATCAGTATGCTATCTCCCCCAAAAGAGATTAAATAAATAGTGGGCATGAACTCACCTGATATGCGTAATGAGTACTTAGAGTTTACTTGGGATAAAGAGTGGACAGACAACCTTCAGAGGTTACCTAGATCATGTAAGTACATGAGTACGTGTAAAAAGAGAACATGTGAACCCTAAATACACTAAAACCAAAGACTCAAGGTTTCAGAAAACAAACACGTTTGACCCAGTTGACCCGTTTGACCAGTTGGTGACATTATGCGTTGTAAACCATTTAAACAAACATGATCATACATCATACAAGGTCAAATCATGCATAACCTACTCATATGACCCATAACCATGAATTATCATAAACAGGCCAAAACAGATAATTTACCAGTTAATCATCCATACTAATCAACAACACATTCAACATGCCCGTTGCATTCAACATACACCAAGATGATCAATTTCCAGTCCCAAACATGATGCCATAGTTACTAATCCACATTCAACTTCATACATGATCATCAAAGCACATAAATCACACATAACCAAATAGGCATTCCATACAACCTATTTAACAGGTTCTATCACCTTAGAAATCATCCATGGACATCCTAACATGCTCCTAGTGTCCCAAACATGCTCAAACTATCATCCTTCAAACTTTGTGCAAATAAAGTTTCCCTTTTGGGAAAGTACATCCCATAATCTATCAAACACCCAATGTTTACATGCATTCATCAATAATATGCCATATCAAGTTCATAATAACATCTAAGCAAGATCAACAACATCCACATATCATAATTCATCAATCCCATATCTAAAAAGTTACTACTTTTGGAAATCTATGAACTACATTATTCATTATTGGTTTTCTAGCATACATATCATCAATCTAGTATACATATGTCATCTTAAACACATCAACAACATCACTTCATCATCAAATCATCATATCATGCAAATAAAGTACTATTATTAGTAACCTATGAACAAAACCTTCAATTAACCAATTTCTTGCAAGATCAATGTATTCTAGCATTCATCCAACCAAACTAATGTCATAACATCATCAAACAATCATCAATTTCATATAATCAACATCAATTTCAAATTCGGGTTCATCTTGAATCAAAGTCCATGAACAATTCAACAAAAACGTATCATTCTTGCATAATCGACGTTAAACAACATGTATACTATCAAACTAACTCACTAGCATCATCAAATAGCAACAAAATTCGACATTTTTGACCCGATTAATGAATTAGGGTTTGGCTATATCAAGAACACCCATCAAACTTGTAAAATCAAACCTTTTCACGTGTGTTGACTTGCAATTGATGATTCTAATGTGTTTTGTAGCTTGAAATCGACCAAACCAAGGCATAATTGCTTGTTCTAGGCTTGAATTCACAGGTTTGAGGGGAGGGGATGAGTGTTTGCGGCCGATGGGTGTGGGGGGGGGGTTTAGGGTTTGTTTTGTTTAATTATTTTTCATTAATTACCCTTTAATCCTTGTGTTTTATATTATTATAAAAAACTCTCTTTTAAACACTTTTTAAATGTTTTTAATCACAATACTACACCTATAAACCCATAGTGACAATTGTATATTTTTATCTTTATAAAACACAAACATACGAATTTACACCCACGTTTCCACGTTACTCGATAAAATTCACCGTTAACATTTAAATCGCGTAAACACATACGCATAACATAATAATCATCTAATCAACTAGATTATCATTACTTTAACATTATTAATTATTATTAGGTCACCAATGTTAAACGACAACTACTGTGTGCTCACGACACGTGCATGCAAGATTTAACGGAACTAACGGAGTTTTGGTAACGGAAAATTACCAGATTTCACATTATCCCCATGTTGTAAGAATTTTCGTCCCGACAATTGCATTACATGGTGAGAGTGTTCCATCACTGGTCTACTGCATCGGCATACAGAACTCGAAATCTAGTGAGTTTTGGATGAGTTGTCACATCATCCCAATGTTGAAAGGAAATTTCGTCCCAAAATTTAAATCAATACCTTAGTTTGCAGGCATCGTCTTGAATAGTTGAGGATACTTAAGCTTAATTTGATCTTCACATTCCCACGTGAATTCCGGTCCACGTCACGAGTTCCAACGAACTTTGACTATGGGTATCTTGCTTTGCTTAAGTGTCTTCACCTCACGGTCCATCACCTCGACTGGTTCTTCGATAAAGCGTAATTGTTCATCCACTTGAACGTCCTCTAGTGGTACAATCAGTGTCTCGTCAGATAGACACTTCTTTAGATTTGAAACATGAAACACATCGTGGACTCCACTCAGTGAATCAGGTAAGGCTAGTCGATAGGCCACTGGACCTATTCTTTCCAATATCTCGAATGGTCCAACATACCTTGGATTTAGCTTCCCTCGCTTGCCAAAACGAACTACGCCTTTCCATGGTGAGACCTTCAATAAGACCTTGTCACCAATCTGAAACTCTAAAGGTTTCCGTCGTTTGTCAGCATAACTTTTCTGTTGGTCTCACGCTGTAGCCATACGGTTCCGTATCTGCACAATCTTCTCGTTGTTTCATGTATTAGCTCAGGACCTGTTAGTTGACTATCACCAATTTCAGCCTAACAAACCGGTGATCTACATTTTCGCCCATACAAAGTCTTGAAAGGTGCTGCCTGTATGCTAGTGTGATAACTGTTATTTTAGGAAAATTCCACCAATGGCAGGTGAACTTCCCAGTTATTCCTGAAATCAATCACATAAGCACGTAGCATATCTTCCAAAGTCTGTATGGTACGCTCACTCTGGCCGTCAGTCTATGGATGATAAGCAGTACTCATATCCAATCGCATACCCAAAGATTTCTGTAGTGATTGCCAGAAGTGTGACGTGAAACGAGCGTCGCGGTCAGAAATAATTGAGATCGGTACACCGTGTCTCGAAACGATCTCCTTAAGATACAGTCGGGTTAATTTCTCCATCTTATCCGTTTCCTTAATTGCAAGGAAGTGAGCAGACTTTGTCAACCGATCCACAATAACCCATATTGTGTCACAACCAGTATTAGTCCGGGGTAACTTAGTAATAAAATCCACGGAGATTTGTTCCCATTTCCACATTGGTATCTCGGGTTGTGGTAACAGTCCAGATGGTTTTTGGTATTCCACCTTTACTTTTGAGCAGGTCAAACACTTGCTCACATACGTAGCTACATCTGCCTTCATGTTTGGCCACCAGTAGTACGCCTTTAGGTCATGATACATCTTGTCAGATCCAGGATGTATAGAATACTTAGACTTGTGTGCCTCACTCATAACTAAATCCCTTTGATTTCCATAGACAGGCACCCAAAGTCTATCCATGAAGTACCTAATTCCATCCTCTTTCACCACTAGTTGTTTATCCATTCCCCTTAATGACTCAGAACCAACATTTTCCGCTTTTAAAGCTTCTATCTGGGCTTCCTTAACTTGTTCAGGCAGATTAGTACTGATTGTAAGCTGTATGGCTTGCACCCGCCTGGGTTTAGCTGTTTCTTTCCTGCTTAAGGCATCGGCGACCACGTTCGCCTTTCCAGGATGGTACTTGATAGCACAATCATAATCGTTCAGAAGCTCCACCCAATGTCGTTACCTCATATTCAACTCCTTTTGCTCAAAGATATGTTGAAGACTCTTGTGATAGGTGTAAATAGTGCATTTGGTACCGTACAAGTAATGTCACCAAATCTTTAAGGCAAAAACTACCGCACCCAATTCCAGGTCATGGGTGGTATAGTTCTTCTCGTGAACTTTTAGTTGTCTCGAGGCGTAAGCTATTACCTTGTCACGTTGCATCAGGACACAACCCAATCCTTGAATGGATGCATCACAATACACCACGAAATCATCTGTTCCCTCTAGCAGTGCCAATATCGGTGCACTACAGAGTTTCTGTTTTAATAGCTGAAAAGCCACTTCTTGACTTTCACCCCATTTGTATGCCGTTCCTTTGTGGGTAAAGGCTGTGAGAGGTTGTGCGATCTTAGAGAATCCCTCTATGAATCGTCGGTAATACCCTGCTAACCCAAAAATTGCCTTACCTCGCTCGGTGTTTTGGGTATAGCCCAATTCTTTATCGCCTCAATCTTGGCATGATCAACATGTATCCCCTTCTCATTAACAATGTGACCTAGAAATTGCACTTCTCGTATACAAAATCACACTTAGAGAATTTGGCGTACAATTGCTCATTCTTCAATAGTTCTAAGATCAATCGTAAGTGCTCTTCATGATCCTCCTTGGTCCTAGAGTATATCAGTATGTCATCGATAAACAAAATGACGAACTGATCGAGATAGGGTTTGCACACGCGATTCATGAGGTCCATGAACACCATAGGTGCATTAGTCAACCCAAAAGGCATGACCAAGAACTCATAATGACCATAACGAGTACGGACCGCAGTTTTGGAGATGTCTTCTTCTCGAACTCTAAGTTGGTGATAACCAGATCTCAAATCAATCTTCGAATAATAGCTTGATCCCTGAAGCTGATCAAACAGATCGTCGATACAAGGTAAAGGGTATCGGTTCTTGACCGTGACTCTGTTTAACTCCCTATAATCGATGCACATTCGAAACGTGCCATCCTTCTTCTTAACAAAAGGACAGGGGCTCCCCAAGGTGAAGTTCTAGGTCGGATAAAGCCCTTATCTAAAAGTTCCTGAAGTTGTGACGACAACTCCTGTAGTTCGTTCAGTGCTAATCGATAAGGTGCTCTAGCAATCGGGGCTGTTTCCGGGAGTCAGTTCAATTTGGAATTCCACTTGGCGATGAGGTGGTAGTCCGAGAAGATCCTCTGGAAACACCTCTGGAAAGTCTCGTACCACAGGTATGTCCTCCATTCTCCTTTCCTCCGGCTGCTTATCGGTGACGAGTGCCAGAATAGCCAAGCGACCTTTTCGCAACAACTTTTGTGCTTTCATGTAAGAGATAATGCCTATCACTACACCACTCCTATCACCTCTGACTATAAGGATTTCGTCACCAATAGGAATTCATATGATTTTCTCGTGACATATGACTTCCGCTTGCTTATTAGAGAGCCAATCCATGCCTATCACAACGTCGAAACTTCCCAGCGTAATAGGCATAAGATCTATAGCGAAAGTATGACCAGCAAGCTCTATCTTACAATCTCTAAGAATATGTGTTACATGGATCTGTTTACCGTCAACCAATTCTACGGTGTATTTAGATTCTAAGGCAGAGGGAATATCACTTAGAAGACTACAGAACTTTAAGGATATGAAACTCCTATCGGCTCCAGTATCAAATATTACCGTAGCAAAACATCCATTGACAGAAAACCTACTAGCAACAGTCGTAGGGTCGTTTAGAGCCTCACCTGAGCCAATGACGAAGGCTCTCCCCTTGGCTCCATTGTTATTGCCACCATTCTTATTGTCGTTGCCATCATTGTTGTTGTTTCCTTGGTCGTTGTTATTGTGACCATTGCCATTATTTCCATTACCATTTTTCCTCAGTTGCGGGCAGTTTTGCCTGTAATGCCCTTCCTTCCCACATTCAAAACAACCCTTGGAGTCTCCTGAGGTTGTTGTGGCTTCTTTACCAACTCAATACGACAGTCCTTGGCTGCGTGTCCCATCTTACCACAGCGCTGACACTTGAAGTTGTCACACCTTCCCATATGGTGGTAGTTACACCGCGTGCACCTTGGTTGTTTACCACCATAACCGCTTGGTCCTTGATTGTTTGAAGCCGTATGGTTGAAGTTACGGTTGTTATCGAACCTCCGTTGTTGTTGCTGAAGCGGCTGTTGTTGCTGAGGTTGATGTTGACTGCTGGATGATGATGATTTGTTGTTGTTGGAAGCATCCCATTTCCTCTTGTTATCGGGCATGCTTGCCACAACGCCCCATTTCGGTAAACGTCCTTGCTCCACTGTCTTTATCGGTAAGCTTATGAGCTAAACGAATAGCTTGCTGAATTGTAGAAGGGTTGGAGGCAGTCACCATGCTCCGAATCTCAGGCACCAACCCCTGAATGTAGTGCTCGACCCGCTTATGCATCTCATTCACCATTCCCGGGCATAGGGTGGCCATTTCATGATTTCAGGTAGTGTAGGCCTCGATTTCCGAGCCCTGCATTTTAAGTTGCCAGAACTCCATCTCTAGCTTTTGCATTTCACTTCGAGGACAGTACTCCTCGGTCATCATCTCCTTGAATTCATTCCAGGGAAGTTCATCTGCCATAGCTTGCCCTAGCATTTGTACTTGTGCATTAAACAAGGATAACGCGGCACCTTCCAAAGTTCCTGTGGCATATTTCACCTGGTCGACAGGTGGGCAATTGCACTTGGAGAAAACGGATTCCGTCTTCTCAAACCATCGTACCAACCCTACAGCTCCCTCAGTCCCGCTGTAGGTGTGTGGCTTACAGTCCATAAAGGACTTATAAGTACACACTGGTGGTCCTGTTTTAACACGATAAACATTGATCAGATATCCCATACGGTTAACTATGGTATTTGATTTAAATTCCTATCATCGTTTACCTGTTGGCTGTCCCGGTTGGCCAGCAGCTACCGCTGCCTGGACATGTTCATTTATCAGGGCAGCTAATTCAGCAGGGGTCATGTTGATAGCACCGCCGCCTTGATCTCTGGCGCCACATCCACGTCCTCGCCCACGCGCACGCCCGCAACCACGTCCACGTCCACGTCCACGGGCGTCATTTTTCATTTTACATTCAGAAATACAATAATGAGCAACATCAAACATATTTATCTCATTGAAGTACAGTAAATAATAAGAAACAATGAATCATCAGAACCACAACATTCATAACAAAAATGATAACCAAGATAAATAAATTGTAATAAGTCACAATGTATTCACCAATGTCAAAAGTTAAGTTTGTCGTATGGGGTGGGGAAACAACCCTTCCCACATAGGTTTCAAAGAAAGAAACACTACATAGTCCAAGTCATTTAAAGAAAAATAAAATCAATCAACGATATCCGATCCATCGCTGTCATCTTCCATCTCCTCGGTTTCATCTTCAGGTTCCTCCTCGGGTTCCTCTTCGGGTTCCTCCGCCTCCTCGGGGGCCTCTGCAGGAGCAGGAGCTATGACGATCTGAAGCGCCGCCAACTGGGTTTCTAAGGTAGCAATTCTATTTTCGGCTGCGTCATCCCGCTGTTCTCGAGCAGTCATGCGTCCTCTAGGTGCCAGATAACCGTCCTTCATGTGGTGACACCCCTCCAAGGTCTTACCATGTTGTTCCTCAAGTGCATTCAGCTGGTGTCATAGTATGTACACCTCATGCTGTAGTGTACAAACGTCACTCATGAGTCGCCTAACTAGGTGCTGCTCCGTATCCAGTGCAGTCACCATTACAGCAATCACTTGCTCATTGGACTGCACCGTCCGTGGGAGTGAAGGCATTGGCTGGTCAGTGTTATTCCTAGTCCTGGTTCTCGGGTTAGGTACACGCTCCTTATACATAATGTGATTCACGAACTCAGAATAGAAACTCCAGTCTCACGAAGGTTCGAGCTCCATCAGGGCAAAAGGTTGATCCCAGTCAATCTCTCCTCGTGGCTAGTCTAAATGGGGCCAGTCACGTCCATTGTCGGGTACTGGTCTAGGGGGTGGGGACTCGGATCGAGTAGGTGATGCCGGTCACTTATCAGGAGCTCTCAACGATGATGCCATGCTACAGAGAGTGTGATGTGTATGCCAATGAGTATACAGTAAAGGAAATAAGGATCAAGTAACTAACTAACTATGTGCAGTTATAGTCTAGTGTGTATGCAACCTAGTTCTCTATAACCAATGGCTCTGATACCAATCTGTCACACCCTCAAAATCCACGTGCAGAGTTTTACCGCGACGCACGTGAATAAACCAGGATCACAGTCAATAGTTACTCAGAACGACTCTACATGCCAAGTTTAACATAAAACAAACCAAAGTTCAAACTTTAAAACCATGCGGAAGCGTTTTGTAAAATAAGACAACCCAAAATATTGAAATGCATAATATGGCAAAACATGTGCCAACCAAATGTTTGAAACCCATAATGTTAAGACAAGCAATTGTGTTTATAAATTAAAGCCTTAGGATGCATGCTGGACCCGTGCTGTGCTCCTACTAGCAAGTTGAGTTATCGACCTGAGAATAGCATACTAAAATGTCAACACAGTGGTTGGTGAGTTCAAGAGTTGGCGTTTAAACATAAACAGTTTAACAGTTGTGATATATATAAGCAGTGTATTGTAACAAATAGCTAGTCTATTAACAATAAATATTAATTCATAGTGATTTCACAATTGAAGCTGACTGTGATAGTTTTTGCCTTCTGCCACGACTTACCAGGTCGTGACAAATGTTCATAGGAGAAATTGCACCCGGTTGACCTCGAGTCACACAGGTGGGGCTCGTCAGACCCAGTAGTACTACCCAAGTTTCCCCGCTATTCAATATTAACAATTCGAAAGTGTGACGACTTTTCCATGGTAAACAACACTATATTAATATTATACACAACTTAAATACATAAAGCGTTTGTGAAATTACCAGTATGCTGTCTCCCCCAAAAGAGATTAAATAAATAGTAGGGCATGAACTCACCTGATATGCGTAATGAGTACTTAGAGTTTACTTGGAAGAAAAGAGTGGACAGACAACCTTCAGAGGTTACCTAGATCATGTAAGTACATGAGTACGTGTAAACAGAGAACATGTGAATCCTAAATACACTAAAACCAAAGACTCAAGGTTTCAGAAAACAAACATGTTTGTCCCAGTTGACCCGTTTGATCCGTTGGTGACATTATGTGTTGTAAACCATTTAAACAAACATGATCATACATCATACAAGGTCAAATCATGCATAACCTACTCATACGACCCATAACCATGAATTATCATAAACAGGCCAAAACAGATAATTTACCAGTTAATCATCCATACTAATCAACAACACATTCAACATGCCCATTGCATTCAACATACACCAAGATGATCAATTTCCATTCCCAAACATGATGCCATAGTTACTAATCCACATTCAACTTCATACATGATCATCAAAGCACATAAATCACACATAACCAAATAGGCATTCCATACAACCTATTTAACAGGTTCTATCACCTTAGAAATCATCCATGGACATCCTAACATGCTCCTAATGTCCCAAACATGCTCAAACTATCATCCTTCAAACTTTGTGCAAATAAAGTTTCCCTTTTGGGAAAGTACATCCCATAATCTATCAAACACCCAATGTTTACATGCATTCATCAATAATATGCCATATCAAGTTCATAATAACATCTAAGCAAGATCAACAACATCCACATATCATAATTCATCAATCCCATACCAAAAAAGTTACTACTTTTGGAAATCTATGAACTACATTATTCATTCTTGGTTTTCTAGCATACATATCATCAATCTAGAATACATATGTCATCCTAAACACATCAATAACATCACTTCATCATCAATCATCATATCATGCAAATAAAGTTACTATTATTAGTAACCTATGAACAAAACCTTCAATTAACAAATTTCTTTCAAGATCAATGTATTCTAGCATTCATCCAACCAAAATAACGTGATAACATCATCAAACAATCATCAATTTCATATAATCAACATCAATTTCGAATTAGGGTTCATCTTGAATCAAAGTCCATGAACAATTCAACAAAACGTATCATTCTTGCATAATCGACGTTAAACAACATGTATACTATCAAACTAACTCACTAGCATCATCAAATAGCAACAAAATTCGACATTTTTGACCGCATTAACGAATTAGGGTTTGGCCATATCAAGAACACCCATAAAACTTGTAAAATCTAACCTTTTCACGTGTGTTGACTTGCAAATTATGATTCTAATGTGTTTCGTAGCTTGAAATCGACCAAACCAAGGCACAATTGCTTGTTCTAGGCTTGAATTCGCAGATTTGAGGGGAGGGGATGAGTGTTTGTGGTTTAGGGTTTGTTTTGTTTAATTATTTTTCATTAATTACACTTTAATCCTTGTGTTTTATATTTTTATAAAAGAACTCTCTTTTAAACACTTTTTAAATGTTTTTTAATCACAATACTATACCTATGAACCCATAGTAACAATTGTATATTTTTATCTTTATAAAACACTAACATACGAATTCACACCCACGTGTCCACGTTATGCAATAAAATTCACCGTTAACATTTAAATAGCGTAAACACATACGCATAACACAATAATCATCTAATCAACTAGATTATCATTACTTTAACATTATTAATTATTATTAGGTCACCAACGTTAAACGACAACTAGTGTGTGCTCACGACACGTGTATGCAAGAGTTAACGGAACTAACGGAGTTTTGGTAACGGAAAATTACCGGATGTCACAAACAACGTAAATTTCGGGACAAAATTTCATAAACAAGGGGAGACTGTGACAACCGGTCAAAATCAGGTCAACGTCAACTCAATTCTGTCTGATAATAACAAAAGTTTATTTATTTATTCTGACGCGCTTAGTTATCAGAAACCTTGACCAATGTTTCATGCGAAACCCGTTGTCTGTTAACCGGGTGAGATTAAAACTAAATTAATAATAACTAATAATAATAATAATAATAATAATAATAATAATAATAATAATAATAATAATAATAATAATAATAATAATAGTGTGATTATGTGGTGTAGGTGCATGAAAGCCACCTAACACACAATAATCTCCATATAATCTCAAGTGCACACACTTCACACTTACTGGTGATGCGGCTCCAACTTCAAGGATGTTCCTATAAAACATTTCAAGGATGCAATCCAAGAAAATTTACTGGTATTGAAGGACCACTAGGTATTATTCATTGGATAGAAAAGATGGAAGCTGTTATAGCTATAAGCAACTATTCTGATGATCAAAAGGTTAAGTATGCAACCTGTTCTTTCCAAGATGCAGCATTGTCTTGGTGGAATTCACAACGCCAAATAATGGGGGACATCAATGCTTATGAACTCACTTGGGAACAACTGAAGGAGATGATGCTTCATGAATATTACCCTCGAAATGAGTTGCAGAAAATCAAGACAGAATTCTGGAACCTCATAATGGAAGGTGCTGAGATACGAGCCTTCACTTCTAGATTCAACGATCTTGCCAGATTAGTACCATGAATGGTTACACCGGAATATGTCCGAATCAAGAGGTATATTGGGGATTAGCACCTTAAATAAGAAGCAATGGTATAGCCTCAAACCCTACCACCATTCAGAGTGCTAGAGCTATTGCTCATTCACTGACTGATGATGCGGTGCGTAGTGGGACATTGATCAAGAAAGACAACCGTGGAAAAGGAATAGTGGAAACCGAAAAAAAGATTGACAAGTTCGAGAGAAGATCATTTGATGGGAAAAGAAAGTGGTTCGAAAGTTCCAGGAAACAAACGAATATCAAGAGAGGTTTTAATATGAGGTCTGAACTAGCATATGTCACAACTTCTAGCAATGGTATACAAAACAAAGAATATCAGGGGAAATGCAACAAATGTGGATATTTTCATGGCGGCTAATGTAAAGTCTGCACTCGTTGCCATAAATTTGGACACATGGGTAAAAATTACCAAACCAAACCTGATGTTAAAGTAATGGGAAGTGATCTCGCTTGTTTTGAGTGCGTCATCGTAGGACATTTCAAGAAAGATTGCCCAAAATTGAATGGGTCCAAGGCTAGAGGAAGAGCTTTCGAGATGAATGCTATAGATGCGCATCAGGAACCGACAGTGGTCAACAGTACGTTTCTTGTTAACAATTAGTATGCTTCTATTTTGTTTGACACTGGTGCTGATTTAAGTTTCATATCCAAAGAGTTTGAGCCATCCTTAGGTGTAAAACCTTGTAAGTTAAATAAGAAATACATCATTGAATTAGCTAAAGGGAAGAAAATTGAATCAAGTGAAGTAATTAGGAATTGCACCATACAACTTAATGATCATCCCTTTAGCATCGATCTATTACCTGTCAAACTTGGAAGTTTCGATGTAGTCATTAGAATGGATTGGCTTTCTCGAATCCATGCCGAAGTAGTATGCTATGAGAAGATTATACACATGCTAACACTCAACAATGAAGTTTTAATTATCCAAGGAGACAAAGGAAAGCCTTCCTTAAAATTGTTAACGTTATGAAAGCTTACAGATATCTAAGTAACAGACATCCAACTTTCTTAGTGAATGTTGTAGACACTAAGAATGAAGAAGGAAGATTGAAGATATTCCAATTGTACGAAAATACTCAGACGTATTTCCTGAAGACTTACCGGGTTTACCTCCGAAGAGGTAGATTAAGTTTCAAATTGATCTAGTGCCTGGAGCTGTACCTGTAGCCCGATCGCCATATCAATTAGCGCCTTCCGAGATGCAAGAACTGTCAAAGCAACTGCAGGAATTATTAGATAAAGGATTTAACCGACCAAGCTTTTCTCCTTGGGGAGCACCGGTTCTGTTTGTTAAAAAGAAGGATGGATCATTCAGAATGTGTATTGATTACCGAGAATTGAATAAACTTACCATTATGAATCAGTACCAATTACCAAGAATTGAAGATCTGTTCGATCAACTGCAAGGATCCTATTACTATTCAAAAATTGATTTGCGATCCGGTTAACACCAATTGCTAATAGCAGAAGAAGATGTTTTGAAGACAGCCTTTTGAACACGCTATCATCATTACAAATTTCTAGTAATGCTGCTTGGTCTAACCAACGCACCTGCCATGTTCATGGATCTCATGAACATGAGAAACATCTTCGACTTATTTTAAGCATACTAAGAGACGAGAAGTTGTATGTAAAATTCTCCAAGTGCGAGTTTTGGCTTCGAGAAGTTTGATTCCTCGGACATGTTATTAGTGAAAAAGGTATCCATGTGGATCCGACTAAGATCGAAGCAATCAAGAATTGGGAAGCACCCAAGTCCCCAACGGAAGTACGACAATTTCTAAGGTTGGCCAGCTACTATCGTAGATTTATTTATTTTTTTTCAAAAATAGCACAGCCACTGACTCTGCTAACTCGTAAGAATAGAAGATACGAGTGGAATGCCGACCAAGAAGAAGCTTTTCAACTATTAAAACAAAACTGTGTAGTGCACCCATTTGTCACTTCCAGATGGAACAGACGAATTTGTAGTATATTGTGATGCTTCGCGATTGGTTTGGGGTGTGTATTAATGCAAAAAGACAAAGTCATTTCCTACGCGTCAAGACAATTAAAAGTGCATGAAAAGAATTACACTACCCATGATCTCGAATTAGGAGCGGTGGTTTTTGCCGTAAAAATCTGGAGACATTATCTCTACGGAACCAAGTGTGTTGTATACACTGATCATAAGAGTTTACAGCATATCTTCAATCAGAAGGATTTAAATATGAGGTAGAGACGATGGGTCGAATTATTGAATGATTATGATTGTGATATTAGATATCACCCAGGCAAGGCTAACGTAGTTGCAGACGCTCTTAGTAGAAAAGAAAGAGAAAAACCTTTACGCGTACGAGCACTAGAATTAACTATATATTCAGATCTCATTACTCAGATTCGTGACACTCAAGTTGAAGCATTAAAAGACAAAATTTGGAAAATGAAGGTCTACGAGGAATGGTCAAAGAGTTAATATCTAACTCTAATGACTTGATGTGGTTTGAGAATAGAGTATGGGTTCCAAAGTATGGAGACTTGCGCAGAAAGATTTTAGATGAAGCGCATAAATCAAGATACTCAATCTACCCAGGATCAAACAAGATGTATTATGAGATAAAAGAATTTACTAGTGGCCTAATATGAAAGGAGATATAGCTTCCTATGTAAACAAATGTATGACATGTTCTAAGGTAAAGGTAGAATACCAGAAGCCATCTGGACTCTTACAACAGCCTATGATTCCAAAATGGAAATGGGAGTGTATCGTAATGGATTTTGTGACGAAATTACCCCGAACATTGAGTGGTTACGATACTATTTGGTTAATAATTGACCGTTTAACAAAATTTGCACACTTCTTACCTATAAAAGAGACATATGGCATGAATAAGCTAGCTAATTTGTGTATCAAAGAGGTGGTATCTCGCCACGGAGTACCAATCTCAATTATTTCTCATAGAGAGAGTCGATTTACCTTGAGATTTTGGCAATCTTTGCCTAAAGCCATGGGTACTCTCTTAGACATGAGTACAACTTGTCATCCTCAGATAGATAGTCAAAGTGAAAGGACCATTCAAACATTAGATGATTTACTGAGAGCATGTGTGATTGATTTTGGTAGGAATTTGGATACTCACCTACCATTAGCTGAGTTCTCATACAATAATAGTTATCACAGCAGTATTAAAGCTGCCCCATTTGAATCTTTGTGCGGAAGAAAGTGTTGCTCACCTTTATGTTGGGCAGAAATTGGTGAAAGACAATTAACTGGACCAAAAATCATTCAAGAAACGACTGACAAGATTGGACAGATCAGAAAGAGACTTGAAGCGGCAAGAAGCAGACAAAAGAGCTACGCGGACAATCGAAGAAAACCGTTGGAATTTCAAGTTGGTGACAGAGTATTTCTAAAAGTATCCTCTTGGAAGGGCATTGTGAGATTTCGTAAACGAGGAAAATCCAATCCTCTATTCATTAGGCCATTTGAGATATAGAACGTATTGGACTAGTTGCATGCCGTCTTAATTTACCAAGTGAACTCGGAAATGTGCATAACGTATTTCATGTATCCAATCTTAAGAAATGTATGTCAGACAAATCACTAATTATTCTACCAGAGGAAGTTTGCATTGATGGCAAACTGCATTTCATCAAAGAACCCATAGAAGTTTTGGATTGGAAGGTTCAGAAGCTCAGATGAAGTCGAATCAAATTGGTCAAAGTAAGATGAAGTTCTAAGAGAGGACTTGAATTTACATGGGAACGTGAAGATCAAATACAACAGAAGTATCCCCATCTTTTTAAATCCAAGCCTAATGCAGATGCAACAACGTAAATTTCGAGACAAAATTTCATAAACAAGGGGAGACTGTGACAACCGGTTAAAATCAGGTCAACGTAAACTCAATTCTGTCTGATTATAATGAACGTTTATTTATTTATTCTGACGCGTTTGGTTATCAGAAACCTTGACCAATGTTTCATGCGAAACCCGTTGTATGTTAACAGGGGAGACTAAAACTAAATTAATAATAATAACTAATAATAATAATAACAACTAATAATAATAGTGTGATTATGTGGTGTAGGTGCATGAAAGCCACCTAAACACCACAATCCCCATATAATCTCAAGTGCACACACTTCACACTTCACCCAACCTTTCATCTTCCTCTCCTTCATCCCTCTCCATCGGTCACTACCACCCACCGAGACCACCACACCACCGCCACTCCACCGCCAGTCGCCACCCCACCGCCGCGACTACCCCACCGCCGGAACCACCACAACCGCCGGAACCACTACCATCACCAATCATCACCACCATCCTGTCACCCTCACCATCAAACACAACCATCGAGACCACCACCACCGTCCGACACCACCACCGCAACCACCATCCGCCTCCCTTACCATCGACCACCATCTCCAACCCGTCACCCCACCACCTTCGGTCACCAAACCCCCGCCGCCCCCCCTTCAGCCACCGTGAGCAACACCACTGCCCCACCTTCGAAATCATACCACCACCATCATAAGAAACCTACATTTTCATTCTTATGGGTCAAAAAACAAGAGGGTTTTCAAGCAAAGTTGGGTTTAGGGCTTGAAGGTAAAACCAGGTCTTGAGGAACTGAGAGCTAACGCTATAAACCTTTGGTTTAGGCTTGAGGTATAATTATTTGGGTTAATTTGTATATATATGTTCATGCATGGTTGATCAAGATGGAAATCTTGATGATTTAGTTCACCCGCTTAGATGTTTTCGGAAAAAGTTGGCATTTTGATGAAAAAGGATTTTGATTTGGGTTATAATTTGAAATTTTGATGTTGTTGTAGTTTTAGTTGATAAATCCTATTATTGTATGATTTTGGGTTATGAGAATGTAGTAAGATGAATGTATATGGCTATGTATGTATGGATAGGTGAATGAATATTGTGATTATGGTTCATAAGGGTTTTAGATAGAACTTTTGGAAGTGTGGACAAATGGATAATATTGACATCTTAAGAACCCTTTAGATTAATGAGGACTTAAGGAAAAATAAAAGATTTAATTAGGAAGAATGATGATGTTGAATACAAATTCTTAGAAAAATAACTAAGATGAAACTTTACAAAGTATTAAGGAAAATATACTTTAACAAGAAAATGTTAGTTAAGAAAATATGAAGATTTAATTCAAGGAAAATGGAACAATATGAAGGATATATATTAACTGAAAAATGACATTTCAAGACTTTTGCAAAACAAATTATATAAAATAGATTTTTACATAAATGTATTTTGAAACTATCAAAAATAAGTAAAAATACCTTAAAATGTAATTATTTTGATACTCATAAATAAAGTCACTTAAAAAGAATATATATAAAGTATATATTCATAAGTCAAATTTATTTTGTCTATAAAAGAAATGTGATATTTATTAAATAAATTCTATTTAGAATCTTGTATAAAATCAATATATAAAGTATATATTCATAAGTCAAATTTATTTTGTCTATAAAAGAAATGTGATATTTATTAAATAAATTCTATTTAGAATCTTGTATAAAATCAATATAAAACTGATAGGTAACTAATTAGAATTTCATAATTTAATTGGTTAATTTAAAAAATTAGAATAGTCTTTATAAGAAATAATAGATGAATTAGAAATAAACTAAGATATTATTAGATGTTAGTAAGTTTAATTATTCATGTTAAATGATTTATTAAGAAAATGTCTAATAAATAATAATCCTTTTTAAAAAAATAAATTGATTTCTTAAAAACATCTTCAAACGGTTCAAAAATGCATTTTTATCGACAAAAGTCAAATAAGTTGGGTGAATAACATTTTGAGAAAAATTTGCAATTATATAAAGAAAGTCTTCACGTCTAGGATCGTGATTAAACCGGTGTGAGACGCTTAAAACCGGAGATTTGAACCAGCGAAGGTGAGTACTTTGGCCCTATTTTAAATAATGTTTTATTTAAACTGTTTTGGGGGAAAACATGTATGTTGATCAACTGTTTTTATATATGATGGGTAAACGAGTATAATATATGTTATGACGGTATAAGTTGAGGCAATAGTATCGGAGAATACTATTGGTCTCTAAATCCTCTCATAATCATTAACCTCGGGGATGAGGCCGCAGACTATCTTGGTAGATCTATCGGGTTAGAAGGGCCCGCTCTCGCGACCAGTCGCGCTGGTCAGGTTGTAGCGATGGAGTTTATATGTCTGGATAGTTGTGGGGCAACGACGTGTTTATTGGCTTGATTACGGACTTATGACCTAAATTAATCATAGTACCTAGCTAGTCTATGTTGAGTATATTATCTTGCTACATCACAACGGTTTTGAAAAATAAATATTTATAAAAATTATGAAAACTCGGATGCTCACCAACTTATTGTTGACTAGTATTTTCTCATGCTTTTCAGGGTTATAGGTATGCTTGATTTGGGAATGGTGGAAGTGTGTCTTTGGAAAGATCAAACGACTTTATGTTAACTACTTTAAGTCTTGAATGATAAAATGGTTGTTTTGTAAACTAAATTTGATAATGTAGTATGTTCGAATATTTTTTCATGTAAAGATAGTCAACTTATTAATAAATAAGCGTTTGACTACGACCGTTGGAATACCCCAACTTCCGTTACCACCATGTCACGCGACCTTCCGCGGTGATTTTCAGGGTGTGACAAAAGTTGGTATCAGAGCCTATGGTTATAGCGAACCAGAAAGTTTTCTAAAGAGAAAATCTAGACTATAACCTTTAAAAGTTTTTAATATTCCAAAGACACTTTCATCTTTCAAGTATTACGCTAGGTTAAGGCGTAGAGCTGACCTAAGTTATACTTAATGCTAAGAATTTAATTATTCAATTAGTAAAGATTAAGTTAGCATATTATGTTAGATTAATAAGTGCAGGTGTATTATTCTTCTGTAGATGTCTAACCAAGTGGACAAGGAAAGTTCACCGGATGTTAGCAGCAGCACAAAGGGTACGTCATCTCCCATGTCCACCATGCCATGGTATCACCCTTCTTAGCCATCATTTACGGCTACTTTCTACCCGGGCATGGGGGACCCGGGAAATGGATGGATATCCAAGTCTAATGATGAGGATCCTGCGCCTGTTGCAGCTACTCACGAGCGATTCCTGAGGATCGGATAGAATATGAGCATGAAGATCAGGCTCAAGGTGATGATGAGCCAAATGGTTTGGCTCAGGGGAGTGAGATCCCGACCACAGTGACACCCGTTGCACCTATTCCTCCTATTCAACACCCATCAAAGATTTTGTTGGTGTACGAGAGGAGGAAGCGGAGGGAGGCTAAGAGAATGATTGCTGATGATGAGTGCCTGCATGAAGAGCCTACGCCCAAACGGGCCAGATTGCTTGACGAGCAATGGAGCTGGATTATGGATACGATGCGAGGATGGGCTTTGAGAGAGGGGATTCCATCTACCTTTAAGGTGGGAGAATCATCTACCACTCCATGTAGGATTTCTATTGATGGTGAGCCGATTGAGCGTGTGGTGGCTACCCTGACAGCTCAATGTGCTCGATATGAGAAGGAGCTATTTAGGATGAAGAAGAAGTTGTTGGTCCAAGACGAAGTAGGCAAGGTTATGGATGGGATATTAATGACGATTGAGGAAGAGTTGAGTCAGATCCATTTCAGAGTGTCAGATCTGGAGGCTAGTCTTTCAGAGACAAGAAACATATTGACTCTGACGGAGCAGAGGACTAAAGCTGCCGAGGCAACACTAGTGGTGGCCCAACAGCAAACGGTAGCGATGGCAGGTAGAGTTAAGATTGCCGAAACAGCGTTAGTGGTGGCCCAGCAGCAGACGGTAGTGATGAGAGAAAGAGTTGAGGCTACCATGGTACAGGACCGGGTGAAGGGTTATGCACTTTACAACACAACAACACAAAGAGGAAAGTGTGGAACAACACTTAACAATTCAAATGGGGAACTGGGAAAATCAGTTTAGAGAACTAAGAAACACAAGTGTAAATGAGACAGAAACAAGAACAACACACAAGTATTTGGTTTTCAAGGTTGATGTATATTGTTCTCTAGTTCCTTACAAATGGTTTACAAAGTTCTACATATAAGTTACAAGGACTAGACATACTTATACTACAACCTACAGCCGGCCATACTTTGAAGGCCAACTGGATACATGATCTAGACAACAAAATCCATATAGAGTCAAAAGGCAGATTGCCTTTTGACTAGTGACTATGACATGCCATAGCTCACATCCTAATATATTACAAAAAGAATAAAGTACATAAAGTGGAAAGTTACAGACTCAAAACCTCAATGTACAGTTTACCAAAAGCATGGACCTTTTCACCAACTCATGTAAGGTTGGTGACTTATCAGAGTGGCAGCGGAAAGTGGTTCAGCTTTAGGTAAAAAGTACATCAGATAAATCATGTAATATAAAAGTCTTCGGAAGAAATCTGTCTTCAATGGCTGGCTTCGGAAGACTTTGTCCTTGAAGCTTCAGAAGACTTCATCTTTTGGCTTCGGAAGATATTGGTCTTGGCTTCAGAAGATTTCACACTTAGAATAATTTCTAAGGCAGTATGAAACTTTCGAAGCATTCCACTTTAGTACACTTTTGCATGCATGCAGGAGAGACTTTGGGTGTTTCGGTTGCATCAGCCTTACTATTAACCTTACAAACTCCCCCAGGCTGATGCTACCAAAACACTTGAAGACTTCAGATATTGATAGTCCTCATTATGATGACGACCATCCCTTTCTTCATGAGATGATCAGGATCACTCAGACTCTCATAGTATCTTCTCATGTCAAAGAGATCATGCAGAGGTAGATTGAACATATCCTACCATGTGTAGACATGTTCAACACCTTGATCTCTTATGACATGCCATCTTTCTAGATTTGTAGTGTATGTCCAAGATAAGATGGGCCTTCCTAAAGCCAGAGAAGCTGCTTAAATTGGAGTTGGTGGAGCATCCTCTTGTTGCACATCCTCAGGATGTTCTGACTCATCCTGAGGTTTGGAGGTGGATGTTTCCTTATTCTTCTTCTTTGAATTTGGTTTGGAAACCATCCTTTTCCTCCTCTTTGAAATTTTTAACTGAGAAGACTGGCTTGCAGCACCTGATTGATCTTCTTTGTCTTTCTCAGCCAGGTCTTCCTCTCTCACAGGTTCAGATTAAGAGGGGACAGATTCCTACTGTGGATCAGAAGTGGAAGCTTGCTGAGGTTCTGTAGGAGGTTTAAGTTGTGTTGTCTTAGGTGTTTCAACCTTGATCTCCACTTCTTGAGGGACCTGAATTGGTGGGGAATGTAAGTCAACAAGTTCACCTCTTTGGATCTTCTGCTTGATTACCCTGATGTGCTCATCCATGGTGGATAGAGACATGGGACCAAGTCTCCTTCTGGAGAATCCATATAGCTTCAAGAAGCTCATCATCTTCTGCCTATCGGCAGACTTTTTCAAGTTTTTATGGATGATAGCTCTTGATTTTACAGCTTCTTCCCTTAACTTCCTTTTGGTGATCTTTCTTTCTTTGGCTACATCAAGTTCAAGTTGTTTGAGGTACTCAAACACAATGTAGTCAAAAGGTAAGGGAAGAAGTGTATCAGCTTGATAGAGGCCTGTGGCACTCAGGTCGTTGATCATGTTGAGTTTATCCTTCTCTTTGTCTACCTGAGGTTCTTGTGGAGCCACATCCTCTTGTTCACGAGTTTCTTGAACTGGTGAGAGAGTAGGTATATGCTTGTAGAGTCTCTTCTGTCTTCTTTCTTCTTTGATTTTCAGAAGTAGCTCTGCATCCTCTTCTTCTTTTCTTTCCTTTGATAGTTCCATGTCAGCCAGTTCATTTAACTCATCTAAGGGGAGAGAGATGATATTATCAATATCATAGTGCCTGGTCTGTAAGTAGTTGATCCTGACTGCCCTTAACTCATCTCCTTTTAGCTTCCTTTTCCTCTCTCTCTCTCCTCCACCCCAATCTCCTCAGAAGTTAATTTTCTTTTCCCTTTGTCACTCACAGACCTTTATGACTCAGGGTGGAGAGAGCTTTAGCCTTCATTGCTTGGTGTAGCTTCTTCCAAGCTCTGGCTAGAGAGAGGTTGAGATGCACCTTCACCTGCAGGTGTCTCATCAAGGGTTTGAACCTCTACAACAGTTGGTGGTGAGACAGGGCTCTCAGGTTCTACCACTGGGCCTTCAGTCAAGGTTTTCCCTTTGAAGCTAATCTCAGGGTCTGCCTCAACATCCAGTTGACCGATGGTATTGCCTGCTTGCCTTTGTCTTCTTCTAAGGCTAAACTCTTCAGTGTTCCTATCTTGAACTCTTTGAAGAATAAGAGTTCTTCTATCAGTATCATACCTCCACCCAAAAATATGACTTAAAGTTGGTGGGGATGATACAACTCTTAGGATGCCTTTCTCAAATAGACTCCTAATGACTGAGTCTATACTGTCCACATCAATGTGAACTTGAGAAAGTTGCTGAGTATGCACAACTGCAAGTGAGGGTGGTGAGTCCTTAGTGTCCATACTCCCTGAGGAACTCCTAGGTTCTGTGATTGTAATGACTTCCTCCCCCTTTTTGGTAGCATCACCCTCTTGCATAGGTGAGCTAGGAGTTAGGTCAATTACATCCATAGGTTCTTATGTTCCTGGTTGAGCTCCTCTTAAGGGTATCCTAGCTAGTTTTTCCTTGAGATGAGATATCTCAAGTTGCTGATCATTGACCCTGTGTTATAAGGTAGTTACTTGAGATTCAAGATGACTAACCTTGGAGACTAGATTGGTGCATGTTTTTGACGGTTTTTGTACCTTTAGTCTCAGGTTCCCCTCATCTTCATCAGAAGACTCACTAGGGGATAAGAGAATTGGACCAAGGTCCTCTTCCTCATCACCAGCATGGTGTTCTTGGCTGCTAGATTTCCTCTGCTCAGTGACAACTTAACTTGAAGTGTCAATGGGCTGAGTTGCCATGGTTGAGGTCTGAATGATGTAATCACTTGCTGAAGTGAGAGCCTTTTCCATATGTATATCCTGAATAGGTTCAGAAGTATCCACCTCAGTGATAGGTGACTGATGTGGGCTAGACCTAGGTGACTCAGGAGCACTCATCTCCCTTTGAGGAGGGGTGTAGTAGGGAGACTCATGGTACTCACTGGCATCTAAGTCCTCATCAGTATAGAAGTCAAGGTTAGGAATTGGTTGGTTTAAGTCTAAAGGCTGGGGATGGTAGCTGTCCCATGAAGGTTGTTCACTTGAGTGTTGAGACTTAGAGTGAAGGCTTAAGGCTGTTGGGCTAGTGAGCTCATTAGGCTGAGCATGAGGAACCTCAGCACTGATCCTTGAAGTAATGGGAGTGGTTTGATCCTCAGGGGAAGTGGGAGCTCTAGTGTCCACTTCCTCCTGTATAGGTGAGTATATAGGGGCCTGCACAGACTCAATACCTTGTGCAAGAGATCGTTTGTGTTTTCTTTGGTAGGTGAGGGTGATTTGTGGTTGTTTGGTGGTTGGGATGTAGAAGGTGTGGGTTCAACACTAGCTTGTGTTGCTAGGTTGTCACCTTGAGCAATGAGCTCTAACATTTTTGGGACAAGGGTTGTTTCTACCACTGAGAAGCCAACAGTTGGCTTTTTCAAGTCCCAATTTAAGAATATTACCTGTTTCCCTCAATTATGAGCCCAGTTCATAGTTGAGAATGTATTGAACATATCTAGGAAACATGTAATACTCTAAGGAGTCTAAGTTTGCTATCAGATTTGTATAAACAAATTGAGAGTACCTAAACTTGACCCCCTGAACCATTCCATGCACCATGAAGGAGAGATCTTCAGGAACCAGGTGCCACCCTCCATGCTTGTTGGACAAGCTGTGGATGACCACGTGAAGTAGGTACTTCCACTTAGATGAGACCTTCCCTTTCCTGAAGGTCTTTACAGAGAAATCTCCTTCATAGCCCATCTGCTCAAAGGAATGATTTACAGCTTCTTTTGGGAAGAACACCTTACCTTCTTCATCACCCAGCTAAAGATGAGTGTTGATGATGGCTGGAGTGATGAAGACTGTTCTCCCCTGCACTGTGGCAGACAGTACCTTCTCCCCATCCATAATGACCTCTTAGCAGGTCTTCCGAAACTCAAGCAAATGATCCTCATAGAGAGGAAGATCAATGGTAAGGGAGGTGAAGTAGTTAGACAAAGCCAAGAATTGGCATATCTCTGAGAAATGTGGATCTTTCTCAGAGTTTAACAGTGCAACTTGATTGTGTTGCCTGTGTAACTGTATAGAAAAATCAGGGTCATTTCGTCTGTCAAGCCTGGCCATTTTGAGTAAGCTTAAAGGTGAAGAAATGATGAACGAAGGCGATTTCAGAGAGAAATCTAGATTTTAGTTTTGGAGAGAAGATGAAGATGATAAAAAGAGGGGGAACCGACAGGGTTTATATGTGAAAAGGATTTGAGACAAAGTTAATGAAAGAGGATAAACTTTGAAATCTGGAAGGCGGTCCCACCTTTGAAAAAGTAGTTTGCTTTTTGCTCAAAAAGTGGTTTTCTTGGAAATCAAAAATCTTCCAAAGGTAAATTGTCTTTGGAAGTTTTAATGAGAAAGCTTGCGAAGCCAAAATGACTTCAGAAGAATTTCTCAAAGAGTTTTGACAAATTTGCTTTGGAAGAGAATTTTTAAACTTGGATGCTTTGTTCAACAAAACAAAGCTTCCGAGAGTTAATTTGCTTCGGAAGAAAAATGGTCCTTAAAAACATATAAGTGCCTAAGAGAGTTTTAAGCTTCAGAAGATATTTCAGAAATTTCTTCCGAAGGCAAATTTTTACTTAGACAGTTATATATCTTGAAGGTATATTTTCTTCCGAAGATAAAATTATATCTTCTGAAGGATCAAGATTTGTCAAAAATCTAGGAAAAACTCTTCAAAAAGTTTTTATCTGTAGAAAACATGAGCTTATGAAAGTGATAGACTAGACAACTTAAAACTCTCTGAAATATCTGATATAAGGCTTTTGTGAACTCTTCAAAGTTAATCATTCCAATAGGAAAAACTCTTCAAAGTTAATCATTCCAATAGCTGATATAAGATATTTAAATCTCTGTTCATCAAAGGCTTTTGTGAACAGATCAGCATATTGTTCATTTGTGTTAACTTTAACTAGTTTATTTAATCATTTTTCAAAATTATCTCTAATTAAATGATACCTGATACTTATGTGTTTTGTCCTTGAGTGCTGCACATGATTCTCTGTGATAAAGATAGCACTGTTGTTGTCTATGTGAATGGGGTTCTCCTTGAAGTTTAAACCATAGTCAAGCATCTGATTTTGAATCCAAAGCACTTGAGCACAGCAGCTTGCAGCAGCAATGTATTCAGCTTCAGCAATTGATGCAGAGACACATGATTGTTTCTTGCATTGCGATGAGACAACCCTTCCACCAAGGAACTGACACCCCCCAGATGTAGACTTTGCAGTCATATTGCAACACCATAATCACTATCTGAATATGCATACAGATTGAAGTCTGAATTCTTAGGATACCAAAGACCAAGTGTTGAGGCACCTTTGAGGTATCTTAGAATTCTCTTGACAGTGATGAGGTGAGACAACTTGGGTTGGCTTGATATCTTGCACAAATACATGTGGCAAACGTGATATCAGCCCTACTAGGTGTAAGATACATAAGAGACCCAATCATAGCCCAAGGGAGTGGTTTCTTGCTATGGATGTCTTAGCAATCTTACAATCAGTCATGTTGAATCTTTTGAGTATGTTCTGAACATACTTTGATTAACTTATGAAGATTCCATCTGCAACTTGCTTCACTTGAATTCCCAGAAAGAAATTGAGTTCTCCCATGGCACTCATTTCAAATCTGTCCTTCATCAGCTTCTCAAAGTCTTTGTAGAGCCTTGGATTAGTTGAACCAAAGATGATGTCATCTACATACACTTGAACTAGCAGTAAGTCATTTCCCTATCCTTTGATGAAGAGAGTTCCATCTATAGTACCCCTTTTGTATCCATGCTTGCAGAGATACTGAGATAGAGTCTCATACTACTTTCTTGGTGCTTGGTGTAGCCCATAGAGAGACTTATTAAGCTTGCAGACATAATCAGGATGATCAGGATCTGCAAAACCATGTGGTTGTTTGACATACACCTCTTCATCAATCAC
Organism: Flaveria linearis; assembly: GCA_024085815.1. Classification (NCBI taxonomy): domain Eukaryota; kingdom Viridiplantae; phylum Streptophyta; class Magnoliopsida; order Asterales; family Asteraceae; genus Flaveria; species Flaveria linearis. The sequence goes on from CM044001.1 coordinate 48,493,618, forward strand.
CCTATACAGAAAAGCACACTTGACATCAAGTTGATAGACCTTGAAATTCTTGGACGCAACAAATGCCAAGAATATTCTAACAGCTTCTAGTCTTGCTACAGGAGTAAAGACATCAGTGTAGTCAATTCCTTCTTCTTGTGTGTATCCTTGAACAACTAGTCTAGCTTTGTTTTTGATGACAATACCTCCATCATCTTTCTTATTCCTAAATACCCATTTGGTTGCTATAGTAGTCTTCCCATGAGGAAGAGGACATAGGTTCCAAACCTTCTGTTTCTTGAATTGAAGTAGCTCCTCTTTTATGGCTTCAATCCAACTTCCATCCTTCAGAGCCTCATTAACTTTATTGGGCTCTGTCTGGGACAAGAAACAAGAGTGAAGACAAACATTTGCTTCATGGGTTTGTCCTCTTGTTCTTACCCTAGTGTCAACATCTCCAATGAAGTTTGTGGTAGGATGTGACTTGTGGATCCTTTGTTGAGGGATCACAGCAAGTTGCTGAGAGAGATCTAAATTAGAGAAATTTAGATCTAGCATAGATGCTTCTTCCACCACTTCAACACACTTATCAAGAGAAACTTGATCCAATGAGTGTGTGCTCATTGAAAGTCATATTGGTTGACTCCTCAACTACTCTAGTTCTGAGATTGTATACTCTATAAGCTTTAGCTTGAGAAGAGTATCCAATAAAATGTCTATCATCTGATTTCTCAGCAAACTTGGCAATTTGATCTTTGGTATTCAAGATGCTTCATGGACATCCAAATGACCTAAGAAAACCAATGAAAGGTTTTCTCTTATGCCAAAGTTCATAAGGAGTCTTACCATGAGTCTTAACCACTAAAACTCTATTCTGCACATAGCAGGTAGTGTTGACTGCCTCTGCCCAGAAGGTGATGGGCAGTTTAGAATCAGACAACATAGTTCTTGCAGCCTCAATCAGTGTCCTGTTTCTCCTCTCAGCAACACCATTTTGCTGAGGAGTCCTGGGAGCACTGTATTGTCTTGTAATACCCTTTTCATCACAAAATGTGTCAAGGATTTGGTACTTAAATTTAGTTCCTTGATCACATCTTATGGTTTTGACCTTGTGATCACATTGATTCTCAATCTTTAAGATGAAATTCTTCAGAATCTTGGGGGTCTCATCCTTAGTTCTAAGAAAGAAGACCTAAGTAAATCTTGTAAAGTCATCTGTGATCACCAGAAAGTAAGAGGTCCTTCCTAGACTCATTACATTGGTGGGGCCAAAGAGATCCATATGTAACAAGTGTAGGGTGTAGTGATGGAGTTTCTTTCCTTAGGCTCATGAGATACCTTATGTTGCTTCCCTTTCAGGCATGCAACACAATGGTCATCACTTGTAAACTCTTTCTTTGGCATTCTAGTTACCAAATCATTCTTAATTAGCTTATTCATGTTCTTGAAGTTTACATGGCACATTCTTTTATGCCAAAGAAAAGACTCATCACTATTGGCTTTAGATAGAAAGCATGAAACTTCTTATGAGGGAGATGTTTCTTACAAGTCCATCTTATACATTTTTCCTCTCCTAGGGGCTCTGAGCAGGATATGCTTATGAGGAATAATCACCCCGGGCTTGAGAACAATGCACTCATGCTCAGTAAAGAGCATGTTATGACTCTGATCACAAAATTGGGATACATTCAGAAGATTGAACCCAAGCTCCTTGACAAAGTTTACCTTCTCAATGCTGAGCTTACCATTTGTGACTTTGCCCCTTCCAAAAATATAACCTCCTTCATCTCCTCCAAAAGCAACTAGTCCTCCATCAATCCTTTCAAAGTTCTGGAGTTGTGACCTATTGCCTGTCATGTGCCTGGAACAATCACTATCAATGATCCAGGCATTTTTATTTGTCTTGAGTTGTTCCTGTCAAAGAGAATGATTAGTAACATTTGTAAACCCAATCCTTATTGGTGTTGGGCTCATCAAAGGAAGTAGAAGATAATGAAACAGTAATAGATCTATTGAGGATCTCTTGCTGTTGTTGGTGGAGAGATTTCAGTCACTTGGTCTTTCCTTGATTTCCACACCACCTATGGAAGTTTGGACTTGACCTTCAACACTTCTGAAGCTTTTGAGACTTTAGAAGTTTTGATTCGGAAGATCCTGCTAACACTGCAGCGGACTTTAGTGCTTCGGAAGTATTCCTTTCTTTCGAGACCAAATTTTCTTCCGAAGGCAATTTTCCACTTGCCTTCTTCTTCCCTTTGGAACTTCCGAAGGAAACAGATTTTCCTTGTGAAGCTGAATTCTTCTTGGATCTCTTGGGAGTCTCTTTCTTGATTACATGAAGAGTACTCTTTGGATTGTATAGACAATCCTTAGCAAGATGAGAAGTACTCTCACACATAACACATTTCATCTTTTTCTTCCCAAGTGTTTCTTCTGAGAACAAGGCTGACTTTGATTACCTCCTGTCTCCTCCTTCATCTTTGCAGATGCTGAGACAGTTCCTTTGGGCTGAGGACTATTCTTGGAGTTGGATGGTTCAGGCTGTGCAGCAGTGGTACACAACGGATCAGCCTTCTTCTTGATGCTGAGATGATTTGAATATGAACCAGAACTCTTGGTAGAAGAGTTGAGGTTGATGTCTTCAGTCTTAACCATGTCAAACCCTATAGAAAAAAGGACTTGTTTTTGCTTAGAGTTGAAAGTGTCCTTGATCTCTTGAGCCCTCCTAGCCTTTCTCTTGCTCTTTCTGATCAAGTTCTTCCTCATAGACTTGGTTATTCCAGGCTTCCTGCTCTCCTCAGAAGGATAGTGACCTTTCTTAGAATCCTCCTCTTCACTCTGCTCAGAGGAATTCTTCACTACCACTTCTTCGTCCTCTTCACTCAAGGGGTCTATGTGAGGAAGCTCATCTTCACAAGTTCCACACCTAGGTGATCTTACAGACAAGATTGTGTGTGGAGGAACTATCTCACTAGAACCCAGTCCCTGCTTATTTTGATAACAAACTTTTGCATGCAAAGATGAGGATATGATGTTCTTGAAGGTCTCTTCTTCAAGAACACATTTTTCTACCCTGGCTTTACTGATCATAAGCTCAGCCTGGCATTCAGTTAACTTAGTTATGAGATCCTTGATCTGAGTCCTGTAATTTGTATGCTCATGTTTTAAAACTGAAATGGTTTTATCTAAGTCCTCTATCTTTAACTTATAATCATATTCAGTCTTTCTAAAATCAGATTTCAAGATGTTCAAGGACTCAAGATCAGATCTCATCTCTAAGTTATAGGACCAGTATCTATTGACTTTAGCAATATATTTAGGAGTACAAAGATGTTCCAATACCTTGGTTTCATCATGGTCAGCCATCAATGCTTGGTTTGGAGATGCATCTTCCACCTGAAAGCTCCAGTCAAAGCCTCCTTCTTCAATAGCAACTGCAGCTTGCTGCTTTGGCTTCTCATTCTGGGTAGCTTTATCAGTGTAGTTTGGTCTGGATTGTGCTTGTCCACTATTTGTTCTTGGTGCCTTGCACTCCCTAGCAAAGTGACCCATCAAGTTACAGTTATAACACTTAACTTTGCTTTTATCCAGTCCAAACTTTCCACTGGCTGTATTGCTGGGAAACTTCCTTCCTGTCCTCTTGTAGAACCTCTTGGCTTTGTGAGTGAGAAGAGCCATTTGCTGGACTATCTCCATGTACTCCAGGTCATATGGATGGATACAGTCCACGTCTTCAATGGTGAATAGAAGCTGCCACAACTTTCATCAGAAGACACAAAGGCTTGAGAGGAACTTTTCTCTTGGAATGGGCTTCCTTGAGTATAGTTTTCCCTTGGTGTCTCGGGAAGGTGATGAAAGGACCCTTTTGTGAGAAATCAGGGTAGCATATGAGATGATGTTAAGGTTCTATGCTATCCCTTTCAGTCACATGAAGGGCTAAACCCATTTGATTGCTGGAGTTACTAGATGAATCTTGCATGTTAATCTCCATCTGATATCCACTGAGAATGCCATACAACTCTGAGAGTCTTAAGGTTCTCAGTTCTCTTGATTACAACATAATAATGTGTCCATTGCCTAGGAAGAGAGGACATAAACTTCCTTACAATGTCCCTATTCTCAAGAGTTACTCTAACATCCACTAGGGTATCCACAATCTTAACATACCTGATGTATTATTGAGTCATGGTCTTACCTGTTTTGAAGGTGAAATATTCAAACTGCTGCTTCAGGAGATCCTTCTTGTTCTCCTTGGCTTCAGTAGAACCCTCATACATTAGTTTCAATGCATCCTACAGCTGCTTAGCTGTTTTGAATTTCTTGAAACCTCTGTATACAGAGTTTGGAAGAGCAGTCCGAAGGGATGTCATGGATTTTTGATCAATTTCTACTCTCTTTCTATCTTCTTCTGAGTAGTCAGCCACATCTTTGGGGATCATACCACCTCCAGCTGTAGCTGAAGGAGTGCTTGGTATGTAAGGTCCAGAGACAAGAGATTCCCATATTCTTAAGTCTTGACACTTGATGAAACCTTCCATCTTTGGCACCAAGTGTCAAAGTCATCAATAGTGATTAGTGGGGACTTTGTCATGGTTCCAGTTTCCATATCAGCTTTACATGTAGCTGCCATTTAAAGGGTTAAGTATTTTGTGTGTGTGAGGGATCTTAAGATGGTGAGATCTTATATCAAGAGCCTGAGATGCTCTGATACCAATTACTGGACCGGGTGAAGGATTATGCACTTTACAACACAAAAACACAAAGAGGAGAGTGTGAAACAACACTTAACAATTCAAATGGGGAACTGGGAAAATCAGTTTAGAGAACTAAGAAACACAAGTGTAAATAAGACAGAAACAAGAACAACACACAAGTATTTGGTTTTCAAGGTTAATGTATATTGATCTCTTGTTCCTTACAAATGGTTTACAAAGTTCTACATATAAGTTACAAGGACTAGACATACTTATACTACAACCTACAGCCGGCCATACTTTGAAGGCCAACTAGATACATGATCTAGATAACAAAATACATCTAGAGTCAAAAGGCAGATTGCCTTTTGACTAGTGACTATGACATGCCATAGCTCACATCCTAATATATAACAAAAAGGATAAAGTACATAAAGTGGAAAGTTACAGACTCAAGACCTCAATGTACAGTTTACCAAAAGCATGGACCTTTTCACCAACTCACGTAAGGTTGGTGACTTATCAGAGTGGTAGCAGAAAGTGGTTTAGCTTTAGATAAAAAGTACATCAGATAAAGCATGTAATATAAAATTGTTCGGAAGAAATCTGTCTTCAATGGTTGGCTTCGGAAGACTTTGTCCTTGAAGCTTCAGAAGACTTCATCTTTTGGCTTCGGAAGATATTGATCTTGTCTTCAGAAGGTTTCACACTTAGAATATATTCTAAGGCAGTGTGAAACTTCCGAAGCATTCCACTTCAGTACACTTGTGCATGCATGCAGGATAGACTTTGGGTGTTTGGGTTGCATCAGCCTTACTAATAACCTTACACATGGCAACAGCTACATTTTGCATGATGTGATTTCTTACTTGATGCATATGAGTAGTGGAGCACCATTTTTAGGTTAGAAGTCTGAATCAAGTTTGAGAACTTGTGTATTTTGATCAAAATTTAAAACTCTTTTGATGTTATTTTGTGTTAGCCCTTAAACTAATTGTTCTTTTGGTGGTTGACTTGACTGATGATTCGGGCACTTATGTATGAATGAACAACATGTTATTTTGAAGTTATGATGTTATTATTATTAAAATTATGATTTTTGAATCGTGAAAATAATGTTACATGTGTGATTGGGTGTAATGAATTAATAAAACTATTATAAGTCTCAAAGGATAAATGATAACTAAACCCCCTTCTTACCCTACTTGTATAGTAAAAATTTAAATATGCCACCAAGAACACGAAATACATCATCAAGCGGAAACCCTAATTTACCAACTACCGTGGAAAAATTAGCTCAGATAATAGCACAACATGTCAAATCAGCTTTGGAGCAACATGATGCTAACATAGCAGCCGGATTAAGAGGTGGACACGGAACAACTAGTAATGGAATGGGAAACGACTCCAACATTGGGTCAGGTGTTGGTGTGAATAATGGTTTAGGCCTGAATGGAAATCCAAGCAGTTTGTCTGGTGGACAACTTCAAGGATGTTCCTATAAAACATTTCAAAGATGCAATCCAAGAACATTTACTGGTGCTGAAGGACCACTGGATATTATTTGTTGGATAGAAAAGATGGAAGTTGTTATAGCTATAAGCAATTGTTCTGATGATCAAAAGGTTAAGTACATAACCTGTTCTTTCCAAGATACAACATTGTCTTGGTGGAATTCTCAACGCCAAATCTTGGGGGACATCAATGCTTATGAACTCACATGGGAACAACTGAAGGAGATGATGCTTCGTGAATATTGCCCTCAAAATAAGTTGCAGAAAATCGAGATAGAATTCTGGAACCTCAAAATGGCAGGTGCTGAGATACGATCCTACACTTCTAGATTCAACGATCTTCCCAGATTAGTACCACGAATGGTTACACCAAAATATGTCCGAATCGAGAGCTATATTTGGGGTTTAGCACCTCAAATAAGAAGCAATGTCATAGCCTCAAACCCTACTACCATTCAGAGTGCTATAGCTATTGCTCATTCACTGACTGATGATGCGGTGCGTAGTGGGACATTGATCAAGAAAGACAACCATGGAAAAGGAATAGTGGAAACCGAAAAGAAGATTGACAAGTTCGAGAGAAGATCATTTGATGGGGAAAGAAAGTGGTTTGAAAGCTCCAGGAAACAAACGAATATCAAGAGAGGTTTCAATCTGAGGTCTAAACGAGCATCTGTCACGACTTTTAGAAATGGTAGGTAAAACAAAGAATATGAGGGGAAATGCAACAAATGTGGATATTTTCATGGCGGCGAATGTAAAGTCTGCACTCGTTGCCATAAATTTGGACACTTGGGTCAAAATTTCCAAACCAAACCTGATGTCAAAGTAACGGAAAGTGATCTCGATTGTCTTTAAGTGCGACATTGTAGGACATTTCAAGAAATATTATCCGAAATTGAATGGGTCCAAGGTCAGAGGAAGAGCTTTCGAGATGAATGCTAGAGATGCACGTCAGTAACCGACAGTGGTCAACGGTACGTTTCTTGTTAACAATCAGTATGCTTCTGTTTTGTTTGACACTAGTGCTAATTTAAGTTTCGTATCCAAAGAGTTTGAGCCATCATTAAGTGTTAAACCTTGTAAGTTAAATAAGAAATACATCATTGAATTGGCTAACGGGAAGAAAATTGAATCAAGTGAAATAATTAGGAATTGCACCATACAACTTAATGATCATCCCTTTAGCATCGATCTATTACCTGTCAAACTTGGAAGTTTCGATGTAGTCATTTGAATGGATTGGCTTTCTCGAAACCATGCCGAAGTAGTATACTATGAGAAGATTATACACATACTAACACTCGACAATGAAGTTTTAATTATCCAAGGAGAGAGAGGAAAGCCTTCGTTAAAAATTGATAATGTTATAAAAGCTTACGGATATCTAAGTAAGGGACATCCAGCTTTCTTAGTGAAGGTTGTAGACATTAAGAATGAAGAGCGGAAGATTGAAGATATTCCAATTGTACGACAATACTCAGACGTATTTCCTGAAGACTTACCGGGTTTACCTCCACAGAGGCAGATTAAGTTTCAAAGTGATCTAGTGCCTGGAGCTGCACCTGTAGCCCGATCACCATATCGATTAGCGCCTTCCGAGATGCAAGAACTATCAAAGCAACTGTAGGAATTATTAGCTAAAGGATTTATCTGACCAAGCTTTTCTCCTTAGGGAGCACCGGTTCTGTTTGTTAAAAATAAGGATGGATTATTCAGAATGTGTATTGATTATCGAGAATTGAATAAACTTACCATTAAGAATCAGTACCCATTACCAAGAATTGATGATCTGTTCGATCAACTGCAAGGATCCTGTTACTATTCAGAAATTGATCTGCGATCCGGTTACCACCAATTGCTAGTAGCAGAAGAAGATGTTCCGAAGACAGCCTTTCGAACACGCTATGGTCATTATGAATTTCTAGTAATGCCGTTTGGTTTTACCAATGCACCTACCATGTTCAAGGATCTTATGAATAGGGTTTGCAAACCTTACCTGGATAAATTTGTGATAGTGACATTTTATTATATTTACAATCCAGGGAAGAAGATGAGAAACATCTTCGACTTATTTTAAGCATACTAAGAGACAAGAAGTTGTATGCAAAATTCTCCAAGTGTGAGTTTTGACTTTGAGAAGTTCGATTCCTCGGACATGTTATTAATGAAAAAGGTATCCATGTGGATTCGACTAAGATCGAAGTAATCAAGAATTGGGAAGCTCCCAAGTCCCCAACGGAAGTACGATAATTTCTAGGGTTGGCCGACTACTATCGTAGATTTATTGAAAAATTTTCAAAAATAGCACAACCATTGACTCTGCTAACTCGTAAGGATAGAAGATACGAGTGGAATGCTGACCAAGAAGAAGCTTTTCAACTATTAAAACAAAAACTGTTTAGTGCACCTATTTTGCCACTTCGATGGAACTGACGGATTTGTAGTATATTGTGATGCTTCGTGATTAGGTTTGGGATGTGTATTAATGCAAAAAGACAAAGTCATTGCCTATGCGTCAAGACAATTAAAAGTGCATGAAAAGAATTACACTACCCATGATCTCGAATTAGGAGCGGTGGTTTTTGCCCTAAAATTCTAGAGACACTATAGAACCAAGTGTTTTTTATACACTGGTCATAAGAGTTTACAGCATATCTTCAATCAGAAGGATTTCAATATGAGGCAGCAACGATGGGTCAAATTATTGAATGTGATTGGGTTTTTATGAGAATGAATTTCTCTGTTGTTATGAAACAACAAGTACCGAATATGATGATTGAGTTAGTGATTATATGGTTGAATCATACAAACACAGAACATTGAATGCAAGAAATACTCATAAATGCACTTTGTATTGCTTAAGATGAACAATTATAATAAATGCTAGGGTTTCAGCACTATACAGTAACCGGACACCTTGGAGACAAAAGACTGTGATATTCTGATTGTCTAACGTTACTAAAGTCAAAAGTCTAAGTCGAAAGTAAAAAGTCTAAAGTCACCTCATATACGAGGTTGTCTATTCTATTTATAGGCTGACAGGAGGCCTTTACAAAAGACTAAAATACCCCTATACATAATCTAGTCTAAGTACATAAGGTCTTCATTAGCATTTGTTTTATTCATCCGCATTGACTAATGCGGATGTGTTGAACTTCATCAGCATTTGTTTTTCTTCAACCGCATTAGTGTTTGGTCATCAGCATTGACAAATATGGATGAACAAACACTTAGCGCATTTGTTGCTAATCATCCTCATTAGTAAATGAGGCTGTGAAAATCCTTTTGGCAGCATTTGTTTGGCTTTCCGCATTTGTTAATGCGGAAGAACAAATACTTCTCAACATTTGTTATTTGGTCATCCGCATGTACAAATGCGGATAGCCGACACTTGTCTTCTTTTATTGATGCAAATTCTTCATCCGCATTGGTTCTTAGACTTAGGGAGATTTCAGCAGAACAACAATCATCTACTACTTGAATTGGCATGTATGATCCTTTCAGGGTCCAACAATACTCCCCCTAAGGATTATACAGCCTATGAACTTCAAGGTTTTAGTGGATGAGGTTATGAGGATTCTATTAGGGCTTGATTAGCAGGAGGAGATAAGGAAGAAGTTGGGTCTATGTATGAAGGATCCAGGATGGCTTTGATCATGTTGGAGAATTGTCTTGCATCAGCTAATTTCTCTCTGCTCAGTACATGGATCTTCATTTGGCTCATAGTATGAATAGCTTCAATGGGTAGCTTCTTCAAAGAGATAGAATCCCAGAAGGACACAGTTGACATCCCATCTCTGTGAATTAGTAAAGATCCATCCACATCTACCTCTAGCTTCATAATGTTTCCAAATTGCAAAGGAGCCTTCTTCTTCCTCCTCTGCTCTCTCTTATGAAGTATTCTATCATAGGCCATCTTCAGGAGTTTGATGCATTTGAGAAAGAATTGCATATTAGCTTCTCCAAGCTTGTTGCTAATATCTCTGAAGTGCCTTGTGTAAATGTAGTGGATATAGGATTCATCAAGCAGCCTTACCTCATATCCACTAAACCATCTGATTTCATCCCCTTCTTTTCCTCCCTATTTTCTTTCAATCACCAACTCATACGTCTTCTCATCATAATAGACAATTGATATTAGGATAAAGAATGAGTTCCAGCTACCATCTTTCTTTTCAAAGATTTAGTAGGCTTCACCTTGAGCTCAGGGAACACTACTTCTTCAGCTGACTTTGTCTTTTTCTTCTCAAGGGGTTAACAAAGGATCTATCTTTCCTCATACAGATAGCCTTAAGAGATTTGAAGTTGCCTGTTCTTTGAACATCCTCAGAATCTCTTCAAACTCATAACCCCTAAACATAGCCTTATGATTAATCAATCTCAGATTAGCTAGTTCTTTTAGATCATGGATCTCTAGGGAGTTCACCAGAGCAGAGTACTCTGTGAAAAAATGAACTAACCCTGAGATCCTCTTGACCATGAACATGTTCCAGTCACTGTCATACTTCCAGGCAATTATCTTCAAATCAGTCTGGGTCTGGGGAGTAGACACTCCTCTAATCATCTCTGTAATGGTGAGTCCTTCATGAAGCTCTATCTGTGAAGGCTCAGCAAACCACTCAGTATATCTATGGATGATCTATATGGGTGAGCTGCATGTCTTGTGCTGAAACTCTTGATCTAGGTTGTTGTCTTGTTATTTCTTCTTCCATCTTCTTTGGCCTATCTTTCTTATTATTGACCATTCTAAGGATAGCAACCCTTAGAGAATTTGTCTTCATATTCCCTAATTTTCACTTGGTGAATCCTTGTTCAGACAGATAGTCCTTCATTTCCCTATCAGTCATACTGTAAGGATCAGGATACAGTGATTGAGGAGAAGAAGTCTGCTTGGCTGTTGAAGATAATTTTAACACAGGAGCCTTGGGTGAATGAGTCTTTTCATACTCAGTCTCATATGTAGGGTCCAGCAGTTTGATTAGCTTTTCTTCTTCTGCTATCATCCCCTCATAGGTCAACCCAAAAACCTCATCAGGATCATATTCATAGTCAATCAAGAATATGGCTTTCACCATTAGATCATCAGACTTGGCTTTCTCCACCATCTCATGTACTGATGGCTTCTCCTGTTCAGGGCTTTCCTTAGCTATTGGTTCATCAACCATATAGCCACCCTCTATTTTCTCCTTCTTCTAGATCAATAACCTCATCCTTCTTTTTTAGTTGAGCTTCAGCCTTTTCATGTTCTTCTATAAATTCAGCAATGGTTGCAAGGCTACGGGGATCATCTTTTTGCCTTTTCTTGACCGGTTCTTCTTCTTCAACTGGTCTTTTTCCCTTTGCCTTTTCATCCCAGTATTTCCTCCTTCTGGAGTAAGTTTGCACCGTTGGATCAGAAGAGGATTCAGCTTGTTCAGCTTCTTTGGGCAGAGTTTCAGTTTCTGCCTTTGCTTGCTCATCTACTGCAGCAGCTGGTGATTCTCTTTGCTGTTGTTCTTCACATAAATTTCTGATCAGCTCCTTTTGTTCATCAGATAGGGACACAGCAAGTATAATTTGTAGGCTCAATTCCTTATCAATTGGGACAGGAGATTGAGGAATAACCACTATTGGTTCAGTAACTTCCCTCTGACTAACTATGAAGTCCCAAAAGTCATCATCAATAATAAACTTTTCTATAGTAAAGAAGTCAAGAGCTGTAATCATGTCACTGAATTCAGCCTCTTCAGTGTGTGTTTCTACTTGTTCACTTGTATACACCACCATTTCCATGCTTGATTCATCCGGTTTAGTTCCACTAGTCTTAGACTCCTTTTCAGACTCAGTGAACTTCATCTTTTTAGCCTGTAGGAGTCATCATCACTCTCCCCTGATGAATCTTTATCACTATCATCTTTATCACTTTCCATCTTTCTTTTCTTTTCGTTGTCATCACCCTGATCATCTTGGTCTTTGTCAGCCTCTTGTTTAATCCTGACCAACATCTCCCACTCAGATACTCTCTTGTTTAGAGATGCTATTTGGATTTACAGGTCAATGATTGTAACAGCTTGCTCTTCAATCAACCATTCTTGTTCTTCCATTGCAATTGTCTGGATGGTCAAAGTGTCTAAATGACCACTTACTTCATTCTTGGCATGCTGAAGAGCTTCTTTTAGTTTCTCAATCTCATCTTCCTTTTCTTTCTTCTCCACCTCATACTTTCTTTTTATATCTTTCAACTCCTTTTCCTTTTCATCCATCTTTAGAAGTCTGTCTTGAATGATACCAGATCTTCTTTTTAGGAGATTTACCATTTTGGTTACTTTCTTTAGAAGCTCAGAGATCATTTCATCTGGTTTATTGATCTCTGATTCAGCAAAGCTCTCAGAGGGAGTAGCTTCTGAAGTCACCTGCCTCACAGGCATAGGCATCTGATCATCCTTATCATCAGATGATGATTTGGATTTATCTGAGGAGCTGGTAGAACCACCAAACACAGCATGAGCAACAGTAGAGGGAGATGATGGAGTGAGAGATATAGGTGAGTGATGAATTGGTGAAATATGGGGTGAGTGAATGGGTGAAACATGAGGTGAGTATATGGGTGATATGTGTGGTGAGATGATTGGTTGTGATTGTGGAAATAGGATTGGTTATCTTTAAGGAGATGGGGTTGGTGTAGGTACAAAAGGTGAGGCTATGTCTGCTACATGAACAGAAGGTCCAGTGTGAAGATCACCACCTACATCAACTTATGGTGACATTGGCCTTTGTCCTTCTTTAGACATGCTAGCTTGCTCCTCAACATTGTATTGACTTGGAGCAGCTTGCTCTTCCTCTAGAACAGGCTCATTCATAGTAGCCTCCTGTCCTTGATCCTCTATATTCTTATCTGGGTTGATTTGTTGAAGCATCCATGATAGTAGAGGAAAGAAAGTCCCACTGTAAAAATTCCGTGGATCCCTTTTCTTCAAGTAATTGTAGGACTTAGCATTGTAGTGAGGAATATCCATCACTGGTCCTACAGGTACTATGTCTAGAAATGCTTCATTGATAAAGCATTGAAGAAATCTGGGATACATCAGGAACATGTGTCTTCTACCTTCTTGGATGTTGGATACCAAACCACTGAAAACATAAGCTGACATGTGAAGTGGTTGGTTTGTGCACAGAGCACATATGACTGATGATGTGGATACAGGGATATCATTCCAACCAGTCTTTCTTTTTGACAAGCAGTGTTGGAAGATGTGAATCAAGAATCTCCATTGTAGGTCCACCAGCCCTTTAACAATTTGCTTCCCCACATATCCTCCTTCATAGCCAACGTTGGCAAAGAAGGTCATAATCTCTTCATCATCCAATTCTAATGGAGTATCAGCATCATCCCCAAACTATAGACACTGTCTCACAGTTTGCTCAGTGATAACTAGAGTGTGATCCTCAATGATTCTTCCTGACAGAGTTCTTACACCATCTATGTCTGTCACTTCAGCAGTTTCCCAGAAAGATCTGATGAAGTTCTCATAGATAATTGGTCTGACAGTAATAGCATGTGCTACTCTAGTAGTTAAGATGAATCTGATCATGTCTCTTAAGCCTTCTGCCTCAAGAGCATCAGGGTCAAGAAAACCACTGACATTATGGAGCTTGCTCCATGTAAGGTTAGCCATCAGATTCTGCTCAAGATGCATATGTGTTAGATGTGAATCATAACTTATCAATTACATTGGTGAAATCAAGTTGATTATTTTAATTTTGACTTTTTAATGGTCAAAATTAAGCAATCAAAGGTACTGTTTCATATAAATTTGACCTAGTCTTGATTTTGCAGTGTATGATCATTTTATTATGCTTTATATATATTATTTTGATGTTTGTTTTCTGATTCAACTCCATTTTTCATTTCAAACATAACTTTTGAGGTCTACATTTTCAGTTTTGAAGATCCCCTGTTCATCCGAAGGTTAATTAGGGTTTCGAAAATCAATTGTTTGTGTCGATTTTCAAGATCATTTATGTCATTTAACTCGGAAATGCTTATCAATCCTTAGTTTGTGGATGTCCTGAGATTATTTCAGTTCTAGCGTTCTGAATTTTGAAATGTCTTCATCGACTGTATATGAGAATCACCTTGTTTTCGATACTATGATGGTATAGAATCAAAATGTTGGCACTATAAGATTTGATGAACACTGATTTTTTTAATGATGGTGATGAATCTAGTGATGGATGAAGAACAATAGGAGTGGTGTTTTTCGCTCGTCGCACTATAGAGTCTCTCAAATTTAAAAAGTATTAAATGAACTATAACGATCTATTTATATAGTCCTTTTAATGTCCTTTTTAATTTTTACAAGTGTTAAAAAAAACAAATGTGGTCCACTACTATAGTACATGCGAGTGTTGAAAAACAAATAAGGTCGACTACTATAGTAAATGCGGAAGATTAAAACAATCAGCATTTGTTTACTGTAGCAAATGCGAAAGAGTAAATTCTGTCAGCATTTGTTTACTGTAGCAAATGCGGAAGGTTTAAGTTCAGACTTTTTAACACTGTAGCAAATGCGGATGTTTTAAGTTTGCATATGTTTTTGAACTGTTGCAAATGTGGATGTTTAACTTAGTCAGCATTTGTACACTGTAGTTAATGCTGAAGAACATTTGTCTTCCTGAATTTACTTCAACAAATGCGGATGAACAACTGAGTTGTCCGCATTTCTTGAACTTCATACATAATGACAGAAGAGTGTGAGCACACTTCTAATTTATGATGATACAAATATACAACCAAGTTTAAGTATTGAATTTCAGCCATATTTGAGAAATGCGGCTGAGAAAAACAACTACGGATAAACAAATTTCTGTCCGCATTGGTTTTCATACTTGAAAACTTTGTTAATATTTGTGGTGAGACTAATGCGGTAGAGTTAACTTATCTGCATTACTTTCACTTGTGTTTTTCATCTCAAAACATTACCCGCATTGGTTATTTGCTTGGGTTACCTTTACCCGCATTAACTAATGCTCTTACCTGCATTAAGTTTTGAACTTGTCAACATTTAATGTTTTTGTTGTGGATAGTTTTGGTTGATTTTGCTTTGATGCTTGAACTTTATGAACTTGAGTCTTTGCTTTTGATTGTTATGAAGATGTGTCTGTTTCTTGAGTTGTCAATTCTTGCTTGGATTGACTTGTACATCAGAGGTGATACAAGTTTCCCAGTGTTGACTGATCTTGGACTTTTGTGCTTCAAGATGTTTGCAAGAAACTAAGATTATATGATATAACTTCTGCACCAACACAGTTAGATTTTCTGAATTTTGAAACTGTTTTTGATTTTTTGTATTTTAAGAAAGGAAATCTATACATTGATGATCAAAATTTTAATTACTCCCCCTAAAGTTTATATCTATATGAGATAGAAACTTTAAAGAGTTGAAAATTTTGAAAAGAAAATCTTTTTGTGATTTTTGTTTTCTTATATGTATAAGAAGTTGAGATATACTTTTCTTTGGGATCATATTAATCTTACCTTTCACAAGTGCAAGCAATTGTTAGTATAACAGACATGTTCATGAACATAATGATTGAAGGTATGTTTATCCTCTTAAACTCAGACTTGGTTAATATTTTGATGCAAATGATCTTATCATGTTTTGAGTTGATTGGGTATTCAACATGCACCTTACACTCAAAAGCATGGCAAGGTTAACCATCTACATGCAATGTATGGTAGAACTTTTAACATCTTACTTGACCAGGTTACTTAAAATATGAAATCTCATTTTGCTTGATCCTCATTGGGATTCTTTTATTTTTGATCCTTTTATCAGTCTGACCCATATTGGGATTCTTTTCACTTCACTTTGGAAGGTGATCTCTTAGGATTATTTTGTTTCATTCATTTAGAATGAATTTTATTCTTTTGTTTCATCCAAGTTGGATGTGTTCCTCATTGGGAATCTTGATGGATCATGACATCAACAATATGTGCTTATTTCTCTAGGTCTTTGCTCAGCAAAACAGAAGAGAAATTGATGTTAGTAAAATAGATTCATATGATATCATTACCTGGTGTGTTTAGGTTGCTACACACACACATTTGGATAAGCCAATACTTACACACACTATGAGATGAGAGCTTCACAGTTGAATATAAGCTTTAGTTCATCACTGCATGTGTCTTCTTTTCCATGTTGAGCCTACCCGCATATCAGATAAGTCATGTTAGTCATTTAAGATTTATAAGTAAGCATAGTGAATGATATAACGACTGTAATTATATTATTTCCCACTTGTATAAATCATATACTTCTTCTTTTTAATTTCTTTTTGTATTTTTGAAATATTTGAATGTTTTTATTGATTTTAAATTTTAATCAAGGTTAATCATGCCAATTGATTGAACTAGGAATTCAAATCTGGTTGGATCAAATGCCTTAGTGAACAAATCAGCTAATTGATTATCAGTGTGGACCTGTATCAATTTGATTAACCCCTTTTCAGCACAATCTCTCAAAAAGTGATATCTAATTTCAATGTGTTTAGTTTTTGAGTGTTGAACTGGATTATTTGTTATGAACATAGCTGCTGTGTTGTCAATGTGTATTGGAGTGTGCAAGAAGTTAAAACCATAATCAAGCATCTGGTTTTGAATCCAGAGAACTTGACAACAGCATGCTGATGCTGCTATATACTCAGCTTCTGTTGTTCAAACAGATACATTTGTCTGGTTCTTGCACTGCCAGGAGACCAGTCTGGGACCAAGAAATTGAAAACCATTAGAAGTGGACTTTCTATTGAAGTTGCATCCCCCATAATCACTATCAGTGTATGCATAGAGATTGAAGTCTCCCTCCTTTGGATACCATAATCCAAGAGCGGGCTTGCCCATAAGATATCTGAATATCCTCTTGACTGCATTCACATGGGATTCCTCGGGATCTGCTTGATATCGGGCACACACACAAACACCAAACATAATGTTAGGCCTACTGGTTGTTAGATACATAAGTGAGCCTATCATAGAACAATAGAGAGTCTGATCCGCTGGTTTGCCTTCAGGATCTGGACCAATCTTCACTTTAGTGTCAACAGGAGTTCTTATGGACTGACAATCAGTAAACTTGAACTTCTTCAACATTGTTTCCACATATTTTTAATTGATTAATGAAGATTCCATCTACTGTTTGTTGGACTTGCATGGTTCTTGCTGCTTGATTAATGAAGGTAATTGGCAGTTTAGCATCCGCTAGCATGGTTCTTGCTGCTTCAATTAGTGTTCTATTTTGCCTTTCAGCTACCCCATTTTGTTGAGGAATTCTAGCTGCACTAAATTGATAAGCGATGCCTTTGGTTATACAAAATGAAATCATGTCTTCATTCTTAAATTCTATCCCATTATCACTTCTAATTGTTTTAACTTTATGATCAAGTTGGTTTTCAATTTCTGTGATAAAATCTTTTATTAGTTGGGACGCTTCGTTTTTATGAAGTAAGAAGAAGACCCATGTAAATCTGGAAAAGTCATCTATGATCACCAAACAATACTGTTTCTTTCCAATACTCATAACATGAGTTGGTCCAAAAAGGTCCATATGAAGTAATTCAATGGAGAATCGTTTGTGTTCTCTAGCTTTGGCTTGTGTGAAGATTTATGTTGTTTTCCTTTGAGACACGCTGAACAGTTGTCAATGAAGTGAAATTCTTTCTGGGCCAAACCAATGACATGATTTCCCTTGACCAATCTGTTCATGTTTTTGAAATTTGTGTGTCCCAAATGTTTGTGCCAAAGTTGTGACTCATCAAAAGATGCTTTTGACAGAAGACATGTTTCTTCTTTTGGTAAAGCAGAATTGAGGTTTAAGACATAGGTGTTATTCTTCCTCAGGGTCTTCAAGACAACCCATTCTTCAGGAATTTGGAATATTTGTTTCAAAATGTAGCAATAAGTGTCAGCGAAGTGAGTTGAATATTTCTTGTCACAAATCCAATACACGCTGAGCAGATTGAAATTTAGTTGTTCAAAGTAGTTCACTCTATCAAAGCTCAACATCCCATTTGTCACAGATCCTTCACCAGTAATTCTGTCACCTTGTGAATCTCCACCAAATGCCACAATTGTTCCTTGAATATGCTTGAAGTCATGAAGGAGGGAACGATCTCTAGTCATGTGACGGGAAAACCCACTGTCCACATACCATAAACTATTGGACCTGTATGAGTGACCCTGCAAGCACAAAAAGAACTAATTAGAGTGTGGAACCCAAGCCATGATGGTATTGGTTTTCCTGTTCCTATCCATGATAGTAACTTTTAGTAATTTCCTCTAAATTGTGACTTGGGGGATGTGGTTAATTTCTGTTTATATCTTGGTTGTTTCATCACATCTACATCAACTGAAGAGCCAGAAGAATATTCAAACCTTTGATCTATTTCTCTTCAAAAATTGAGCCTGTTTTTTATTATCAAACTTCGTTTTTAGATTATGAAAATGATGAGTTTGTCTGAAGTTATGTTTTATATTTCTTTGAACTCTTTTTAACTCTTTCTGATTACTCAAATCGTCATCAGACCTGGAAGTCTTGAACAGTTTATTTTGAAAATGACTATTGATTTTGGGTTTTGCAGATGTGATTGGTGAAATGGGCTTGTTTTGAGGAATTCTCAATCCCTTTTGTTTGAAGAAACAATCAGATGTGTTGTGGTTGGTCATATCACAGACAGAATAATATTCGTTAAAATAACAATTTTTGGTGGAATGATTGTTCATGTCACAGATTGAGCAATATTGATTGAAAAAGCACTTATCTGTTCTGTGATTTGACATTTCACACACGTCACAATACATGTGTTTCTTTCTAGACACTGATCCCGGTGTTGATACCTCAGTGACATTACTAGTTTTGGACTGAGCCTCAATTTTTGATTTTGGTGAGGAATCATGATCAGTCCTTTTAGTAGTTTGTTTCACAACACTACTAGTCTTGATTTTCTTTGACTGATTTTGCTTTCTTAAACTTTTCCTATCCTCTTTTTCTTGTTGATTTACATGATCTTTATTAAAAATATCAAAACCAACTCCTTGTTTTGGTTTTGATGATTGAGGATCTGATCTGATCTTTGATTTTGAAACCACTGAGATTTTACTTTTGATTTATGGTGAAACTTTGTCTGATTTGATTGAATTCTTTGGAGATTTGATCTCACAGTCAGATCCACTTTCTGTAGATAGTGTCACAGAACCATCAGATATCTTCTTTTCTTTGGAAATTGAAGGAACAAATTTCACAAAAGGCACTATGGATTTGACAGGACTTGTTGGTTTAATAACATTCACTGTCTTATCTGAGTACTCTTTGATTTTGATAGGATGACCTAACTTAATTTTCTCCTCATTTGTTTCAATGTAAACACTTGGTTTATTTTGAGGATTAGTGATTTGAGTTACTATTGTCTTAGGTTCAATAGTTTTAGGTTCATTTTTATCAAAAAGAGTGACAGACTCAGGCCTGACAGTGTAATTATCATTATATGGTGGGGGACATGAATTGTATCCAATTCCAGTCATATCATTGTGCTCATTCTGTGAATCAAGCATCTCTTGCAGCTTAGCTGAAGACAGTTGAAACTCTTCAAGTTTCACTTTAGTAACTGATTGCTCAGCTTTGGATTGAGCTAGCATTTCAGTTAGTTTTTTAATTTCAGCTACAAGAGTGTACTTTTCTCCATGCAGTTTTTCTATATCAGAGATGAGAGATTTGATTTTTATTTCAAAGCATTTGATTTCTCTTTTATACATCTCAGATTTTACCTTTTCTTCTTTGATTTTAGCTGCCAATTTGTGATTGTGCTCACAGTAACCCTGTAGTTCAATAATACATTTATCACTACACAGATTAGATTTTACCTCAGAAGGCATTGGAGTTGGGCCATCATTTGATGTGAGCCATGAGAGCATGGTTTTCGAATTGAGGCTTCACTTCCTCGGCATATAAGCTCCAGTCACATACTCCATCTTGTCTAATGACAAGTGCATTTGAAGTAGATTGGTTGGTTCAATGAGCTTGATTTGTCAGTTGTAGTTGACTCTTGTATCGATGTTGATGTTGTTGTTGGTGATGATACTGCTATTGTTGATGATTGTTTGACTGATAGCTTGAGTTTGGTTGTGAGGTTGATTGGCCCTGAGAATTCCTTTGAAAGTTATTGTTGTTTCTTCTTGGGGCATTACATTTTCTTGAAAAATGGCCAGTCATGCCACAATTGAAGCATTTAACCTGGGATTTGTCATATCCAAGCTTTGTATTTTCATTCAAATTCAACTTTCTCCCTTTTCTGGAAAACCTCTTGGCTCTCATTTCTATCATAGCCATTTGCCATTGCATATCCATTTCTTCCACGTCATCTGGATCCATTTCTTCCAAGTCTTCTTGGATCAGGTGGGCAGAAGTGAGTCTACCTCCCAAGTATGCTTCAAAGCTTGCAACAAAGGCATTGTAAGTAGCCTTTTGCTCTTCAGATCTTTGGACTTCAGACATACCAGTGGGAGTGGCAGTGAACCCTGTTGGTTGAGCTGATGTTGATGGCTTGTTTGTTGATGGAGCAGTAATGAAACCAGTTGTCTTCACTTGATCTCTTGAGGAAAGAAAATCATCATCTTCAGTAATGAAGGCATTTTCCACTGAGTGAGTGTCTGATGGAAATTTATATGCTTCAACAAGTCTAGGTCCACCAAGGTTCCTGCTCCTTTCATCAAGTTCAAGAGCTTCAATTTTGGCTATCATTATGTCCAAGGTGGTACTCTCTAGATCAAGAGTGTTCTTCAGCATGGTAACATTTTGTTTCCAGCTTTCAGGAAGGCTGTGAAGCATCTTTTTGTTCAACTCTTTGACTTTATATGTAACCCCCATAATCTCTAAATCATTCACCAACTGCACAAATCTATGCAATTGTTTAGAGATTGACTCCCCCTTGGAGTGATGAAAGGTTTCATATTAATTAACAAGTTTATCCTTGTTAATTTCTGCTACTTCACTGCTACCTTCACACATAATCAGCAGTGCATCCCACACAGCTTTAGTTGTTCCATACTTCTCAAGCCTTTTCAGCACATCCATTTTCAGTGCTTGAGTTAGAACGGAGTAAGCTTTGAGATCAATTTTTATCATTTTGTAGTCACCATCATTAAGAGTAAGATCCTCTATAGTTATTCTTGAGGTTTTGTATAGAGCAGCTTGATCAGCAGAAAGTGTCACTGGAATGTGAGGCCCTTTACATTGGAAATCCAAAAGTCCGGATCTACACCTGTAATGTAATTCATAAACCTAATCTTCCATTGCTTAAACTCAGATTTTTGTTTAAACATAGGAGGTTTAGGAGTATGACCAATTTCAGAGAAGTTATGTGAATCCATTTTAATAAGCTGTTTTTAACTTGTTTAAGTACTGATTAGGTTGATTCTTAAGTCCTCCTAGTCCAGTAAGCCCAAAACAGGCTTATGTAATCAGATCTACTGAGTGTAGGCCAGATATTTGTTAGAACTTCTTGTATGATTTTATGTTTAAGCAACTGTTCACAGATTTGTTTTTAGAGGCTGATGATGAAAGAAAAGTGACTATCGAAGTATTTCAGCAGATATTCAACTTGTTGTAGGATTCTATATGCCCAAGACACATAGAATATTGATGCGGTTAGTACGTTATGATCCAAGTCGGGTTATACCCAATAACAAGCTTAGCAAACACCAATTAATATTTAATTGATGATATGATCATGCAATTAAATATTTACACCAATTTAGAAAATAGGTTTTCTAAATAAGTTGCATATGAGAAGGAACAACTTATTAGAATATTTTGTTCAATAATATTATTTGAAGTGTTATTTAAGTAAGTTAGATAACATCAAATAATAATAAGAGTGTATAACTTATACAATTAAAAGGTTAATTGTATAACTAATTACAAGACTAGTTTAAAATAATGTGTGTTTGGTTTAAAGGGGGAAACCCTTTTGAAATAAAATTTCGGCCGCCGCCGCCCCCCTTAATTTGGTTGGCTCTTTTGCTTTCTTGAAAACACACATCATAACTAGTCTTGCACTCATCACATCTCTCATCTCAATACAGGCAAATTGATCAAAAAAACTCTCCTCTCTCTCTCTAAAACTCACGGCAGCAGCAAGGTGAATGGAAGAGTTTTGAGTTCTTTTGGTGACATATTCTCCCTAACAAGAAGTGTTTGCTATAGAGCTTGGGGTATACAAGATTGAGAGGACCTCCTTTGGTGCCTTGGTCATTTTCTTGGTCAAGAACATCCTCCATTTTCGAACCTCTTGCTGCTGAAAGGTAGATTATGGCAGCTTCTTTATAGTTGTCCATAATGTGTTGTTTGTGACTTCATAGCTAGCATCATTCATGAAAGGATCTCAGATCAAGTTTGATCAATTAGGTTATGATCTGCAGCGGAATAGTGTTAGAATTAGACACAATTTAAGCAAGAACAAGATAAATATCCAATCAAGCAGTAACGGTTATCGAGAGAGAAAGTTTTCTGCAAAAGAGAATGTTCTCATTCATTCATATGCTTCGGCAAGATTACAATTAGTCAACTTTCCTTTTATAGGAAAAGATGACGTCAGCAGATGTCACCTGATAGTGGCATCTAACCGATTTACATAAACAACTGAAAATAACTAAAACTACTGAAGATGTCCACAACAGCTGAGGACATCTTCTTACAAAAATGTTTAAGTATTAACTAATACTACAACTACTGAAAGCAAGCTACTGAACTACTGATTACAATCTACTGAAAATATAAAGACAACTACTGAAAGGAAACCATCACAACTACTGAAGAGTACTTCTTTAGCTGTTGTGACAACCTCTGAATACTTGGTCTTCAGACTTTGTCTTCAAACTCTGTCTTCAGCTTTAGTCTTCAGACTTTGTCTTCAGCTTTAGTCTTCAGACTTTGTTTTCAGCTTTAGTCTTCAGACTTTTTCTTCAGCTTTAGTCTTCAGACTTTGTCTTCAGACTTTGTCTTCAGCTTTAGTCTTCAGACTTTGTCTTCAGCTGATGAAGTCTTCTTCAGTTGTTATGATGTCTGTGAGACTTAAAGGTTTTTCTGATTTGGCTCATTAGTTCTTTTGGTCCAACAAACTCCCCCTGAACCAATGCAACCAAAACCTTTAAGTTTATTGGTGTCCCACTTATTACGCAAAAAGATATTGTCTTTTTCTTCTGGATCAACTCAGAAGTGACCAATTTCAGCACAGGCCTGGGAAGAGGTTTCAGAAGATTTGATTGGCAAGGGATGGATGGGAACTCTGTCTTGGGGAATTGGACATAGAGTTGTTGCCCCATCCATGAAACCTACTTCCCTACAATGAGTCTATAAGACTCTCGAACATAGGCCTCAAGGAAAACAATCTGTTCTTCCAGGGTGAGTTCTTCAGCTTCTCCTTTAAAAAAGAACTCCGGCCCATAGTACTTAGATAGGTACTTGACCTGTTTCCCATTCTTTAGCTCCACGGTTGTTATTTCTCTGTATGCGAACTCATTAGGATGATTACCTTCAAGTAACAACTGGAGCTCATTGCTTCTAACTTTTTCAAGCCTCTTATATATCAACCCCTTTTTCACCATTTTGTTCTCCGGTAGTGTTTGTGGGGTACAATTAGACTTGTAGGCTCTTCTGAAGTCTTCTAGGATTTCCCAAGGTGACACTACAATGGCCAGCATGATCACTGCATCTACAATCTTCTTTACTTGGCCATTGTATCTTCTTGGGATGTTCTTCTTATGAATTCTATCACTCACCCTGGGATCAGGCAAAATTCTAACTCTCTCTTTCTGATATTGAAATGTAAATCTTAGAGCATACAATCTCTGAGCATCTTTCCTTATAGATTGTATCGATGAAGACTGAGCAAACTCTTTATCAACCATGTTCAACAACTGCTCATCATGTTGTTTGTGCTGTTCTTCTTCTTCAAGCTTTACTTTCACAGTTTGTATCTGGATGGCAGGAGTGATTGTTGTTGATTGACTCTTGGCAATAATCTTTGATACATCAGGCAACTTCCCTTTGTTTTAACAATAGTTGAAATGGGCAGCCTATCTTCCTTTTCATCATCTTCTTCTTCTTCTTCTTCTTCTTGAAGCCTCAACACCCTTCTCTTCCTCTTGGGTGCATCATCGGCAGATATTTGTGTTGGCTTCTTGGGTAAAGGAGTTTGTTTTGTGGGTTGTGATGTTGGTTGTTTTGGTGTGGGAGATTGTACAGGTTGCTCTAGCATTTTAGTTACAAGCGTGGCTTTGGAGCATTTAGCTAGATCAGTCCTCTTCCCAGCACCAGCTTCATCAAGGGCTTCTATGATCAATCCTTTGGTAAATACTTCAGACGAACATATTTTGTTGGTTATCTCCAAAATACTGTCCCTGGTCCATGATTTTACTTCGAGGATTGTCCTCCCCAAATATTTCGATATAAATCTGGCCATAGCTTCCAGCCTTTCATTCTCTTTCTCACTATAGCTTGCCCATCGTGCTCAATCTCTTGTACTTCCATCTTTCTGATCTTAGTGTCAAGTTTGGCAGTGTCAAATCCTTGTCTGAAGAGCTGATCAATAATTTTATCCATTGATCTACTATGTTGCTCATCAGCTTCTTTGATCAGTTCCTCTAACTTCTTGTCAAGAGGACTCTTCTCACCACCTTTCCTCTTCTTGTATGTGACTTGGAAATCCTTTTCTTTCTCCTTCTCTTTATCCTTTGCTTTCTCCTTCTCCTTTTCCTCTTCAACTCTCTTCCTCTTGTCTACTTTCACTAACTTAGACTCTCCCTTTTTAGTTGCATTGGGTTTAGGGGTTTGAATGTTAGCAAGCCTTTTACTGACTGCATCATCAACTAAGGTTTGTATATTTGAGGAAAGCCTCTCATCAAGAGCTTGATGGACAATGTTAGTGATGATGGGAGTGATGAGAGGCAGGGAAGATTTAAAGACAGCAACCATATGCTCAGAAGGGTTCTGTCCCTGAGAAATGGTGCCAGAAGCAGAGGCTGGTGGCATATTTGTTGTGAGTGGCTCAGTGTGTGGGAGATCTTCAGAAGAAGGTGCCATCTGTGGGTTAATGTGGGCAGATGGACTTGATTCTTGAGACATTTTGTCAAGCAGTTCTTGTAGTCTGCTTACCTCAGCCTCAAGAATGGTGTTGTGGGCGAGAACATCATAGAAAATGCCCAGGTCATCATCAGTGGTTGCTGAATCATCTGACCTCCTGATTTCATCAGGATGAACATGTGCTGAGTGTGGATCAGTATTCACATGTGCCCCTTGATCTTGGTACTGGGGACTTCCTGCCTCAGGATTATGCCCTTCATCGGCAGTTGCCTCTTGTGAGGTCTTAGAAATGTTATCAACTTTGTCCTATTCATGTGCTGAAGCAGGAGAAGTGGCAGCCTCACCAGAAGTTCTAATCTCCTCCTCTACACGGGGAGATTGAACTGTGTAATCCCTGTGTTGTGGGTTATCAGCAACACTAGAATCCTCCCCCTTAACTGTTGAGGTTTTCCCAGTTGTAATAGGTTTCTGGGGAGGGGTTGGAGTATTTAACTGACTCAGCACTTTTGCAATGATATAAGTTGGGCTTTGTGGGGTGGTTTCAGTAGGAGATAGGTGTGAAGCAAATTGCACCTGGGGTGAGAGGTGCTCTTCAATGGCAACCTTCTCAAATGAGAGAGGTTCCAGTAATGTGGCATCCCCAGAAATGGTTGCTTCATGATCCTGTTGAGAGGATTCCTGAGCAGTTGTGGTTGGTGGAGTCTGTATAACTACTGGTGGATTACTACCAGCAGTTTCTTCCTGCCTTGGTGCTGCAGGGGCATCCTCAGGGGACTCAACTCCCTGAGTAGCCTTTTTGGGCTTTTTAGATTTTGGCTTGGAGGGGACTTTGGATCTGGAGGATGAGGCTGTGGGTTCTCGCTGCTTGGGTTTTAGCAGCTTGGCAGCCTCTTTTAGTTATGTGTTCGAGTTGTGCCTGGAGTATACTTCAGGCAAAACTGCCACAGCAGGGACTCCTAGGCCAACAAGGCCTTCAGTTTTTAATTGGTTTTCAATAATGGCCATAAGAAACCTTGGATATTATATCCATCTATTAGCCACAGGTTTCAAGGCCAGATCTTTTAATTCTAAAAAAATAATTTCAGAAAAATTTAAGTTTTGTCGTTCAAAGATAGAATACAATACCTGCTGCCACCTTGAAGACATTTGATCCCATGAGGAGGTTTTGGGAGCAAGGCAGACGTTGACCATGTGGACGATTAGGCGTTCAGGGTCATGGAAGTGCTTCTTCAAAATTGTGGTAGCACTAGGTCGCCTTCGTACCCATTGTTGGTAAAGGATAAGTCGGTTGTACCCTTAGGATATTCGGTGACGAAGTTGGCATCATTCAGATTTAGGATTCGCCGAATAATATCAGAAGTGACGACCATCTTCTTCTGATTGACAAACGACTGGAGAGCGATCTCGTCATCATTCTCACCAGTTGTGAGTGTTACGTTTGTCCAGAATTGTTGTAGGGTTTCTATGTATATGGTTGGGTTCATAAGAAAGGCTGTGTGGTATTGAGATTCAACCATCAGATCGATGGCATCATCAAACTTGTTCCAGAAGGCCGATTTAGTGAGGTAAGCGACACAGTTATGGCGGGGTTTGAGTTGCATGGTCGCCATTAATGCAGGAGGGAAGGTCTGAGAATTTGAATAATAACGTTCTAAGAATGAAAAGTTCTGAAGTTAGGGTTTGGTATTTATAGGCTATGAAACGGCTGATGGAAACCAACTGAAGGTTTTGGTGTTAGTCATCAGTTGTGTGAAACGACTGAAGACATGGTTTTAACCTTCAGATGATGTAAACAACTGAAGACTTGGTTTTAGTCATCAGTAGTTTGAAACTACTGAAGACTTGGTTTTGGTTTCAGTTGTTTTGAAATGAAACAGCAGTTGTTTGGAACAGCTGAAGAGTAAAGTTACTCATCAGTTGTTGTTGTCAATTCACAGGTTTCAGATGTTTCATTCTGACCTCAACATTTACTCATCAGACTTTGTCTGATTTTCAGACGTTTCATTGGTCATCAGTTCTTTTGAATATTTATGCATCAGCTCTTCTGAACATTTGTGCATTAGAGCTTTTGAAACAAATTATTCTTCAGAACTTGTGAACAAATTTTGTCTTCAGTACTTATGCTCAAGATTACACATCAGTACTTTTGGACAAATTTGTTCTTCAATACTTATCTGTTAGAAATAGGCATCAGTAATTATAACTACATCAGTAGTTGTAACTCCATCAGTTATTTTCAACAAATAATGTACTTCAGTACTTTTAAGTAATTTAGTCTTCAATCTTTTTAACACTTCAGTAGTTAAAAAAATATTGAAGACAAAAAAACTCATCAGTACTTATTTTTGACTTTTGTATACTAATACTCATCAGTACTTATGATCTGAGAGTATCAGTATTAGTCAATTTATTCTAGCTGCAGCATACCAAGCCTTAGCATAAGATTTTGAAAAGTTGCACTGTCCAAAGGATTAGTAAATATATCTGCAAGCTCATCAGCACTAGGAACAAACTTTGGATCAATCAGACCTTTTCATAACAATCCCTGATGAAATGATGTCTGATCTCAATGTGTTTGCTCTTAGAATGCTGGACAGGATTCTTAACAATACAAAGCGCTGAAGCACTGTCCATAAGTAATGGAGTCTTAGTCTCTGTAATGCCATAATCCAGTAATTGATTTTGAAGCCAGAGTACCTGAGATGTACAACTTGCAGCAGCAATGTACTCTGCTTCAGCAGTGGATGTAGCAATTGAAGTTTGTTTCTTACTCTGCCAAGAAACCAAACAATTGCCTAGAAATTGGCATCCACCAGAAGTTGATTTTCTGGTTACTTTACACCCTGCATAGTCACTATCAGAGAAGGCAACCAATTTGCAAGAGTGCCCAATGGAATACCAAAGTCCTAGAGATATAGTTCCTTGCAAGTATCTAAAGATCCTTTTGACTACAATCAAATGGGATTCTTTAGGTGCGGCCTGAAATCTAGCACAGACACAAGTTGCAAAAATAATGTATGGTCTAGAAGATGTAAGGTACATCAAGGAACCAATCATAGATCTGTAAAGGGTTTCATCAACTGCTTTACATTTCTGATCAGCATCCAGTTATGTGGTGGTGCTCATGGGGGTAGAACAGTGCTTACTGTTTTGTAAATCAAACTTTTTTAGAAGATCCTTTGTATATTTTGACTGATGAATGAAAGTTCCATCAGCTCTTTGTTTGATTTGCAAACCCAGGAAGAACTGTAATTCTCCCATGGCACTCATTTCAAACTTTTGTTGCATCAATTTTGTAAATGCATCACATAACTGTGGATCAGAGGATGCAAAAATGATATCATCTACATAAATTTGAACAAGTAGCTTATGCTATCCTACTTTCTTTATGAACAAAGTTTTATCTATGGAGCCTCTATGAAATTGTTTTGAAGAAGAAAATTAGACACTGTTTCATACCAGGCTCTAGGAGCTTGTTTTAACCCATACAGAGCCTTATCAAGCTTATATACCCAATCTGGATGTTTATTATCCTCAAAACCTGGTGGTTGACACACATAAACCTCTTCTTTTATTTTACCATATAAAAATGCACTTTTGACATCCATTTGAAAAACTTTAAGATTATGGAAAGCAGCAAAAGCTAAGAACAATCTGATTGCCTCCAGTCTGGCTACAGGGGCAAAGGTTTCATCATAATCAATACCTTCTTCTTGTGAAAACCCCTGTACAACCAGTCTGGCCTTGTTCTTGACAATTTGACCTTTTTCATCGGTTTTATTCCTAAACACCCATTTAGTGCCTATTGCACACTTACCTTGGGGTAGAGGAACCAGCTCCCACACTTGCTGCTTTTTAAACTGAAGTAGTTCAAGTTGCATGGCTTTAACCCATCCATTGTCTCTTAGTGCAATATGATAATTCTTTGTCTCTTGCCTCTGGTACAAACTTGGTTTCAAATTCATTTTTCATTTTATTAATTTTCTTTTTGGTGTTCTTATCTTTGTTGAATTTGGAACCCTTTCTGTACCAGCAGTCATCAGTGAGATGATTGAATAAGCCACATATTTCACATGGCTTTTTCTTCATCTTTAGTTGATCAATTACTGAAGAAGATGAAATTACTGAAGGTTTGTTCTTCAGTACTTTCTCCCTTTCAGTACTTATGTTAAGTACTGATGGATTCTTAACTACTGAAGATTTGTTCTTCAGAAGTTTTCTATCAGTACTTTTGGACTTCCTGATAGACTCTTCAGCAGTTTTCAAACCCTTTTTGGTTTCAGTGGTTTTGGTTTGTTCTTCAGGTGTTGTGACTTGCCCTTCAGTACTTTGAGTACTTTGTGAGACAACACCTGATTCTATAAGTTTTAGATTTATTTTCTCAAAAACTTTTTCACCTTCATTTATCTCAGTCAAATCAACACCCTCAGCTGTTTCTCCCTGGATGACATTTGTACATCCAACGGTATAAGAATATGTTTCTATATCAGCTGATTGATTTTCTGAGGTGCTAATACTGACTTCATCCTCTGATTTTGGGTCATTATCAGAGGGTGAGACATATGATGATGTGGAATGGTAATTACTTTATCCTTTAGATTCTACTTCTAACTTGGGAGTAAAATCTGTAGGAGGAGCAGTGTGATTATAACCAATCCCAAACTTCACATTTGAAGTTGTTTGTTTGTTGAAAAGAATTTCAAACCCTTTGCATGATGTTACCCAGCGTTCACACTCAACCTGGGAAGCTGTAAGTGTTTGTTTGAGGTCCTTATGTTTCTCTAAGATGACCTCTACCTTTGCCTTTTCATCAGTGATTTGGCATTTTAATTTGTAAATCTCATCATCCTTTTCATTTAAAACAGACTCAAACTTAGCTTTTCATTTGGAAATCACTTTCTCTAGCTCAAGATTTTTATTGATTAAAGCTATATTTGTTTATCTAATTGAGGCAAATGTAGCTATGCATGACTCAGAACACAGCTTGGCCTTAGCCTCTAAAGATACCTGTGATACCTGTGATGTTGAAGCATTTGAACATGAACCATCAGTAGACTCCAGGGCCATAAGAGCAAGATTTCCAAAAGGGTTTTCACCACCATGTTGACCAGCACCAGGAAACAGTTGTTCATGATAACCAGAAAGATCATCTGGTAAACTACTCCAGTCAACAACTCCAGGGGTGAAAAAGCTTTGTTGTGGTTGAGATTGAGATTGTTGATTTGATTGAGATAGTTGAGGCTCAGGTAGGGCAGGTGGTTGTTGAGTTGTGGGTACTTGTACCTGACTAGACTGAGGCATGTAAAAACAGGGGTAAGGATATGCATAGGACCTTGAGGGACAAAATATGCAGGAGATGATTAAGCTTGTGAAGGATGACCAGAACTGGTGGAATGTTGCCCTTTGTTTTGTGAGCTATTGCTTGGAAAGGTCACAAAGGGTGCAGATGAGCTAGATCCAGATGATCTACACTCTCTTGCAAAGTGTCCAAGTCTATGGAACTTATGACACCTCAACTTGCTCTTGTCAAAACCAAACTTAGTTTTGCCAGAGAGACCTGGGAATTTCTGACCAGTCCTTTTGTAGAACTTTTGAGATCTGATATTGATCATTGCCATTTGGTTCAAAATATCCATCTCTTCCAGATCATCATCTGGAATTCCTTTCAAATCATCCATCAAAAAGCACAAATTATCACTACTACCACCTGAATTACTATCAACACCAACAAAAGCATGTTCTCCACTGTTTGTAGAGAAATCTATATGCTCATCATAGGAACCTTCTGATGCAGCTTACTCTGACTCCTGACCGACCAGTGCAGTACTTCCTGGTACAAAGTCATCAGTGAGCTTCCCAGATGGAGACAGTTTCCTTTTCTGTTCTATCTCTCATTCAGATGTTAGTAGTTTCCCATGAAGTTAGGTTAGAGATAGAGTGTCCAGATTTTCACTGGAGCGTAGGACAATAGTATATGTGTCCCATCTCTCAGGCAGGGATCTAAGATATTTGTTGTTCATCTAGCTATTTGAATATTCCTGTTTAACCATTTTCAACTCATATATCAAACAGGAAAATCGCTCAAACTGCTGGGTTAGAGACTCACCCTTTCTATGAGAGAATGTCTCATATTGTTGGGCAAGGATCTCTCTAGTGTTTTCAAAACCTCATCAGTTCCTCCAAATTGTTCCTTCAGAGCAACCCAGAGGTCATGAGCAATTTCATGATGCATAAGCCCTGAATAGATTTCATTTGGCAGTACCATGGCCAGAATTCCATGGGCTTTAGCATCAATTTCAAACAGTTTTAGATCTTCATCCGAATAATGTTCTGGTTTCTTCGGAACCATCTCATTCTTTTTCGGAAGACTCACCATAGGCTTGTATGGTCCATGAACCATAGATTTCCAACATCCTGTGCTATTGATAGACAGGTGATGGAGCATTCGGCGTTGCCATATGTTATACTCACTTCTAACAAGCATCGGAGGCTTCGTTGAGGAGCCAGTATTGTGAGGATCATTTGTTGGTGTAGCCATTTTCACAGATTCAAACAAATTCAATGTAATTTTAACAAATCTAGCTCAAAAACTCAACAACTCTGTTTTAAACACGTAGAACCTCAAATTAATTCAACGGAAGCAACAGAAACTCAAACTCTATAACCAATTCTTGCAAATTTGCTAATTCGATCAAACTTAGATATCAAAAGAGCAGTTTCAATGATCAATTGTTAAATCGATCAATGATTAACCAGCTCTGATACCATTTGAAAGGATCTCAGATCTAGTTTGATCAATTAGGTTATGATTTGCAGCGGAATAGTGTTAGAATTAGACACAATTTAAGCAAGAACAAGATAAATATTCAATCAAACAGTAACGGTTATTGAGAGAGAAAGTTTTCTGCAAAAGAGAATGTTCTCATTCATTCATACGCTTCGGCAAGATTACAATTAGGTCAACTTTCCTTTTATAGGAAAAGATGACGTCAGCAGATGTCACCTGATAGTGACATCTAACCGATTTACATAAACAACAGAAAATAACTAAAACTACTAAAGATGTCCACAACAGCTGAGGACATCTTCTTACAAAAAAAGTTTAAGTATTAACTAATACTACAACTACTGAAAACAAACTACTGAACTACTGATTACAATCTACTGAAAAATATAAAGACAACTACTGAAAGGAAACCATCACAACTACTGAAGAGTACTTCTTCAGCTGTTATGACAACCTCTGAATACTTGGTCTTCAGACTTTGTCTTCAAACTCTGTCTTCAGACTTTGTCTTCAGCTTTAGTCTTCAGACTTTGTCTTCAGCTTTAGTCTTCAGACTTTGTCTTCAGCTTTAGTCTTCAGACTTTGTCTTCAGCTTTAGTCTTCAGACTTTGTCTTCAGCTTTAGTCTTCAGACTTTGTCTTCAGACTTTGTCTTCAGACTTTGTCACAGACTTTGTCTTCAGCTTTAGTCTTCAGACTTTGTCTTCAACTGATGAAGTCTTCTTCAGTTGTTATGATGTCTGTGGGACTTAAAGGTTTTTCTGATCTGGCTCATTGGTTCTTTCGCTCCAAGAATTCACATATATAAGATCCCCTTTTTTCTTGGGTTTGTTTGCAACTTATAATATCAAAATATGAACCTGAAATTTCAGTTTATAAACATATTATAAAGTTCATTTCCGTTGCGTTTTTCACAAAGTTTAAATGGTTAAACTATGTTTTATGTTCTATCAAACCCAACATTGGCATCTAGAGCCGGTTATGTGGATAGCTAGCTTGTTTTGTCCTTGAGAATTCGTTTTAAGGGACTTTAAAACCCCTTTAGGGGCTGCTATATTCTTATATTATGAATCCCCAAACTTTCAAAGTTATATCACACATGCTTGTGATTAAACTTTGAAAGACATGAATGTTGTATTGTTTGTTTGTTTGGACAAAATAAAACCCGAAATTTCAGTTTGTATTGGCTGAAATTTCTGGTTTTAGTGGGGATTCATTGTTACTTTGGATGATATGATCATTGTTCATGTTGGTGCATAACCTATCCTTGACCTTGTGTTGATTTGGTTTGGAATGGATGTTTGTTTTAGTTGTTTTCATTTGGGTTGTAATATTATTCTTTTGTGCTAGTTTTGGGATGTAATTTATTTATTCATTCATTTGTAATGTAATAGAGAGATTAAGTGTGTTTTCTTTATTAGAAAATTTTAATTAGGATATAAATTTTGTAAATGAAGATGCACAAGATGGAAGCACAAGAGGAAGACACAAAGAGAAGGACTTGAAGCATATGGATGCAAGTTCAAGTGGGGGTCTATGGAGATCTCATCTTTGTGTTGTATTCAACTCTTAGGAAAGAACAAATGACAACACTTGTGATGGAAAACAAGTGTTGTCAACATAGTGGCTATGGTTATGCACATGTGGTTGTTTAGTATATGCTTGTTTGTTTATCATTTTGGTTGATTGTTTGATATGTGGATATGCTTAAGAATCATAATAAATGATCATAACAAGCTGAATTTTCATGGTCCTTAATCACTAAAAGATAATAAAAGGTTATTAATATTGTTTAATAATTTTAATGATTAAAAGGTTTTAATCAATGTACCATAGGGTATCTTATATTTTAAAGCATGCATATATGGATACATAGAGTTTTCTTAACTAGAATTATGAATTCTCTAAATATTTTAAATAAGATCAACACCGTCCTTTTACACAACACTTGAGTCACTCGGGAACTCTTAATGGGATAAATGTCACCTAACCATTTTGAGTGAACTTATAAATGTCACCGTCCTTTATTCATGGGATAAAGGTCACCTAACCGCTCATTTTGGTAAACTCACACGTGTGTGTAAGTAGGATATCTTGATTTGCAAAACGTGTCAAATGGATCACCTACGATGTGGTTTCCAAATGGTGTTGATGGGATTAACATGTCGACTTTACATATGATGTTTTAAGTCGATCCCATACCTCTAGAAGTTGCAAATGGTTGAACCGTTAATCGTTGACCACCTTATTAATTTAAATCGTGGGATAAAGGTCACCTAACCACAATTTAAATGTAATATTGGGTTCTAGATTTTAATATAAAAATGACCTTAAAAGGCATTAATTAATTATTAAAAATAGCAATATCGAAAATACTAAAATAGATCTTTGTGAAATTTTGTAGATGGCCACCAATAATGATAATCATGATAATCATGAAATTTTGTAGATGGCCACCAATAATGATAATCATGACTCCGGATCTCCAGAAGGAGTATGAACATCACGGAGCTTATGACATGATAACCCAGCTGAAAGAAACGTTCCAACAGCAAGCAAGGGTTGAGCGTTTCGAAACGGTTCGAGCACTCCATGCATGTCGTATGGACGACAACCAATCGGTTTCATCTTATGTACTTAAGATGAAAAGCCACACTGACCGCCTTGAAAGGCTTAATTGTCCTGTCTCGAAGGAATTGGCCACGGATTTGATCCTCAATGGCCTTACCAAGAAGTTCGAGACGTTCGTGTTGAACTACAACATGAATGCTTGGGACAAAAGCATTGGTGAGCTTCACTCAATGCTCAAAACGGCAGAGGCGGCCATGGGTAAAAGGGTTTTACCCGTTCTCACCATCAATGAAGGTGGGAACAAGAAAAGGCCTCATCCCGCATCTAAGGCAAAAGTTGCCAAGGGACCCGTATGGGGAAAAGGAAAAGGGGTGGCAAGGGTGCCACCCAAACCACAAGAGAAGAAGCAAAAGGTTGCTACTAATGACCCATGCTTCAAGTGTGGGGAGATTAGACATTGGGCAAGAAATTGTCCTGTCCATCTCCAAGAGTTGAAAGCAAAGAGGGATGTCGGACAGACCTCAGGTACAATATACATGATCCATATTAATTTAAACTTAATATCCTCTAACACATGGGTATTAGATACCGGATGTGGAACTCATATTTGCAATTTGTTGCAGGGGTTCAAAAGAAGTAGCAACTTCAATAAAGGGGATGTTAGCCTCTACATGGGCAATAGGGCTAAAGTTCAAGTTGAAGCCCGTGGTGACTACATCTTGAAACTTCCAAATGGTTTGGAAGTAATTTTGTACAATGTTTTGTATGCTCCTAGTTTGACTAGGAACATTATTTCTGTAGCCCTATTAAAACAATTTGGATATGTATTATCATTTATTGGAAATGAAATCCATGTTACTATGAATGACATGTTTTATTTTAAAGCTATTCCCATCAATGGTATCTTTGAATTGGTTCATGAAAATACATTGAATGATAGCTTATTGTACCAAACTAGTACCAAGAACTCAAATCGGATTTGAGTGACACTTACCTTTGGCATTGCCGTCTTGGTCATATAAACAAGAAAAGAATACATGCATTACAAAAGAATGGTCTTTTAACAACAAGTGAATGTGATTCATTTGATGTATGTGAATCTTGTTTACAAGGTAAAATGACCAAGGCACCTTTTAGTGGCAAAGCCAAAAGGGCAAAGGATTTATTAGGTATCATACATTCGGATGTATGTGGTCCTTTTAAACCTATGACAAGGTAAAATGAAAGATACTTCATTACCTTTACTGATGACTATAGTTGATATGGGTATGTGTACTTGTTAAGACACAAAGATGAAGCTTTTGAAATGTTCAAGATCTTTCAAAATGAAGTACAAAATCAACTCAATAAGTCAATTAAAATTCTTCGCACCGATAGAGGAGGTGAATACCTGAATGATGCTTTTAGGAACCATCTTAGAAGTTGTGGGATTTGTAAGGCCCCGATCACCGGGCACCTTACTGTTGGTTCTTCATTGCACATAATACATACATATAGTATATGATCATAAAATAACGCAGCGGAATTGATAAAAATATACATTCACATTCATTCATAAAAGCTTTTACATCATTGTCTTGATTACAAAATACAAGCTTTCCTTACATTACCTAGCTTTACTATGATTGCTGCTGAAGCTCAGCAATCATAGGGTCATATACAGTGACTTCTAATAGAAGATATTAAGTTCAAAAATATCTTTTTCATCATAAAGGAGATTCCTTAAGTAATCCCGTTTATCAGGATTCTTAAGAAATCTCACACTTGCATGCAACATGATGTGTTGCGTGCATTACGGGCCCACAACACATGATGTGGCAGCATAATCAAAAGGAGAATGCCGTCCCCCACGAACTGAGTAGCCGCCTCGTGCCATCCTCAGCAACACTACCTGCGAACTAGAAAACACATAAAAAGTCAGCGTTGTTGAGTGAGTTCTAGTTTTATAATAAAACATACTTTCATTCTTATTAACCGTTCTTTTATACATGTGTTCACACATCTTACGTACACGTAGATAATATTATTATTATCTTCATCCTTCGTTCATTAATCATTCATGCGTGTACCATTCATCATTCTTGTTCACTTTCATACGTACTTACTTTACATTCATTCATTACTTCTGTTCGAACGTTTGTTTCATTCATTCATACATTCGTTACATTGGTTCGAACATTCTTTACATTCGGTGACATGTATAATACCCCCTTACATCGTACTTACGGCTGGTGCTGGACCTGTGGTAATCAACCACGAACGTTGTGCACAAATGCTGATCCAGTCACCTGGGGTAGGTACATGCACCACTTATCTTTTCACTTTACTTCTGGATCACTGCCATATGCTATACCCCGAACGTTGTGCACAAATGCGGGTGCTGGACCTGTGATGATCAATCACGAACGTTGTGCACTAATGCTGATCCAGTCACCTAGGGTAAGCGGCAAGGATCCCATACATACTTCTGGTCAATCACAAAGACTGACCCCGATGTGCATCCTTCGGGGTAGCTAACCCGCACACCGTTGAGCTAACACCTGCCAGGGGTGTGCACCTCCTTTCATTTGCTTGCAAGCCTTACTTACATTCATTCATTCATTCATTCATTCGTTAATGCATGCATTCATTCATCATGTTCCTTCTTTCATTATCTTTCACTTTACGTTCTTAATACATTCGTTTCATTCTTTCATTCATTCACGTAAAGTTATTAAAAGACAACATACATTTACATAAGGAACATAGGTATTTACAGATCATCAGTATTTACCATCTATCATGGCCACATCATACTTAACATACATACATCATACATACACTTCTCTATACATTCACTTCATCCCTATACGGGCGACTGAACCTATCCCAGTCGCATGTCCTCCATGCGACTGGACCGTGCGATTTGGGCTGTCATATGAATGGGCATACAATCGTGCGACTGGACTTTCTTCCGCACGAATGGACACTATACGACTGGGCTATATGCGACTAACTCTTAACCGTACGACTGAACTACCCTGCGATTGGACCTATGCGACCGAAACTCCCAATCGCATAGCCCATCGTGCGACTGAGGCTCAATCGTGCGTCTGAGCCTCAATCGTGCGATTGAACATCAACTAATCCTCATTTGGCCGAATTGCCCTTCAGTCGCATAACCCTAACTGGGCAGCGACTGGAGTTCTTCATGAACAGCAGTCGCGAACCAACGCACTCAAACTCATCATAAACCCATTTTCAGCCCAAATTGACCCTCCCAAGACTCAGGGATTCATACTAGGACATCATACAAGCATATACAAGTCCTAATTCTTACTATAAACACATTACTCAAG
The DNA here is from genome assembly GCA_024085815.1 of Flaveria linearis. Taxonomy (NCBI): domain Eukaryota; kingdom Viridiplantae; phylum Streptophyta; class Magnoliopsida; order Asterales; family Asteraceae; genus Flaveria; species Flaveria linearis. The sequence goes on from CM044001.1 coordinate 48,531,615, forward strand.
ATTCACCCAAATGGGTCAAACTTACACTATTTCAAAAATAGGGTTTCTATGTGACTCCAGCCCCAAAATCGTTAGAAAACATGTAAATGAGGGGTTCTAGAACTCATAATAACATGTAGGAGTTGATGAGCTTCGATTTGGCTAGCTTCTCGACAAATTCGGAGCTCGGTCAGCACTTTCCCTCTTTTCTTTCTCTGCTCTCGTTCACCCTCTGCTCTTCCCGACTGAAATTTCTAAGTGTTGGGAGGAGAATGAGAGCTGCTCCCCTTTTATAGGTATTGCTCAATCGCATCTGCTCCAGGGGCGACTGGACCTTCAGTCGCATGTACACCATGCGATTGGACGGGGCGGTTGAACTCCAATCGTACGGTTGAGCTTCAATCGGCCGAATAGCATGCGGTTGAACCTCCAGTCGCATAAATCCCAGGCGACTGAGGCTCAGTCGCACAACCTACCAAAAAGTCAAACTTTCGGGTGTTACAAGTCCACCCCCCTTATTTTAGGTTTCGTCCCCGAAACCTGTTATTCTTTGAACAATCGTGGGTAATGCTGTCTCATTTCCTCTTCAGTTTCCCACGTTGACTCGGATCCCTTCCTGTGCCTCCACTGTACATGCACAAGGGGAACCACTTTATTTCTTAACCTCTTCTCTTTGCGATCGATGATCGCCACTGGTTGCTCTACATAGTTGAGCCGTTCATCTATCTCGATGTCCCCCAGTGGGACGATCATGTCCTCATCCGCCAAACATTTCCTCAGATGAGACACGTGGAAAGTCGGGTGGATCCCACTTAGCTCATCTGGTAGATCCAACCTATAGGCTACCTCCCCTACCCGAGCAATGATTCGGAAAAGGCCTATATACCGCGGACTCAACTTACCCCGCTTTCGGAATCGGATAATACCCTTCCAAGGTGAGACCTTCAACATAACCCGGTCTCCCACCTGGAACTCAATCGGCATGCGTCGTTTGTCGGCATACGATTTATGTCGGTCTTTGGCCGCCTTCATATAAGCTTTAATTCTTTCGAGCTTTTCAGTCGTAGCCTCGACCACTTCGACGCTTCCCAATTCTTTCTGACCAATTTCACCCCAACAAACGGGTGTCCTGCATCTCCTACCGTATAGCATCTCATAGGGTGGCATGCCGATACTGGCATGATAACTGTTGTTGTACGAGAATTCAGCTAACGGTAGGTGGTCATCCCAGCTTCCCCCGAAGTCAATAATACATGCTCGGAGCATGTCCTCCAAAGTCTAAATGGTCCTTTCCGACTGACCATCAGTTTGAGGGTGATAAGCCGTGCTAATATGCAACCTCGTCCCCATAGCATCGTGGAATTTCTTCCAAAATTTGGATGTAAACCGGGTGTCGCGATCAGACACAATCGACACCGGTACACCATGACGAGTCACAATCTCTTTGATGAAAAGATCGGCCAACCTTTCGGACGAATATGTCTCGCGCATCGGTAAGAAGTGAGCACTCTTCGTCAATCGATCCACAATCACCCAGATCGTATCATACCCTTTCGGGGTACGTGGCAGCTTTGTGATAAAATCCATGGTGATGTGCTCCCACTTCCATTCCGGTATGTCTAACGGTTGAATCTTTCCATACGGCTTTTGGTGCTCTGCCTTTACTTGCAAACACGTGAGGCATTTACTCACATACTCCACCACATCACGTTTCATACCCGGCCACCAATTATCTTTCTTCATGTCTTGGTACATCTTGGTAGCACCGGGATGAATGGAGTATCGAGTCTTGTGGGCTTCATCCATGATCTTCATACGTAGATCCCCGAATCGAGGAATCCACACTCGCCCAAATCGAGTCTTGGCACCACACGTGTTTTCACCCAGTTCTGCGACCAGACCTCTCGTTCGTTCAGAGTTTAGATGATCCTCTTTCAGTGCTTCATCCTGGAACTCTCTGACTTGTTTCATCACGTCGGAGGTCATGATTAGCTGGTACCCCTTCACCCGAATTGGCTCGGGCCTCTCCTATCGGCTAAGGGCATCAGCCACCACGTTGGCTTTGCCCGGGTGGTAATGGATTTCACAATCGTAGTCTTTTATTAGCTCCAACCACCGTCTCTGCCTCATATTCAGATCCTTCTGCTCGAAGAAGTACTTCAAGCTCTTGTGGTCCGTGAAGATGGTGCACTTCGTCCCGTATAAATAGTGCCGCCAAATCTTCAACGCGAAAACCACAGCTGTTAGCTCCAAGTCATGAGTAGGGTAAATAACCTCATGAACTTTCAGCTGTCGGGATGCATAGGCTATCACCTTTCCCCTTTGCATTAATACACACCCCAACCCCGAGTAGGAGGCATCGGAATAAACCACTAAGTCTTCACTCCCATCGGGTAGTGCCAATACTGGAGCTTGGGTCAATCTTGTCTTCAGTTCCTTGAACGCCTTCTCCTGAGCTTGACCCCATACAAATTTCACATCCTTCCGGGTCAACTTGGTCAGTGGAGAAGCAATTTTAGAAAAGTCTTGGATGAACCTTCGGTAGTAACCCGCCAAACCCAAGAAACTACGGATCTCAGACGGCGTCTTCGGAGACTTCCATTGCATTACTGCCTCCACCTTCGCCGGATCAACCAGAATCCCATCCGGATTTACCACGTGACCCAAGAATTGGACCTCTCGCAACCAAAATGCGCACTTGGAGAATTTTTCATACAATTTCTCCCTTCTCAACGTCTCCAGAACTTCGCGAATGTGACCGGCATGCTCAGTCTCGTCCTTCGAATAAATCAAGATGTCATCACTGAATACAATCACCGATTTATCCAACATCGGCCGGCACACTCTATTGATCAGGTCCATAAAAGCAGCTGGCGCGTTGGTCAAACCAAAAGACATGACGAGGAACTCGTAGTGACCGTAGCGCGTACGAAAAGCTGTTTTAGGGATATCCTGCTCCTTCACCTTCAGTTGATGGTAACCTGATCGAAGATCTATTCGTGAAAACCAACTAGCACCCTGAAGTTGGTCAAACAAGTCGTCGATCCTCGGCAAGGGGTATCTGTTCTTTACCGTCAACTTATTCAGCTCGCGGTAGTTGATGCACATCCTCATACTACCGTCCTTCTTCTTTACAAACAGGACCGGAGCACCCCAAGGTGAGATACTCGGTCTAATAAACCCCTTATCTAGCAGCTCTTGTAATTGCTCCATCAACTCTTTCATCTCTGTCGGGGCCAATCGGTATGGTGCTTTGGCAACAGGTTGGGCGCCTGGTATCAGATCAATCTGGAACTCGATCTCTCTGTCAGGTGGCAATCTCGATAAGTCTTCCGGGAACACGTCTGGGAACTCACACACAACCGGAACATCAGATAGTTGTGGTGTTGGCTTTTCTACATCTTTTACATAACATAAAAAGGCGTTACATCCACGCCTCATACATTTCCCTGCCACTGCCATTGAGATCACCTTCGGAATCATAGTAACCCGATCGCCATAAACTGTCACTGGACTACCGTCGGGCGCTGTCAAACTGACCATCTTCTTGCGACACACAATGTTCGCCTCGAAATCTGCCAACCAATCCATCCCAAGCACCAAATCGAAACCGCCTAACGTCATCGCAAATGGTTTAACTGGAAATTTGTGACCCTCCAGTTCTACATCGCAACCCTCAATTACCTCGGAAATCCTAGTGGTTTTTCCTATAGCAGTCTCTACATCAAACGGCACATCCACACATCTACTACTAACGGGCAATTTGGCACAAAAAGCAGCGGAAATAAAACTCCTACTGGCACCCGAATCAAATAATACAGAGGCTAAAGTTTGGTTCACCAGAAATGTACCGGACACTACATCGGAGTCCGTCCTAGCCTCTTCCTGCGTCATCGTGAATGCCCTGGCGCTTGCTTTCGACCCTTCACCCCCTGTCTTCTTCATGCCGGAACCCTCGGACCTCGGCTTCTTGCAATCTTTACTCATATGACCACTTTCCCCACAGTTAAAACACTTCAAGCCCTTACATTCTTTCGCCATATGACCGGGCTTTCCACACTTAAAACAAACATTCAGCCCCCATCTGCACTCGCCACTGTGCTCTCGCCCACATTTTCCACACCTTCTCGACCCTGCACTTGACATGACCACACGGCGATCATCAACCCGTGCCTTCTTACTACTTGTCGAAGTATCACCTCGACCAAACCCCTTTCCCTGCCATTTCCTTTCATCACTTCCCTTCTTACTACCCTCAGCTTTCACCAGTGCAGCTCGTTCATCGTACAACCTCCTAGCTAAATCCACCGCCGACCTGAAAGTACTAGGTCGAGCGGAAATCAAATGCCAACGAATTTCGGCTGGCAACCCCTGAATATACCGGTTAATCTTGCGAGACACCGGCGTCACTTGCTCTGGCACCAACCGTGCCATGTCGTTAAACTTGGTTGTGTATTGTTGGTGGGTCATCGTCCCCGCCTCCAACTGCAGGAACTCTCTCTCAACTCTGTCCATCTCCCGACGAGGACTAAACTCCTCGATCACCATTCTCTTCAACTCAGACCACTTCATCTTTCCAATGGCCCTGCTACCCTCAGCCTGGACAATATTGTCCCACCAGCACAATGCCGTCCCCGTAAAATAGTGGGTAGCAAACTTCACCTTTTTATCCACTTGGCAGTCACTGATATGGAGAACCGCCTCCATCTCTCTCACCCATTGGCGAGCATCCGCAGCCGTACCAGAACCATCAAAAGTCGGGGGCTTGCACCTCATAAATGCCCCATAGTTACAACCCTGGGCTGTCTCCCGTACCTGCCCTTCTTCCTCTTCCTCTTCATCATCAGATAGTACCGTTTCTGCTTCCGTCTGTTGCTGTCTACCTGAGGACCGATTCCTCCCTCGTCTCTCATCTTCACGTACTGCCTTTATCACTTCGGCCACTACAGACGGTAAGATCGTCTGCATGACCTGATGCACTTCCTCGACCACTGCCTCTTTTACCGAGGCTCTCAAATTTGCGCTTTCGTCTGCCTCCTCCTGATAAGGAATCTCGTTCTCCTCACGAACTACTTTCTCTGTCCTAGGTCTTCCTCGCGTGATACGCAGTTCATCACCACGTCCACCACCACGGGAAGCTTTAGATGATCTACCACCGACCATCTTCTATCACACTGAAAGATTCAAACACCAACACGGTCATTCAAGGAAATAGCTCAGTTTATGTTAAGTATAGTAAGTCCCTAATTACAGTGGCCAGTTGTGATTAGCCACTTACTTTACTCTTCGCACCCCGAGCATTACCTGTCCTGACTACATTAGTATCTAAGTCTAACAGTACACATAAACATACATCATGCGCACGTAATCATGATTAACTTTAAGAAAATACCTGACGGCACGCAGCTACTCAGATGGCATTCTCATTCTCCCTGTCTCATTCTCAGTTTAAGTTTAGGTTTATTGTGAAAATTTTCTCGTTTTACTTAAACTTTTGCTCTGATACCAACTTGTAAGGCCCCGATCACCGGGCACCTTACTGTTGGTTCTTCATTGCACATAATACATACATATAGTATATGATCATAAAATAACGCAGCGGAATTGATAAAAATATACATTCACATTTATTCATAAAAGCTTTTACATCATTGTCTTGATTACAAAATACAAGCTTTCCTTACATTACCTAGCTTTACTATGATTGCTGCTGAAGCTCAGCAATCATAGGGTCATATACAGTGGCCTCTAATAGAAGATATTAAGTTCAAAAATATCTTTTTCATCATAAAGGAGATTCCTTAAGTAATCCCGTTTATCAGGATTCTTAAGAAATCTCACACTTGCATGCAACATGATGTGTTGCGTGCATTACGGGCCCACAACACATGATGTGGCAGCATAATCAAAAGGAGAATGCCGTCCTCCACGAACTGAGTAGCCGCCTCGTGCCATCCTCAGCAACACTACCTGCGAACTGGAAAACACATAAAAAGTCAGCGTTGCTGAGTGAGTTCTAGTTTTATAATAAAACATACTTTCATTCTTATTAACCGTTCTTTTATACATGTGTTCACACATCTTACGTACACGTAGATAATATTATTATTATCTTCATCCTTTGTTCATTAATCATTCATGCGTCTACCATTCATCATTCTCGTTCACTTTCATACGTACTTACTTTACATTCATTCATTACTTCTGTTCGAACGTTTGTTTCATTCATTCATACATTCGTTACATTGGTTTGAACATTCTTTACATTCGGTGACATGTACAATACCCCCTTACATCGTACTTACTGCTGGTGCTGGACCTGTGGTAATCAACCACGAACGTTGTGCACAAATGCTAATCCAGTCACCTGGGGTAGGTACATGCACCACTTATCTTTTCACTTTACTTCTGGATCAATGCCATATGCTATACCCCGAACATTGTGCACAAATGCGGGTGCTGGACCTGTGATGATCAATCACGAACGTTGTGCACTAATGCTGATCCAGTCACCTAGGGTAAGCGGCAAGGATCCCATACATACTTCTGGTCAATCACAAAGACTGACCCCGATGTGCATCCTTCGGGGTAGCTAACCCGCACACCGTTGAGCTAACACCTGCCAGGGGTATGCACCTCCTTTCATTTGCTTGCAAGCCTTACTTACATTCATTCATTCATACATTTATTCGTTAATGCATGCATTCATTCATCATGTTCCTTCTTTCATTATCTTTCACTTTACGTTCTTAATACATTCGTTTCATTCTTTCATTCATTCACATAAAGTTATTAAAAGATAACATACATTTACATAAGGAACATAGGTATTTACAGATCATCAGTATTTACCATCTATCATGGCCACATCATACTTAACATACATACATCATACATACACTTCTCTATACATTCACTTCAGCCCTATACGGGTGACTGAACCTATCCCAGTCGCATGTCCTCCATGCGAATGGGCATACAATCGTGTGACTGGACTTTCTTCCGCACGAATAGACACTATACGACTGGGCTATATGTGACTAACTCTTAACCGTACGACTGAACTACCCTACGATTGGACCTATTCGACCGAAACCCCCAATCGCATAGCCCATCGTGCGACTGAGGCTCAATCGTGCGTCTGAGCCTCAATCGTGCAATTGAACATCAACTAATCCTCATTTGGCCGAATGGCCCTTCAGTCGCATTACCCTAACTGGGCAGCGACTGGAGTTCTTCATGAACAGCAGTCGCGAACCAACGCACTCAAACTCATCATAAACCCATTTTCAGCCCAAATTGACCCTCCTAAGACTCAGGGATTCATACTAGGACATCATACAAGCATATACAAGTCCTAATTCTTACTATAAACACATTACTCAAGATTCACCCAAATGGGTCAAACTTACACTATTTCAAAAATAGGGTTTCTATGTGATTCCAGCCCCAAAATCGTTAGAAAACATGTAAATGAGGGGTTCTAGAACTCACAATAACAGGTAGGAGTTGATGAGCTTCGATTTGGCTAGCTTCTCGACAAATTCGGAGCTCGGTCAGCACTTTCCCTCTTTTCTTTCTCTGCTCTCGTTCACTCTCTGCTCTTCCCGACTGAAATTTCTAAGTGTTGGGAGGAGAATGAGAGCTGCTCCCCTTTTATAGGTATTGCTCAATCGCATCTGCTCCAGGGGCGACTGGACCTTCAGTCGCATGTACACCATGCGATTGGACCCCAGTCGCATGTGTTCCATGCGGTTCGTCCTTCATTCGGGCGGTTGAACTCCAATCGTACGGTTGAGCTTCAATCGGCCGAATAGCATGCGGTTGAACCTCCAGTCGCATAAATCCCAGGCGACTGAGGCTCAGTCGCACAACCTACCAAAAAGTCATACTTTCAGGTGTTACAGGATTGTCTCACAACTATCTCCACCGCGAACACCACAACAAAATGGCGTGTCCGAGCGGAGAAATCGAACTCTATTGGATATGGTTCGATCTATGATGGCTAGAAGTTCATTACCTCTATCATTATAGGGTTTTGCTCTGCTCTCTGCGGCTCGTATTTTGAATATGGCCCCAACCAAGAAAGTGGAAATGACACCTTTTGAAATATGGCATGGAAGGGTTCCATCGCTATCATATTTAGATGTATGGGGTTATGAGGCTTATGTTAAGACTCCCAACTCAAACAAGCTAGAAAGCCGTTCCACTAAGTGTATCTTCCTTGGATATCCTAGAGATTCTATGGGATACTATTTCTATGATCCATTGGAACAAAAGGAGTTTGTTGCCAGAAAAGCTGAGTTCTTAGAAGCTAAATTCCTTACGGAAGGAACTAGTAGTAGAACTATGGATCTTGAGGAGGATCAAGAACCACAAACTGATACACGTTTGGTTGACACTGGCACTCAACTTGAGAATGTTGAGAATGATCAAGTGGCTGATCAAAACACACAAAACATTCGCAGATCTGGTAGAATTAGTAATCCACCTGAAAGATATGGATTTTTCGTAGATGGATGCTATGTGGTAGATTCCGATGAACCAACCACCTATTGTGATGCAATGTCCAATTTGGATTGTGACAAATGGCTTGAAGCCATGAACATTGAGATGCAATCCATGTATGATAATCAAGTATGGGACTTGGTTGTACCACCTCTTAACTCCAAAATAGTTGGAAGTAAGTGGGTTTTCAAGAAGAAAACCGATATGCATGGAAACTTGGATACTTATAAAGCTAGACTTGTAGCAAAAGGTTTCACTCAAACTCAAGGGGTTGACTATGATGAAACTTTCTCATGAGTAGCAATGCTAAAGTCTATTAGGATATTGTTTGCCATAGCTGCTCATTATGATTATGAGATTTGGCAAATGGATGTCAAAACCGCTTTCCTAAATGGATATCTTAAGGAAGATGTCTATATGGTTCAGCCTGAAGGTTTTGTCGATCCAAAACTGTTGGGTTTGTTAGAACACAAAATCCTAGTTTAACCATTTAAACTTTGTGAAAACGCAGCGGAATAATAGCTTTATAACCTTCTTTATAAGCTGAAATTTTCAAGTTCTATTTGATGTTTTAAGATGTAAAAAACCCAAGAACAAAGGGGATCTTATATATGTGAATAAGCAAGCTATGTAAACACAAGTAACAACATAATGTGACAACCATAGAAGGCTGCCAAACTACCTCTTTTCAGCAGCAAAATCGACCAAAAAGGGGGATGTTGGATGCTTAAAATCGGCCAAGGCTCCAAGGTAGGACCTCTCAAGCTTGTATACCCCAAGCTTGTTTGCAAAGCACCTTCTTGTTAGGAAGAATCACCACCAAAAAAAGCTCCAAAAACCCTCAAATACAGCTGCTTGTTGCCATGAGTTCTTAGAGCTTTTTCAAGTTTGCATGTATTGAGATTATTGAGAAAAATGAATTGTCCAAGACTAGTATTGATGTGTGTTCTTTACAAGGCAAAAGAACCAATAGAAAAAAATGGGGGGCGGCCGAAATTAGTTATTAAAAGAGGTTTCCCTCTTAAATCTAACACACACATATATTAAACTAGACTTGTAACTAGTTTATACAATTAACCATTTAATTGTATAAGTAGTGTACTCATTATTATTTGGTGTTATCCAACTTATTTAAATAACACTTCAAATAATATTATTGAACAAAATACTCTACTAAAAAGTTGTTCATTCTCATATGCAACTTATTTAGAAAACCCATTTTCTAAATTGGTCTAAATATTTAATTGCATGACCATATCATCAATTAAATATTAATTGGTGTTTGCTAAGCTTGTTATTGGGTATAACCCAACTTGGATCATAACGTACTAACCGCATCAATATTCTACGTGTCTTGGGCACATAGAATCCTACAAAAACATCCTAACAAAGTATGCAAGTTAAAGAAATCAATCTATGGATTGAAACAAGCATCGAGAAGTTGGAATCACCATTTTGATGAAGAAGTAATTAAATTTGGATTCATCAAGAATGCTGATGAAGCTTGTGTATATAAGAAAGCTAGTGGGAGCATCATCACTTTCCTAGTATTGTATGTTGATGACATACTACTATTTGGAAATGACATTCCAACCTTGGAAGGTGTAAAAATCTGGCTTGGAAGTTGTTTTTCCATCAAGGATCTTGGTGAAGCCGCCTATATTCTGGGAATAAAGTTCTTTAGGGATAGATCAAGGCGGTTGATTGGTTTAAATCAAAGTGCATACATTGATAAAATCTTGAAAAGGTTCAAGATGTAGAACTCTAAGAAAGGTACGCTACCTATTCAAAGAGGAACGATATTGAGTACGACTCAATGTCCTAGCTCAAAGGATGAGCAAAATAACATGAAGGCAATCCCATACGCATCTGCTATTGGATCCATCATGTATGCAAAGATATGCACTCGACCGGACGTTTCATGCACCTTAAGCATGACAAGCCGATACCAGCAAAATCCTGGAAACAGTCATTGGATGGCTGTTAAGAATATACTTAAGTACCTGAGGAGGACTAAAGATATGTTCCTAATCTATGGATCGGTGATGAGGAACTCATAGTAAAAGGTTACACGGATGCGAGTTTTCAAACCGATCTTGATGATTCACGATCACAATCGGGATACATTTTCATTCTGAATGGAGGAGCGGTCTCTTGGAAGAGCTCTAAACAGGATATGGTGGCTTTATCAACTACAGAATCTGAATACATCACCGCCTCACTGGCAGCTCAAGATTCTGCATGGTTGAAGAAATTCATTGCCGATCTAGGGGTTGTCCCTTCCATTCAGGACTCCCTAGAGATCTTTTGTGTTAACGAGGGTGCGATTGCTCAAATCAAGGAACCTCGTGCTCCTCAAAAGACTAGGCACATTGAGTGGAGATTCAACTACATACGAGATGAAGTTGAGAAAGGAAATATATGTATTCGCAAGGTTCACACAGATCAAAATATTACGGATCCTCTTACGAAGCTCCTAGAAAAGGAAAAGCATGAAGGTCATACCTGTGCCATGGGACTTCGATATTCTAGTAATTGGATTTGATCTGTAATTTCGTATTTGGATATTTGGAACTCCCTTATTACTTGAATAAAGTTATTTGGTTATAATATTTCAACAAATGTTCCAATTTAGCATGTTTAATCCATGGGTAAATTGTTTACTCTGAATGTCCGTAGTCGTTCATACTTGTGGGAACAAGTATGAGAGTAAGATTATTATGAATTTGGATTGGTGGATATTCATAAGGATGAATATAGAGCAATTGGTTGCTGCCAAAGTTCATAGATATTTGTGGGATACAAATATTGGACTGACCCGCATCTCAAATTTTACTACATGGAATCTTCTAGATTGATCATAAGTAATTTTGAGTAAAAGGCGAATATCATTTGGTATCCTCAGACCTGAGATACATATTGGGTTTTTATATTCACCAAATGCTATACCTTGAGCTAGTTCTCCACTGCCCTGAAATAATGGACAGTACGTAAGACTATGTTCAGGTGTGACACGAGGTGTTTATGAGAAACGTATGTAGTCAAGATGGGATTGGTTCCTCTTATTCGTTGAGAGCAAGATGTCTAAGGCCTGATTAAGTTAAATCAACAAGGAATGATCATTCTGTGTCCTTGGATTTAACATGACGTCTGTAACAAAAGGATAAATGATTGATTCACCTAAATCATTTCAAGTAGGATACTTGAATGGATGATGTTATTGAATGGCTATAAGTCATGCGTATTAAGGGTAGTAAACCGTTGTTAGGCGGTATTTACTGCTTGCATCAATATTCTATGAATCTTGTGCAAGTGGGAGATTGTAGGATTCTATATGCCCAAGACACGTAGAATATTGATGCGGTTAGTACGTTATGATCCAAGTCGGGGTTATACCCAATAAAAAGCTTAGCAAACACCAATTAATATTTAATTGATGATATGATCATGCAATTAAATATTTACACCAATTTAGAAAATGAGTTTTCTATGTAAGTTGCATATGAGAAGGAACAACTTATAATATTTTGTTCAATAATATTATTTGAAGTGTTATTTAAGTAAGTTAGATAACATTAAATAATAATAATAAGAGTGTATAACTTATACAATTAAAAGGTTAATTGTATAACTAATTACAAGACTAGTTTAAAATAATGTGTGTTTGGTTTAAAGGGGGAAACCCTTTTGAAATAAACTTTCGGCCGCCCCCCCCCCCTTAATTTGGTTGGCTCTTTTGCTTTCTTGAAAACACACATCGTAAATAGTCTTGCACTCATCACATCTCTCATCTTAATACATGCAAACTTGATAAAAAAAACTCTCCTCTCTCTCTCTAAGACTCACGGCAGCAGCAAGGTGAATGGAAGAGTTTTGAGTTCTTTCGGTTACATATTCTCCTAACAAGAAATGTTTGCTATAGAGCTTGGGGTATACAAGCTTGAGAGGACCTCCTTTGGTGCCTTGGTCGTTTTCTTGGTCAAGAACATCCTCCATTTTCAAACCTCTTGCTGCTGAAAGGTAGATTATGGCAGCTTCTTTATAGCTGTCCATAATGTGTTGTTTGTGACTTCATATATAGCATCATTCACATATATAAGATCCCCTTTGTTCTTGGGTTTGTTTGCAACTTATAATATCAAAATATGAACCTGAAATTTCAGTTTATAAACATATTATAAAGTTCATTTCCGCTGCGTTTTTCACAAAGTTTAAATGGTTAAACTATGTTTTATGTTCTATCAAGCCCAACACTTGTATACTGAATAGAGGTAGTTGAACACTCTACCAACAACTCAATCACCAGATCAATCGAGTTCAACTTAGATCTGTGCAGATCTGAAGAAGAACCGAGAGCCAAAGCTCTGATACCAATTGACTGGGTTTTTGTGAGAATGAATTTCTCTGTTGTTGTGAAGTAACAAGGACCGAATATGATGATTGAGTTAGTGATTACATGGTGGAATCATACAATCATAGAACATTGAATACAAGAAATACTCATAAATGCACTTTGTATTGATTAAGATGAACAGTTACAATAAATGCTAGGGTTTATTAACCGGACACCTTAGGGACAAAAGACTATGATATTCTGATTGTCTAACATTAGACTAAAGTCAAAAGTCTAAGTCAAAAGTAAAAAGTCTAAAGTCACCTCACATACGAGGTTGTCTATTCTATTTATAGGCTGACAGGAAGCCTTTACAAAAGACTAAAATACCCTTATACATAATCTAGTCTAAGTATAAAAGTTCTTCATCAGCATTTGTTTTGTTCATTCGCATTGACTAATGCGGATATGTTGAACTTCATCAGCATTTGTTTTTCTTCAACCGCATTAGTGTTTGGTCATCAGCATTGACAAATGCGGATGAACAAAAACTTAGTGCATTTGTTGCTAAGCATCCGCATTAGTAAATGCGGATGTGAAAATCCTTTGGCAGCATTTGTTTGGCTGCCCGTATTTGTTAATACGGAAGAACAAATACTTGTCAGCATTTGTTCTTTGGTCATCCACATGTACAAATGCGGATAGCCGACACTTGTCTTCTTTTGTTGATGCAGATTCTTCATCCGTATTGGTTCTTGGACTTAGGGAGATTTCAGCAGAACAACCATCATCCACTACTTGAATTGGCATGTATGATCCTTTCAGAGTCCAACAGAATGATTATGTTCCAAAGTATGGGTTCCAAAGTATGTAGACTTGCGCAGAAAGATTTTAGATGAAGCGCATAAATCAAGATACTCAATCCACCCAGGATCGGACAATATGTATTATGATATAAAAGAATTTTACTGGTGGCCTAATATGAAAGGAGATATAGCTTCCTATGTAAACAAATGTATGACATGTTCTAAGGTAAAGGCAAAATACCAGAAAGCCATCTGGACTCTTACGGGAGCCTATGATTCCAAAATGGAAATGGGAGTGTATCGCTATGGATTTCATGACGAAATTACCCCGAACATTGAGTGGTTACTATACTATTTGGGTAATAATTGATCGTTTGACAAAATCTGCACACTTCTTACCTATAAAAGAGACGTATGGCATGGTTTGTATATCAAAGAGGTGGTATCTCGCCACGGAGTACCAATCTCAATTATTTCTGATAGAGATAGTTGGTTTACCTCGAGATTTTGGCAATCTTTGCATGAAGCCATGGGTACTCGCTTAGACATGAGTACAACTTATCATCCTCAGATAGACGATCAAAGTGAAAGGATCATTCAGACATTAGATGTAACACACGGAAAATTTTCTAAACGAGTCAAGTAATAAGAATGGGCTCAGACGAAAACCATTTAATAAATATAAAATGGTTGTGGTTGTTAGACCGAGTTAACCCTTCGGGTCACGAGTTTAATGAGCTTGGAGTCACGGGAACGCCTGGCATATATATAGATGGATCAGCTGAACAACTCTCATTTGCACTCAAACAACCGGTTCTAGAGAGAGAAAGTGTAGAGAGAGAAAGTGTCGGATCAAGGCTGGTTGGTCAAGGATTGAAGGCTGGTGTTTGTGGACTCCTAAACAACAAGAATCAAGGTAAGAAACGTAGTTTAATTGCTCCATTTGGTGAAAAACCCGGGTTTGGGTTTTGGGATTTTAAAAGTGGCAAGAATCGCCCAAAAACGCACGTTTAGGGTAATAAAACATGTAAGAAGCTTAGATTTAGGTTCCTGGATGATAACCCAAGGGTTTGGGGGGAAAAGATTGGATTTTTGGGTTAAAATGAGCTGATTCGTAAATTTCAGCTTGTTCTGCGAAATTAAGCACTCGTCCAGCGAAACTGTAAGTTCGTCCAGCGAAACTAGGAGCATTTTTAGCGAGACTACAGTTTCGCTGCAGCGAAACTACAATTTCACTTGAGCGAAACTATAGTTTCTATGATAACTTCGCTGATGCCCAGGTTGGCCCTTAGACATTTCAAAACTAGGGAATTCCAACGAAAGTTGGGCGCTCAAGGTAGCGAATCTGTCCAGCGAAACTGGCAGAATGCTGCCCAGCGAAACAAGCAGCGAAACAAGCAGCGAAACTGCTGGTTCGCCTGGTGAAACTATGGGCGAAATTACGGGCGAAATTACGGGCAAAATTATAGGCGAAACTAGTAGCGAATTTAGGCAGAAATTAACTCTTTTGAGTGTTAACGTATCTGCAGGTGGTATAGTGTGACCTTCTCTTTTAAGGCTTGATTGAGAAGCTGCCTGTCGAGCACAGGTGAGTTCTAGGACCCCAATTTTACTTGTTTTTAAACGAATTTGGGGCTGGAACACATACAAACCTATTTATTGAAATGTGTATGTATGATGTCGTGTATGATGATATATGATTGGTATATGTATGTTCCTTATGATGGTGTATATATGTATCACTCCGTTACTTTACGTATTATGATAACGAATGAACGAAGTATTATGTAACATAAAGTGAAAGATAATGAAAGAGGAACACGACGATGAATGCATGAATTAACGAAGGAATGAATGAGTAATAAGATGATGAATTCATGCATTAATGAACGAACAAATGAACGATGTCTTGTAAGCATTGGATACAGTGAACGGGTCATTCTTGGTGATTGACCATATGTATGGTACCCCTGCCGCTTACCTCTAGTACCGTGGCATACGTTTTGCTGTTCATTTAATGACTTCGGCCCGGTAGCTAAGACTGATCGAGGTATAGCATATGGTAGTGGTACAAAAGATATCCAATGTACAAGAAAGGATGTAACGGGATCCTTGTCATTCGACCACAGTAATCATCGCTGCGTGCCATGAAGTGGGTAAAGCCTGACAGGATTCTAAATAAGAAGGGAAAGATAACGATGTATAATGAACGAATGAATGAATGAATGAGATAATAAAGATATTGATGTATGATCACGCGTAAAGAAGAACGGTTTAATGAAAGCAAAGTATGTTTATAATAAAACTAGAACTCACTCAGCAACGCTGACTTTTTATGTGTTTTCAGCTCGCAGGTAGTGTTGCTGGGGATGGTACGAGGCGGCTGCTCAACTCTTTTGGGATGACATTCTCCTTTTGATAATGCTGCAATGCACCGGGTGTGGGTGCATAATATATGCAACAAAGTATGTTGCATGAGAGTGTCAAGAGTTCCTAAAGGGTTCCGATGTACGGAATTACTTAAGGAATATTCTTTATGATGAAAATTTTTGTATTAACGTACTAGAGGTCACTATATATGATCCTATGATTGTTGAGGATTTGCATAAACAGGATTATCTAAGAAATCTTCGGTTTCATATGCTTCCGCAGCAATCATAGTAAAGTTAGGCAATGTAAAGAAAGCTTGTATTTTGTATTCGAGTCAACGATGTAATGCATTGTAAAAGCTTTTATGGTGAAATGAGAATGAAGTACTTTTAAATTCCGCTGTGTTACTTTACCTAGTATTTGTAAATTATATATTGAAGTGCGATGAATGGCTAACTGTGAGGTGCCCAGGGAACGGGGCCTTACAAGTTGGTATCAGAGCCAAAGTTTAAGTGAAATGGGTAAATTTTCAAATAAACCTAAACTTAAACTGAAAATGGGACAGAAAAGGGAAGAATGTCATCTGAGTAGCTACGTGCCATCAGGTATTTTCTTAAAGATTAAACGGGATTATGTGCGCATGTAATGTGGTGTATGTGTACTGTTAGACTTAGATGCTAATGTAGTCTGGATAGGTGATGCTCGGGGTACGAAGAGTATAGTAAGTGGCTAATCACAACTGGCCACTGTAATTAGGAACTTGCTATACTTGACATAAACTGAGTTATTTCCTTGAATGACCGTGTTAGTATTTGAACCTTTCAGTGTGTGATAGAAGATGGTCGGTGGTAGATTATCTAAAGCCCCACATGGTGGAGGCGGTGGCGGAAGTGGTGCGGAACCATGAGCCATAAGAGGAAGGTCTAGATTAGAGAAGAAGGTTCCTGAAGAACCTAATACTACTCCTCCTGAGGGAGTGGATGAGAGTGTTGATTTGAGGGCCTTGGTAAAAGAGGCAGTGATCGATGAGGTGCACCAGGTCATGCAGACGATCTTACCGTCTGTGGTGACCGAAGTGATAAAGGCCGTACGCGAAGATGAGAGGCGAGGGAGGAATCGATCCTCAGAGAGACAGCAACGACAAGGGCCGGAAACGGTTCTTTCTAATAATGAAGAGGAAGAGGAGGAGGAGTCAGTGCATGAGACAACACGGGGTTGTAACTACGGGGCATTTATGAGGTGCAAGCCCCCTACTTTTGACGGTTCTGGCACGGCTACTGATGCTCACCAATGGGTGAGAGAAATGGAGGCGGTCCTCGATATTAGTGATTGTCGGGAGGACAAGAAAGTGAAGTTTGCTACCCACTCTTTTACGGGTTCGGCTTTATGCTGGTGGGACAACATAGTCCAGGCCGATGGTAGCAGGGCCATTGGAAAGATGAAGTGGTCCGAGCTGAAAAGGATGGTGATCGAGGAGTTCAGTCCTCGCCGGGAAATGGATAAAGTAGAGAGAGAGTTCCTGCAGTTGGAGGCGGGGACGATGACCCACCAACAGTACACCACCAAATTCAATGACATGGCGAGAATGGTGCCGGACCAGGTGACGCCGGTGTCTCGAAAGATCAACCGGTATATCCAGGGGTTGCCGGCCGACATCCGCACGCACTTGATTACTGCCCGACCGAGTACTTTTAGGTCGGCAGTAGATTTGGCTGGGAGGCTATACGATGAAAGGGCTAGGATGGTGAAGGCTGAGGGTGGTAAGAAGGAAGGTGGTGAGAAAAGTTGGCAGGGAAAGAGGTTTGGTCGAGGTGATACCTCGATAAGTAACAAGAAGGCAAGGGTGGATGACCGCCGTGTGGTCACGTTAGGAGCAGAATTGAGGAAGTGTGGCCAATGTGGAAGAGAGCACTCGGGGGAGTGCAAGTGGGGATCCAATATCTGCTTCAAGTGTGGGAAGACAGGGCATATGGCCAAGGATTGCTAGATGGGCAAGTGTTTTAACTGTGGGGAAAGGGGTCATATGAGCAGAGATTGCAAGAAGCCGAGGGCTGAGGGCTCAGGGGAGAATAAGACGGGAGGAGAAGCACCAAAGGCAAAGGCTAGGGCATTCACGATGACGCAAGAGGAGGCTAGAACGGACCCCGACGTGGTGTCCGGTACGTTCCTGATAAACCAAATTTTAGCCTCTGTATTATTTGATTCGGGTGCCAGTAGGAGTTTTATTTCTACTACCTTCTGTGCTAAACTGCATGTTAGGAGTAAATGCCTTGATGAGTCCTTTGATGTAGAAACTGCTATTGGTAAATCCACTAGGGTTACGGATGTAATAGAGGACTGTGCTGTAGAATTAGAAGGTCATAGGTTTGCTGCCAAGTTACATGTGATGCCCCTAGGAGGATTTGATGTAGTATTAGGGATGGATTGGTTAGCAACCTACGAAGCAAATATCGTGTGCCGGAAGAAAATGATTAGGCTGACGGCGGCTGACGGAAGTCCGGTGATAATATATGGCGATCGCGTTACGACGATTCCAAAGGTGATCTCGATGGTGGTGGCGGGAAAGTGTATGAGGCGCGGATGTAGCGCCTACTTATGTTACGTAAAGGATGTGGAAACGCCAACACCACAATTATCTGATGTCCCTGTGGTGTGTGACTTTCCAAATGTGTTTCCCGAAGACTTATCGGGATTGCCACCTGACCGGGAGATTGAGTTCCAGATCGACCTGATACCGGGTGCTCAACCTGTTGCCAAAGCACTATATCGCTTGGCTCCAACGGAAATGAAAGAGTTGATGGAGCAGTTGCAAGAACTGCTAGATAAGGGGTTCATTAGGCCGAGTATCTCGCCGTGGGGTTCTCCGGTCCTGTTCGTAAAGAAAAAGGACGGTAGTATGAGGATGTGCATCGACTACCGAGAGCTAAATAAGTTGACTGTGAAGAACAGATACCCCTTGCCAAGAATCGATGACTTGTTTGATCAAATTCAGGGTGCTAGCTGGTTTTCACGAATAGACCTTCGATCGGGCTACCATCAACTGAAGGTGAAGGAGCAGGATATCCCTAAAACAGCTTTTCGTACGCGCTATGGTCACTACGAGTTTCTTGTCATGTCTTTTGGTTTGACCAATGCGCCGGCTGCTTTTATGGATTTGATGAACCGAGTGTGTCGGCCGATGTTGGATAAATCAGTGATCGTGTTTATTGATGACATCCTGATTTATTCACGAAGCGAGATAGAACACGCCGGTCACATTCGAGAAGTACTAGAAACGTTGAGAAGGGAGAAATTGTACGCCAAGTTCTCCAAGTGCGCATTCTGGTTGCGTGAAGTCCAGTTCTTGGGTCTCGTGGTCAATCCAGAGGGAATTATGGCCGATCCGACAAAGGTGGAAGCGGTAATCCAATGGAGGTATCCAAAGACGCCATCCGAGATCCGCAGTTTCTTGGGTTTGGCGGGCTATTATAGAAGATTTATTCAAGACTTCTCCAAGATTGCTTCCCCACTGACCAAGTTGACCCAGAAGGATGTGAAGTTTGTATGGGGTCAAGCTCAAGAAAAGGCGTTTGAAGAATTGAAGACGAGGTTGACCCAGGCTCCTGTATTGGCATTACCCGATGGAAGCGAAGACTTGGTGGTTTATTCTGATGCTTCCTACTCGGGTTTGGGGTGCGTGTTAATGCAAAGAGGAAAGGTTATAGCCTATGCATCCCGACAGCTGAAAGTTCATGAAGTTAATTACCCCACTCATGACTTGGAGCTAGCAGTTGTGGTCTTCGCATTAAAGATTTGGAGGCACTACCTATACGGGACGAAGTGCACCATTTTCACGGACCACAAGAGCTTGAAGTACTTCTTCGAGCAAAAGGATCTAAACATGAGGCAAAGGCGATGGTTAGAGCTGATAAAAGACTATGATTGTGAAATCCATTACCATCCGGGCAAGGCCAACGTGGTGGCGGATGCCCTTAGCCGAAAGGAAAGGCCCGAGCCGATTCGGGTGAGGGCTTATCAGCTAATCATGACCTCTGATGTGATGACCCAGGTTAAGGAGTTCCAAGACGAAGCTTTGAAGGAAGATCGTCTTAACTCCGAAAGAATGAGAGGTCTAGTTACAGAACTGGGTGAGAACACCCTTGGTGTTAAGACCCGATTTGGGCGAATGAGGATTCCTCGGTACGGGGATCTACGTGGAAAGATCATGGACGAGGCCCATAAGACTCGATATTCCATTCACCCCGGTGCCACCAAGATGTACCAGGACATGAAGAAAGACTATTGGTGGCCGGGCATGAAGCGTGATATGGTGGAATATGTGAGTAAGTGTCTGACTTGTTTACAAGTAAAGGCAGAACACCAGAAACCTTACGGGAAGATCCAACCGTTGCATATACCCGAGTGGAAGTGGGAGCACATCACAATGAATTTCATCACGAAGCTACCACGTACCCCGAAAGGGTATGATGCTATATGGGTGATAGGTGATCGATTGACGAAGAGTTCCCACTTCCTACCGATCCGCGAGACGTACTCATCTGAAAGATTGGCGGATCTATTCATCAAAGAAATCATAGCTCGTCATGGCGTGCCGGTGTCCATCGTGTCGGATCGTGACACCCGTTTTACATCGAAATTTTGGAAGAGATTCCATGATGCGATGGGGACGAGACTACATATCAGCACGGCGTATCACCCCCAGACGGACGGTCAGTCTGAGAGGACGATCCAAACACTCGAAGACATGCTTCGGGCGTGCGTTATCGATTTTGGAGGAAGTTGGGATAATCACTTACCGTTAGCAGAATTCTCGTACAATAACAGCTATCATGCCAGCATTGGCATGCCACCTTACGAGATGTTGTACGGTAGGAAGTGTAGGACGCCCGTATGTTGGGGAGACATTGGGCAGAAGGAACTGGGAGGTGTCGAGGTAGTTGAAGTAACGACTGAAAACTTAGAAAAGATCAAAGCCTTCATGAAGGCAGCGAAAGATAGGCAAAAGTCGTATGCTGATAAGAGGCGGAGACCGATAGAGTTCAAGGTTGGTGACCGAGTCATGTTGAAGGTCTCGCCCTGGAAAGGCATTATCCGATTCAGAAAACGAGGTAAGCTAAGCCCGAGATATATAGGACCTTTCCGAATCATCGCACGAGTAGGAGAGGTAGCCTAACGACTGGAACTGCTAGATGAGTTAAGTGGAATTCATCCCACGTTCCATGTATCTCATCTGAGAAAGTGCTTAGCTGATGAAGATATGATTGTTCCACTGGAGGATATTGAAGTAGACGAACGGCTCAATTACATGGAGCAACCAGTGGCAATCATTGATCGTAAAGAAAAGAGGTTAAGGAATAAAGTGGTTCCCCTTGTGCGTGTACAGTGGAAGCACAGGAAGGGATCCGAGTCTACGCGGGAGACTGAGGAAGAGATGAGACAACATTACCCACATCTGTTTGAGGAATAACAGGTTTCGAGGATGAAACCTAAATAAGGGGGTGGACTTGTAACACCCGGAAAATTTTCTAAGCGAGTCAAGTAATAAGAATGGGCTCAGACGAAAACCATTTAATAAATATAAAATGGTTGTGGTTGTTAGACCGAGTTAACCCTTCGGGTCACGAGTTTAACGAGCTTGGAGTCACGGGAACGCCTGGCATATATATAGATGGATCAGCTGAACAACTCTCATTTGCACTCAAACAACCGGTTCTAGAGAGAGAAAGTGTAGAGAGAGAAAGTGTCGGATCGAGGCTCGATTGGTCAAGGATCGAAGGTTGGTGTTTGTGGACTCCTAAACAACAAGAATCAAGGTAAGAAACGTAGTTTAATTGCTCCATTTTGTGAAAAACCCGGGTTTGGGTTTTGGGATTTTAAAAGTGGTAAGAATCGCCCAAAAACGCACGTTTTAGGGTAATAAAACATGTAAGAAGCTTAGATTTAGGTTCCTGGATGATAACCCAAGGGTTTGGGTGGAAAAGATTGGATTTTTGGGTTAAAATGAGCTGATTCGTAAATTTCAGCTCGTTCTGCGAAATTAAGCACTCGTCCAGCGAAACTGTAAGTTCGTCCAGCGAAACTAGGAGCATTTTCAGCGAGACTACAGTTTCGCTGCAGCGAAACTACAATTTCGCTTGAGCGAAATTATAGTTTCTATGATAACTTCGCTGATGCCCAGGTTGGCCCTTAGACATTGCGAAACTAGGGAATTCCAACGAAAGTTGGACGCTCAAGGTAGCGAATCTGTCCAGCGAAACTGGCAGAATGCTGCTCAGCGAAACAAGCAGCGAAACTGCTGGTTCGCCTAGCGAAACTATGGGCAAAATTACGGGCGAAATTACGGGCGAAATTATAGGCGAAACTAGTAGCGAATTTAGGCAGAAATTAACTCTTTTGAGTGTTAACGTATCTGCAGGTGGTATAGTGTGACCTTCTCTTTTAAGGCTTGATTGAGAAGCTGCCTGTCGAGCACAGGTGAGTTCTAGGACCCCTCTTTTACTTGTTTTTAAACGAATTTGGGGCTGGAACACATACAAACCTGTTTATTGAAATGTGTATGTATGATGCCGTGTATGATGATATATGATTGGTATATGTATGTTCCTTATGATGATGTATATATGTATCACTCCGTTACTTTACGTATTATGATAACGAATGAACGAAGTATTATGTAACATAAAGTGAAAGATAATGAAAGAGGAACACGACGATGAATGCATGAATTAACGAAGGAATGAATGAGTAATAAGATGATGAATTCATGCATTAATGAACGAACAAATGAACGATGTCTTGTAAGCATTGGATACAGTGAACGGGTCATTCTTGGTGATTGACCATATGTATGGTACCCCTGCCGCTTACCTCTAGTACCGTGGCATACGTTTTGTTGTTCATTTAATGACTTCGGCCCGGTAGCTAAGACTGATCGAGGTATAGCATATGGTAGTGGTACAAAATATATCCAATGTACAAGAAAGGATGTAACGGGATCCTTGTCATTCGACCACAGTAATCATCGCTGCGTGCCATGAAGTGGGTAAAGCCTGACAGGATTCTAAATAAGAAGGGAAAGATAATGATGTATAATGAACGAATGAATGAATGAATGAGATAATAAAGATATTGATGTATGATCACGTGTAAAGAAGAACGGTTTAATGAAAGCAAAGTATGTTTATAATAAAACTAGAACTCACTCAGCAACGTTGACTTTTTATGTGTTTTCAGCTCGCAGGTAGTGTTGCTGGGGATGGTACGAGGCGGCTACTCAACTCTTTTGGGATGGCATTCTCCTTTTGATAATGCTGCAATGCACCGGGTGTGGGTGCATAATACATGCAACAAAGTATGTTGCATGAGAGTGTCAAGAGTTCCTTAAGGGTTCCGATGTACGGAATTACTTAAGGAATATTCTTTATGATGAAAATTTTTGTATTAACGTACTAGAGGTCACTATATATGACCCTATGATTGTTGAGGATTTGCATAAACGGGATTATCTAAGAAATCTTCGGTTTCATATGCTTCCGCAGCAATCATAGTAAAGTTAGGCAATGTAAAGAAAGCCTGTATTTTGTATTTGAGTCAACGATGTAATGCATTGTAAAAGCTTTTATGGTGAAATGAGAATGAAGTACTTTTAAATTCCGCTGCGTTACTTTACCTAGTATTTGTAAATTATATATTGAAGTGCGATGAATGGCCAACTGTGAGGTGCCCAGGGAACGGGGCCTTACATTAGAGGATTTGCTGAGAGCATGTGTGATTGATTTTGGTGGGAATTAGGATACTCACTTACCATTAGCTGAGTTCTCATACAATAATAGTTATCACACCAGTATTAAAGTTGCCTTATTTGAAGCTTTGTACGGAAGTAAGTGTCGTTCACCTTTGTGTTGGGCAGAAATTGGAGAAAGACAATTATCTGGACCAAAAATCATTCAAGAAACGACTGACAAGATTGGGCAGATCAGAAAGAGACTTGAAGCGGCAAGAAGCAGACAAAAGAGCTATGTGGATATTCGAAGAAAACCGTTGGAATTTCAAGTTGGTGACAGAGTATTTCTGAAAGTATCCCCTTGGAAGGGCATTGTTAGATTTGGTAAACGAGGAAAACCCAATCCTCGATTCATTGGGCCATTTGAGATATAGAACGTATTGGACCAGTTGCATACCGTCTTAATTTATAAAATGAACTCGGAAGTGTGCATAACGTATTTCCTGTGTCCAATCTTAAGAAATGTATGTCAGACGAATTACTAATTATTCCACCAGAGGAAGTTTGCATTGATGGCAAACTGCATTTCATCGAAGAACCCATAGAAGTTTTGGATTGGAAGGTTCAGAAGCTTAGATGAAGTCAAATCAAATTGGTCAAAGTAAGATGGAGTTCTAAGAGAGGACCTGAATTTACATGGGAACGTGAAGATCAAATACAATAGAAGTATCCCCTTCTTAAATCCGAGCCTAATGCAGATGCAGCAATGTAAATTTCAGGACAAAATTTCTTAAACAAGGGGAGACTGTGACAACCGGTCAAAATCAGGTCAACGTCAACTCAATTCTGTCTGATAATAGTAAACATATATTTATATATTCTGACGTGTTTGGTTATAAGAAACCTTGACCAATGTTTCATGCGAAACCCGTTGTCTGTTAACTGGGTGAGACTAAAACTAAATCAATAATAATAACTAATAATAATAATAACTAATAATAATAATAGTATGATTATGTGGTGTAGGTGCATGAAAGCCACCTAAACACCACAATCCCCATATAATCTCAAGTGCACACACTTCACACTTCACACTTCACCCAACCTTTCATCTTCCTCTCCTTCATCCCTCTCCATCGGTCACCACCACCCACCGAGACCACCACATCACCACCATTCCACCACCGGCCGCCACCCCGCCGCCGCGACCACCCCACCTCCGAAACCATCACAACCGCCGGAACCACTACCATCACCAATCATCACCAGCATCCCGTCACCCTCACCATCAAACACAACCACCGAGACCACCACCACCGTCCGACACCACCACCGCAACCACCATCTACCACCACAACCACCATCCACCACCCTCACCATCGACCACCATCTCTAACCCGTCAACCCACCACCTTCAGTCACTAAACCCCCGCCCCCTCCCTTCAGCCACCGTGAGCACCACCACAACCCCACCTTCGAAATCACACCACCACCATCATAAGAAGCCTGCATTTTCGTTCTTGTGGGTCAAAAACAAGAGGGTTTTCAAGCAAAGTTGGGTTTAGGGTTTGAAGGTGAAACCAGGTCTTGAAGAACTGAGAGCTAATGCTAGAAACCTTTGGTTTAGGGTTGAGGTATAATTATTTGGGTTAACTTGTATATGAATGTTCATGCATGGTTGATCAAGATGGAAATCTTGATGATTTGGTTCACCCGCTTAGATGTTTTAGAAAAAGTTGGCATTTTGATGAAAAAGGATTTTGATTTGGGTTATAATTTGATATTTTGATGTTGTTGTAGTTTTAGTTGATAAATCCTATTATTGTATGATTTTGGGTTATGAGAATGTAGTAAGATGAATGTATATGGCTATGTATGTATGGATAGGTGAATGAATATGGTGATTATGGTTCATAAGGGTTTTAGATAGAACCTTTGGAAGTGTGGACAAATGGATAATATTGACGTCTTAAGAACCCTTTAGATAAATGAGGACTTAAAGACAAATAAAAGATTTAATTAGGAAGAATGATGACGTTGAATATAAATTCTTAGAAAAATAACTAAGATTAAACTTTACAAAGTATTAAGAAAAAGATATTTTAACAAGAAAATGTTAGTTAAGAAAACATGAAGATTTAATTCAAGGACAATGGAACAATATGAAGGATATATATTAACTTAAAAATAACATTTAAATACTTTTTCAAAACAAATTATATAAAATAGATTTTTACATAAATGTATTTTGAAACTATCAAAAATAACTAAAAATACCTTAAAATATAATTATTTTAAAACTCATAAATAAAGTCACTTAAAAAGAATATATATAAAGTATATATTCATAAATCAAATTTATTTTGTCTATAAAAGAAATGTGATATTTATTAAATAAATTCTATTTAGAATCTTGAATAAAATCAATATAAAACAAATAGGTAACTAATTAGAATTTCATAATTTAATTGGTTAGTTTAAGAAATTGGAATAGTATTTATAAGAAATAATAGAAGAATTAGAATAAACTAAGATATTATTAAATGTTAGTAAGTTTAATTATTCATGTTAAATGATTTATTAAGAAAATGCCTAATAAATGATAATCCTTTAAAAAAAATAAAATTATTTCTTAAAAACATCTTCAAACGGTTCAAAAAGGCGTTTTTATTGACAAAAGTCAAATAAGTTGGGTGAATAACATTTTGAGCAAAATTTGCAATTATTTAAAGAAAGTCTTTCACGTCTAGGATCGTGATTAAACCGATGTGGGACGCTTAAAACCGGAGATTTGAATCAGCGAAGGTGAGTACTTCGGCCCCATTTTAAATATTGTTTTATTTAAACTGTTTTGGGGGAAAAGCATGTATGTTGATTAACTGTTTTTATATATGATGGGTAAACGAGTATAATATATGTTATGATGATATAAGTTGAGGCAATAGTATCAGAGAATACTATTGGTCCCTAAATCCCCTCATAATTATTAACCTCGGGGATGAGTCCGCAAACTATATTGGTAGATCTATCGGGTTAGAAGGGCCCGCTCTCGCGACCAGTCGTGTTGGTCAGGTTGTAGCGAGGGAGTTTATATGTCTGGATAGTTGTGGGGCAACGACGTGTTTCTTGTCTTGATTATGGACTTATGTCCAGAATAAATCATAGTACCTAGCTAATCTATGTTAAGTATATTATCTCGCTACATCATAATGGTTTTGAAAAACTAAATATTTATAAAAATTATTGAAACCCGAATGCTCACCAACTTATTGTTGACTGGTATTTTCTCATGCTTTTCAGGGTTATAGGTATGCTTGATTTGGGAATGGTGGAAGTGTGTCTTTGGAAAGATCAAACGACTTTATGTTGACTACTTTAAGTCTTGAATGATAAACTTGTTGTTTTGTAAACTAAACTTGATAATGTAGTATGTTCGAATATTTTGTCATGTAAAGATAATCAACTTATTAATAAATAAGTGTGTGACTACGACCGTTGGAATACCCCAACTTCCGTTACCACAACGTCACGCGACCTTCGGGGTGTGACAAGTGCTGTTTTATGAAATACAGCACAAAACGTCAAATACAGCACAACTTCACATAATTTGTTTTTTTTGTAAAAAAATATAGCAATACTATACTCAATTTAAAAAGAAAAAAATGCTTGATTTTATGGTGCAATTTGTTTTAAAAAATAATCTAGCATGAAAATGTTATAAACATTTAAAAAAATTGGGGGAAACTATTTTATGGTGCAATTTGTTTTAAAAAATAATATATCATCAAAAAGTTATAAACATTTAAAAAAAATTAAGGAAAACTCAAAAAAGTCAACAAAAGTGGTTACATACCCAAAATGCCTTTCTAACTTTTTATTTACAACATTATCATCTTAGTGATTGATTAGACAATGGCAGGCTAAGATCATTTCTTAACCTTCTTAGACAAAATACATTTTTAGTGGAACCTCTCTCTCTTTCTCTCTCTCTCTCTCTCTCTCTCTATATATATATATATATATATATATATATATATACATATATATATATACACACATAAACAAACAAACAAACAAACAAACCCAATATATCCCACTCAAGAGCAGGGTCTGGTGGGATAGGTGGTGGCGAGTCTTTCCTCTATCTTGGTAGGTAGAGAGACCGCTTCCAAAGAGACCCCCGACTCGATAACAAAAGCAATAACGATAGCAAGGGATTATAAAAAATATCATACAGCACATAGCACACAGCATACAATAATATAACAGCTAAATAATTAGAAAATGAAAAAGCATACATCAGAGAAGCGGCAAGTATTACCTATAAAGGGCAGATGTGGACTACGTACACATCAGGCCCCGCAACATGTCTTCAATTACCCTTCCTACCTATAGGTCCCACTCAAAGTCCTTAATTTTAATTCTACGCCTCCACTCACTCTTATCCTCGATCATGTACTCAGAGAGGTGTAAGTGTACCATATCTCACCTAATTATCTCGTCCCAAGTCAACCTAGGTCTTCCTCTACTCCTTCTGCCCTCTAAGATAATGTTCTCTACTGCTCTAACTGGTGCTGCCATTGATCTCCTCTTGACATGCCCAAACCATCTTAATCTTCCGTCTCGTATTTTAGCTGCGATACAAGCCACTTCTAACTTCTGTCAAAACACTTCGTTTCTTATCCGATCCAGTCTTGTGTGCCCACACATCCACCTCAGCATTCGCATTTCCGCTACTTCTATGTGTTTCTCGAGCGATTTCTTTATGGCCCAGCAGTCTATTCCATATAACATAGCTGGGCGTACTACCACTCGGTATAGTTTTCCCTTTAGTTTTGCTGGAAATCTCTTATCACATAGAATCCCTGATGCTGCTCTCCACTTGCACCATCCTACTTGAACACAGTGAGCTACATCGCTGTGTATCTCTCCGTCCTCCTGCAGGTACGAGCCCAGGTATTTAAACCTAGACGTTCGTGGTACTGCCATACCCTGGATACTAATTTAGGTGTCCTCTTTCGCCTCACCACTAAAGTTACAATGCATGTATTCCGTCTTAAAGCGACTTATCCTTAAGCCTTTGCGCTCTAGTGCTGCTCTCCACTGTTCTAGCGTGACGTTAAGCACCATTTTAGATTCTGATATTAAGACAATATCATCCGCAAAGAGCATGCACCACGGAACTAGCTGTTGTATAGACTTGGTCATCTCATCCAACACTATGGTAAAGAGAAATGGGCTCAGTGCCGATCTTTGGTGGAGTCCCACTTCCACTGGGAAGTAGTCCGTGCTCCGACCGGAGCTCACACACACGTTTTTGCCTCGTCGTACAAACCCTTGATTATTCTGATATACCTCTCTGGTACCATTCTAAGTCGTAGACTTTCCCAAATTAGTTGATGCGGAATATTGTCATAGGCCTTTTCTAGGTCGATGAATACCATATGGAGGTCCCTTTTCTTTTCTCTATATTTCTCCATTATCCTCCTTATGACGTGTATGGGTTATATTGTAGAGCATCCTGGCATAAATCCAAATTGGTTTAATGCTATCTGAGTTTCTTGTCTAATTCTCGTGTCAATAACTCTTTCCCATAATTTCATCGTGTGACTCAATAGCTTTATTCCCCTGTAGTTTTTGCAACATTGGACATCTCCTTTTTTCTTATATATGGGGACTATGACACTGGTTCTCCACTGGTCTGGCATCTTCCCTGTCTTAAAGATAGTGTTGAATAAATCTGTTAGCCATTGGAGACCCTCATCTCCCAGGCATTTCCACACTTCAATCGGTATGTTGTCTGGCCCCATCGCTTTAGCCCTTCCTATTTTCTTCATAGCTCTCGTAACTTCGTCTAATGTGATGCTTCTATAATAGCATTTGTTTTGTTACGTTGTTTGGGTTGTTTATGTCACACCCCCGCTAATAGCGGAAATACGGGGAATGTGAGCTAGACGGGATCGTCATAACACATGGTATATGATAGAGTAGCAATAAAAATATGATGACAAGCGTGTCATGATGACACCCGAACACAGTTGGAGACTTGTGTCGTGTATAATCAAGTTCACGACCTCAATAGGTTCCTCAATAAAATGAAGCTTTTCGTCGATCTTGATTTCCTCAATTGGTACGTGTAAGGACTCGTCCGCCAAACACTTTTTGAGGTTCGACACGTGAAAAGTATCATGCACACCGCTGAGTTCTTGTGGCAACCTCAATCGGTAAGCCACCGGACCGATTCTTTCTGTAATCTCGAATGGTCCTACGTATCGAGGGGCTAACTTCCCTTTCTTACCAAATCGTACGATCCCTTTCCAGGGAGAGACTTTAAGTAAGACATGATCCGCAACCTTGAATTCTAGAGGCTTCCGACGGTTGTCGGCATAGCTCTTTTGGCGATCTCTAGCCGCTTTAAGTCTGTCTTTGATTTGGAAGATCTTATCGGTGGTTTCTTGAATGATCTCTGGGCCTGTAAGCTGGCTTTCACCAACTTCAGCCCAACAAACCGGTGATCTACATTTCCGGCCATACAACGCTTCTAATGGTGCACATCCAATACTAGTATGGTAACTGTTATTGTAGGAAAACTCGATCAGTGGTAGATGAGTATCCCAACTGCCACCAAAATCAATGGCACATGCCCTCAGCATGTCCTCAAGCGTTTGTATCGTTCGTTCACTTTGGCCGTCTGTCTGGGGGTGATAGGCTGTACTCATGTCTAACCGAGTGCCCATCGCTTTCTGTAACGTCTGCCAAAACCGTGAGGTGAATCGGCTGTCTCGGTCGGATATGATTGACACCGGCACCCTGTGCCGTGTCACGACCTCTTTGATGTACAACCTTGCCAGCTTATCCATCTTGTAGTCTTCTCGGATAGGCAAGAAGTGAGCGGATTTCGTCATTCGATCCACCACGACCCATATCGTGTCGTGTCCGCTTGGAGTTCTCGGGAGTTTGGTAATGAAATACATAGTGATGTTCTCCCATTTCCACTCGGGAATTTCAGGTTGTTGCAATAATCCCGATGGTTTCTGGTGTTCA
This sequence comes from Flaveria linearis, assembly GCA_024085815.1. Classification (NCBI taxonomy): domain Eukaryota; kingdom Viridiplantae; phylum Streptophyta; class Magnoliopsida; order Asterales; family Asteraceae; genus Flaveria; species Flaveria linearis. The sequence continues at coordinate 48,562,378 of CM044001.1, forward strand.
GCCTTAACCTTTGAACAAGTCAAGCATTTGCTCACATATATAGCAATATCTTTCTTCATGCCTGGCCACCAGTACAGCTCTTTCAGATCGTGGTACATCTTGTCTGCACCAGGATGAACAGAGTATCGAGTCTTGCGTGCTTCATCCAAGACTAGTGCACGTACACCTCCCCATCTGGGTACCCATATACGATCCACGAAGTAATGTACGCCGTCATCCTTGCGAGTCATTTGTTTATCCAATCCTCGGAATTCTTCTCCCGCAAGGTTCTCTTCTTTCAAAGCCTCGTTTTATGCAATTTGAATCTGAGCCTTTAAATTAGTTTGGATAGTCAACCCTAGCACTCGAGCACGTAATGGTTTCACGCGTTCCTTGCGACTCAAAGCATCAGCCACCATGTTAGCTTTCCCTGGATGATACCGGATTTCACAATCGTAGTCGCTAAGTAGCTCTACCCAGCGTCGCTGTCGCATGTTAAGTTCTTTCTGATTCATGATGTGTTGAAGGCTCTTATGGTCTGTGTAGATGATACATTTGGTTCCATATAGATAATGCCTCCATATCTTGAGTGCAAACACTACGGCTCCCAATTCCAAATCGTGAGTTGTGTAATTCTTTTCATGCACCTTGAGTTGTCGCGAAGCGTAAGCAATTACCTTATCATTCTGCATTAGTACACAGCCCAAACCTTGATGTGAAGCATCACAGTACACCACAAAATCATCAGTTCCGTCTGGGAGGGACAATATCGGTGCGTTGCACAACTTCTCCTTCAATGTTTGGAACGCCTGTTCTTGTGCTTTCCCGCAATCGAACTTCTTGTCTTTCTGAGTCAACAAAGTTAACGGTTGGGAAATTTTGGAGAAATTGGCAATGAAGCGACGATAGTATCCGGCTAATCCTAAGAATTGTCGTATCTCTGAAGGTGTCTGGGGTGTATCCCATTTCTTCACAGCTTCAATCTTGCCAGGATCCACATGAATTCCATCCTTGTTGACCACATGACCCAAAAACCTCACTTCTCGAAGCCAGAATTCACACTTCGAGAATTTGGCGAAAAGTTTATCTTCCCGCAACAGTTCCAGTATTGCTCGAAGGTGTTCTTCGTGGTCCTCTTTTGAACGGGAGTAGATAAGTACGTCGTCTATGAACACGATCACGAACTTATCAAGATAAGGCTTACACACCCGATTCATCAGATCCATAAAGACAGCTGGTGCGTTGGTCAATCCGAATGGCATGACCAAGACCTCATAGTGTCCGTAACGAGTTCTAAATACTGTTTTCGGAATATCGTCCTCGAATACTCTTAGTTGATGATATCCAGATCGGAGATCGATCTTAGAGAAATACGAGGCTCCTTGCAATTGATCGAACAGGTCGTCGATTCTGGGGAGAGGATACCGATTCTTCACGGTCAATTTGTTCAATTCTCTGTAGTCGATACACATACGGAACGACCCATCCTTCTTCTTGACAAATAACACCGGTGCTCCCCATGGTGAATGACTCGATCGAATGAAACCCTTCTCCAGTAGTTCCTGTAGTTGGCTGGACAACTCTTGCATCTCAGAGGGTGCTAACCGATAAGGTGTCTTTGCTACCGGTGTAGCTCCAGGAATCAGCTCTATACGGAATTCCACCTGTCGTGGAGGAGGCAATCCAGACAAATCATCAGGGAACACTTCCGGGTAATCCCGTACAATCAGAATGTCCGCCAATTTTGTCTCTTCTTCCTTCTTTTCTACCACGTGAGCCAGAAAAGTGTACCACTGCTTTCGTAGACTTTGGCGTGCTTTCATGCAGGAGATAAGCTTCAAGTTCTTTCCCGGTAGCTCCCCTTGTATTCTGAGTACTTTCACGTCTGACATGGGAATCCGCACTACTTTATCTCGGCAAACAATCTCGGCTCCATGCTTAGACAACCAATCCATCCCCACTATTACGTCGAAGCTCCCCAACTCAAAAGGTATCAAATCTATGCTGAAGACCTGGTCTTCCAACATTAAGGTGCAGTCCTTAATAATTTCCTCTGCCTGTTCAACCCTACCATTTGCCATTTCTACGGAGTAACTAGTTTCTAGTCTACTGGCACTCAAATCAAGCATTTGCACAAACTCAGATGATATAAAACTATTGTCTGCTCCAGTATCAAACAGTACAGATGCGAAGTGGTTGTTGAGTAAGTGCGTACCCGTGACAACGTTCGGATCTTGACGGGCATCATTAGCTCCAATGACGAAGGCACGTCCCCGTGCAGCATTGCCTTGGTTTCCTTGGCCTTGCGCACCCGCTATGGCCAGTATCTGCTGCTGGTTGTTTCCCTGCTGACCTGGTGCCCTGTTCAGTCGGGGGCACATATTCCTGAAGTGATCGAGGGCTCCACACTCGTAGCAAGCCCTGGCATTCCCAGCGGGGTTAACCGCGTTGATGGGTGCCACAAGGTTTGGCGCTACTCTGCAGTCTCTTGCTTGATGCCCCGGGCGTCTGCAGTTCAAACACACCCGGCACGGCGTTGCTGGAGGATGATGAAGATTACACTTGTCACATTTCGGGTGCGGCCCAGCATATTCCCTCTTCCCTTGAGTCACGGCCACAAAGTTTCTTGTCGTTTTGGCCCTCTTATAAAACTTTCCTGTACCGGACCGGCTCGATTCCCCAGCTTCCTTCCTTTTCTCTGCTCCCTTACCCAGTACCCCATTTCTTATCATCTCATCAGTGAGAGCGCCAGCTTTCAGAATCGCGCTCTGAATTGTAGGAGGAGCAGCTGCAGTTACCATTGCTCGGATTTGAGGCGCGAGTCCCCAAATGTACCTCTCAATCCTCTTAGACTCCGGAGTGACTAGGTGTGGAACTAGTCTAGCCAGCTCGTGGAATCGGTCAGTATAAGAAGCGTGCCCTGCCCCCACCATAGCATGATTCCAGAACTCATGCTCAAGCTTTTGCATCTCGTTGAGGGGGCAGTATTCCTCGGTAATCAAGGCTTTGAATTCATCCCAGGTCATCTGCATCGCAGATTCCCTTCCCCTAGCTTGCACCTGGGTGTTCCACCAGGTTAGTGCTCTGCCCTGCAGTGAGCACGTAACATACTTGATCCGCTGGCTGTCGAGGCATTCGCTGATGTCGATCATAGCCTCCATTTTCTCAAGCCATCAAACCAGGGCTATCGCCCCACCTTTACCATCGAAATCCCGGGGCTTACAGGCTACAAACTCCTTGTAAGAACAACCCCGTTTGGCGTTTGCAACCCCAGTTTCATTACCGGTTGTACCAACATTTCCGGTCTCTTGGTTGCTTTCATTCCCAGTCGGGTTCCCATTATCCTCGTTCTCATTACCACCGTCCCCGTGGGGGTGGTTTTGCTGTTGCAGCGCGTCGCTCACCTGAGCTACGATAGTTGGAATCAGGGCAGTCAATTGTTGAGCAATTAAGGCTGCCATATCAGCATTTCCAGTCCCTTGGTTATTGCCAGAATGGCCTTCATTTGCTATTGGAGGTCTACCCCTGCCTCTGCCTCTGCCCCTCGGGGCTTCACTTCCGCTACTGTTGCTGCGGGTAGATCTTCGAGGCGGCATGTTCTATTCATACAAGAGGCAACAAATTAGCTTTAGTCACCTTAAGATGCATAAGTACTCCACTTATCAAGTTCCAATGTTTCGTGCTCCAGTCGGTCAAGATCACCATGCAGCCCATTTTAAGCATATTCTCGGTATACCGGTGGTGTTTATATATAGGGTTCCCCGCAGCGTTCCCACCACACCCACGATGTATCGAGAATAATGCCTAATCCGGTTACATGACATCCGACCTTCCTTCACATCATATCCATAATAACCCATCAAATCAACTGAGAGCCAAACATGTAATCACGTGTAGTCTAGCGGAGGTTGTCTATCTCGCGTCCTTGGGAGGACTCAGACATGGCCTCCTCGGGTCGGTCTCTCAGTATATGAGGTCATGCGCGATGTATGATCTATGAGGATCTCTTCAGGTCTCGATTCCCGAATTTGTTTATGATGACTCGGCGCACAGAGGGAACGGAAGATCCAATAGGAAGCATCCCATAGGGGTCGAGCACAAGGGCTCAAGCACAAAGTAAAAGATCACGTAACAGAAGGATAACCAAACACGTAAGGAGGAACACATACACGGGATATATAAATGCACACAAGCTTAAGCATGTAAATCCACATGAAGGTTCCTAGATTATAGTCTAGGTCAAGTGTAATTGCCTAATTCTCTATAACCAATGGCTCTGATACCAGTCTGTCACACCCCCGCTGATAGCGGAAACACGGGGAATGTGAGCTAGACGGGATCATCATAACACATGGTATAAATAGAGTAGCAATAAAAATATGATGACAAGCGTGTCATGACGACACCCGAACACAGTTGGAGACTTGTGTCGTGTATAATCAAGTTCACGATAGCATAGTCATAAGCACAACATAATGATCACATAATCATTAAAGACAACTTGTAATGTAAATTCCCACAACTCGGGAACAAGTGTACAAAAGTCATGTTCAAGCTTTACAAAAGTAAAAACACAAAATGCATCCTAGGGTCTCCTCTAAAAGGCAGCACTCCTAGATCTTCAATTACCTTGATCACCTGAAAAGAAATGCTCAAAAAGGTCAACATAATTGTTGGTGAGCTTCGCAGGTTTTAAGTAATAAGAGATGTTAAGATGAAAACAGTGAGTAAGTTTAATAAAAGTTACCGCGACTACACTTATGTATAGGCGGTTTTACTAGTTATAAATGGCTACAGCCAAACCTAATGTTCGGTTCCCCATGGGAATTGATGGCTGTAAAGAAAGTATTCTCAAAGCATAAATAGTTTAATAAGACGTAGCAAGATCCACACAGCGAGTACGTATAGTTTATAAACAAGCCAATCCTTAGGTCCCATTACCGGGATTAATGGTTATATAAAAAGGTTTTCCATAGCATATTAAGTTTAACTTGACGTAGCAAGATCCACACAGCGCATACGTGTCAAGTTAAACATGACGTAGCAAGATCCACACAGCGCATACGTATAGGTTACAACCAAACCAATCTTTAGGTCCCAATTACCGGGATTAATGGTTGTAATGGATGATCGGCTTAGAAGAACCACACAGAAGAACCACACAGAAGAACCACACAGCCGAGAGCATCCCAGGGTCAATGGCATCCACAAATAGCATAAATCAACACGTAACATCAAATAGTAGTGCATGGTAGTGTAAAACCCCTAAGCAACATACATAAGGTAACATAGCACATAGTTCAAGTTTATATAACAGCAAACAGTCAGGATCATCATGTGACCCGGTTTAAGCACATTCTTAGTATACCGGGGATGCTTATGTATAGGGTCCTCCGCAGCATTCCCACCACATCTGTGATATACATAGAATGGTACCTAAACCAGTTACATGACATCTATTTATCCTAAATATCAATCAACAAGTTTAGCAAGGTAAGTTACTCATATAAGTAGCAGCCAACTTCCACTAAGGAAGGTGCCTGGAATTAAATAATAAGTGAGCATTCTTTTCCCCCAAGTAGAAAATGTTTAAAAAGGTTTGGTAAGAGTAAAAAGGGGCCACGAAACTCACAGAATAAATGATAAGCATGTTTGCTGAAAGATTCCAACGGTAGGATGCTATGAACAGTCAAACACCTATTGACAGTTACTGATAAGCATTAATAAAGAGCATAAAGCATAAGATGATATCAATAGACTCTGGCAGTTTCGGTTCGGTCGTGGGTAGTACACACACAAGAAGACATACACATATCAGTCTAGATTATTTTAAATAGTATGTGCCTGTTAATAGCGTTGACTTTAATCTTTGTGGTCAAGCTATGACACTTTATTAATGTTACTTCATCGTCGTGAGATCTCCGAAGAGGGGATCCATACGCACACACACATCATTAGTCATACAACAGGACCGGACGCTCGACTGACACTCTATTCGCACGAGTGGACTTTCAGTCGTACGAATTAGCTACTTTCGTACGATTGAACCTTCATTCGTGCGACTAAGCACTCAGTCGTACCATACAAGACTCAGTCATACGACTCAACCTCCATACGCCCGATTGGACCTTTAGTCGTACGAATCAGCTTCATTCGTACGGTTGAACATTCATTCGTGCGATTGGACTTTCAGTCGTACGACTCACGCACAATCGCACACCATTTCATTCGCATTGACTCAATCGCACGCACACTCACTCGCATAGACTCAATCGCATAGACTCAATCGAATACAACACTCAGTCGCATGACTCAGTCGTACGACTCACCCAGTCGTACAGATTAGTCGTACGATAGACTCAGACGCATGGACTCAGTCGTACGACTCACTCAGTCGCACGGCTCAGTCGCATGACAGACCCAGTCGCCCTGTACAGCAGGTCGCGACTGCTGAAGTGCAGAGCAGCGTCCAGTTGCTCCGAGCACGAGTTTTATGCACCAAGAACCTCCAGAAATGTTTGCCTAACATGTCTAAGCAAGAAACACACTCGGAAACGCAACACACAAGCCCACACGACCTCTTGTGCTCGGATGAACCCGAGCACCCGAAACCCTAGAAAACGCAGAAGTGAAATCGAGCAATAAACGGGTCAAACGAGGTTATCTACCTGCTAGGAGTGAGTGTTCACGATGATAACCAAGATTTGAAGACGAGAATGCGAGAAACAGGTCGGTTTTTGTGTAGGTTTCTAGAGAGAGAGAGTAGAAGATGAAGATGAAGTGGAAAGGAGGTGAAAAAGAGAGAAAAATGGCTGGGAAGGGGTATTTATACCCAGCCTAGTTTCTCAAATTTTCAAGTTTAGTCCCAGCACTTTGCCCCCGGGTTCCCAAATTTTGTTTCGGTTGAAAACGTTATAATTTAGTCTTGCTTTATTGATGATAAAATGTTAGTAATGTTATTTATAAGTTAAAAATAATTTTATCCGTGATAATTATTTTGTTATAAAAATGACGTGTTTAGTGTTAACGGGGCAAATCTTGAAGAAACGTCTTAAGATAATGACAGGTCAAGCAACGATAACACGCATATGAGGACAACTAAGTAAAACAAATATGGTATCCACGTAGATGGTTTATAAAATTGAGGAATGACTGACAACGAAGGTTAAGTCGAACACGTTAAATGACGGACCTTTGGTGACGGACGTCACATTTTATCTATCTCATTTTGTTAATTTGGGTTCCTCATGCTGAAAAGGTTATCAAAGTAAGTTTTCCATCTCACCTTGATGTCTTTCTACTTCACCAAAACCTTTCCATCCGCAGCCTTTATAAACTTCACCATTCTCAAGTCCTGTCTTCTACTTTCTCTTTCCTTGGCTAACTTAAACATGTCATGCTCTCCTTCTTTTGTCTCTAGTCGTTTATACATCATCTCATACGCCGCGTTCTTTTGCCTCTGACACCGATTTTTTCGCATCTCGCTTAGCCTTCTTGTATCTATCTTTTAGCTCTGTGCGTTCTTCCTTATTGTTACAGCCTATAAGCTCTCTAAAATTTTGTTGTTTAATTCTTATCTTCTTCTGTACATTTTCGTTCCACCACCAGGATTCCTTATGGCCGACTGTCCTCTTTGTTGTAACCCCAAGCGTTTCTTTAGCTGCTTGGATGAGCCTAGTTGCCATAGCCTCCCACTGTTGAGAGGGTTTCTTGCTTTGTATGTGTGAGAGAAGGTGTAGATTATGAAAGAGTGTAAGAATGAATTACTCTTGCATGAACCAAGAACAAAAGGGAGGATTCCCTAGGCTAAAGGGGCGGCCGAATTGGACCCGTCCAAAAGGGTTTCCCTCCTATTTTTCATTTTTATAAATGTTACATTCTCACCCTTTGTTTTATAAAATTAGAACCACTCTTAATTTTATAAAATAACACACTTTTATTTGATATTACTTAACCAACTTAAATAATAAAACAAATAATTTCTCATGAACAAATTATCCACATAATGTTGTTCATTTACAAAAGCAACGTTTTAGAAAACTTATTTTCTAAATTGGTGTCATTATTTATTTGTATGATCTTATCAACGAATAAATACTTATTGGTGTTTGTTTGACTTGTTATTGGGTATGACCCGACTTGGATCATATCACACTAGCCACATCAATTTAATATGTATCTTGGGCAGACCAAATCTTTCAATCTCCCACTTGCATAAGATTCATAGAAGATTGATGCAAGCAGCAAATAATGCCTAGCAACGGTTTGCTACCCCTAATGTATATGATTAAGTGCCATTCAATAACATCATCCTCTTCAAGTACCTTACTTGAAAATGTTTTAGGTGAATCAATCATTTATCCTTTTGTCTCAGATGTCATGTTAAATCCCAGAGACACAGAATTGTCATTCTCCAATGATTTAACTTTAACAGGCCTTAGACATCTAACTCTCAATGAATAAGAGGAACAAATTCCATCTTGACTACATACGTCTCTCACAATCACCTTATATAATACCTGAACCAAGCCTTATGTACTGCCAATCTTTTAGAACAGCAAAGTACTAAGTCAAAGTACAACACTTGGTGAATATCAAGACCCAATATGCATCTCAGGTCTGAGGATACAATGATATTCGCCTTTACTCAATATCTCTTATGACTAATCACAAAGATTCCATGCAGAAATAATTGAGAGCGGGTCAGTCCTATATCTATATCCCATAGATATTAATGAACCTTGGTAGCAACCTCTTGCTCTATATTCATTCCTTATGAATATCAACCAATCCAAGTTCATTATAGCCTTACATTCATAATTGTTCCCACAAGTATGATCGACTACGGACGTTTAGAATAACTTACTTATTCCCAGATTTAAACATGCTAAAATAGAAGAACAAATGAAAATTATAACCATATAATTAAGTCAAATAACATAAGTTCCAATATCCAAATACAAAATTTGATCAAGTCCAATCACTAGAATATCAAAGTCCTAAGGCAGAAGTATGACTTTCATGCTTTGACCTATCTAGGAGCTTCGTGAATGGATCCACAATGTTTTGATCGGTGTGAACTTTGTGAATACATATCTTTCCCTTTTCAACTTCATCCCTTATGTAGTTGAATCTCCGTTTAATGTGCCGAGTCTTTTGATATGCACGAGGTTCCTTGATTTGAGCAATCGCACCCTCGTTATCACAAAAGATCTCTAGGGGGTCTTGAATGGTAGCAACGACCCCTAGATCAGCAATGAACTTCCTAAGCCACGTAGCTTCTTGAGCTGCCAATGAAGTGGCGATGTATTCTGATTCTGTTGTAGATAGTCCACTATATCTTGCTTTGAGCTCTTCCAAGAGACCGCTCCTCCTTTCATAATGAAGACATATCCCGATTGTGATCGAGAATCATCTCGATCAGTTTGGAAACTCGCATCCGTGTAACCCTTTACAACGAGTTCCTCCTCACTAGATCCATATATTAAGAACATATACTTAGTGTTTCTAATGTATTTCAAAATACTCTTAACAGCCATCCAATGACTATTACCAGGATTCTGTTGATATCTACTTGTCATGCTTAGAGCACATGACATGTCTGGCCTAGTACATATCATTGCATACATGATGGATCCTATAGCACATGCATATGGGACTCCATTCATTCTTTTTCGTTCAACCTTTGAACTAGGGCATTGAGATCAGCTATATAGTCCCCTTTTGAATAGGTACCAAACCTTTCTTAGAATTCTCCATCTTGAACCTTTTCAATATCTTTTCAATGTATGCACTTTGGTTTAAATCTATCAACCATCTTGATCTATCCCTATGGATCTTTATTCCCAAAATATAGGTGGATTCACCAAGATCCTTAATGGAAAAATAGCTTCCAAGCCAGGCTTTTACACCTTCCAAGGTTGGAATGTCGTTTCCAAGTAGTAAAATGTCATCGACATATAATACAAGGAAAGTAATAGTGCTCCCACTAGCTTTCTTATATACACAAGCTTCATCAGCGTTTTTGATGAAGCCAAATTTCTTTACTTCATCATCAAAAGGGTGATTCCAACTTCTCGACGCTTGTTTCAATCCGTAGATTGACTTCTTTAACTTGCATACCTTGTTAGGATGTTTTGGATCGACAAAACCTTTAGGCTGTTCCATATGGACATCTTCCTCAAGATATCCATTAAGGAAAGCGGTTTTGACATCCATTTGCCAAATCTCATAGTCATAATATGCTGCTATGGCAAACAATATCCTGATAGACTTTAGCATTGCCACAGGCGAAAAGTTTCATCATAATCAACCTGTTGAGTTTGAGTGAAACCTTTTGCTACAAGTCTAGCTTTATAAGTATCCAAGTTTCCATGCATATCGGTTTTCTTCTTGAAAACCCACTTACTTCCAACTACTTTGGACTTAAGAGGTGGTGTAACCAATTCTCAAACTTGGTTATCATACATGGATTGCATCTCAACGTTCATGGCTTCTTGCCATTTGTCAAAATCAGGTTTTGACATTACATCATGGTATGTGGTTGGTTCATCCGAATCTACCACATAGCATCCATCCATGAAAAATCCATATCTCTCAGGAGGAACACTAGTTCTACCAGATCTGTGAACGTTTTGTGTATCTTGATCATCCATATGATCATTCTCAACATCCTCATGTTGATTAGTATCAACCAGATGTGTATCGTCTTGTGAATCTTGAACCTCTTCAAGTTCCACTGTTCTTCCACTAGTTTCTTCCGAAAGGAACTTAGTTTCCAAGAACTCTGCCTTTCGAGCAATAAACACTTTCTGCTCTGTTGGATCATAGAAATAATATCCAATACAATCTCTAGGATATCCATTGAAGATACACTTTATGGATCAGGCTTCCAGTTCGTTTTGAGTGTATTTCTTAGGATAAGCCTCACACCCCCAAACTTTTAAATATAATAATGATGGAACCCTTCCATGCCATACTTCGAAAGGTGTCCTGTCCACTTTCTTGGTTGGGGCCGTATTTAAAATACGGGCCATGGAGAGCAAAGCGAAACCCCAAAATGATAGAGGTAGTGTACTTCTAGCCATCATAGATCGAACCATATCCAATAGAGTCTAATTCCTCCTCTCAGACACACCATTATGTTGTGGTGTTCTAGGTGGAGTAAGTTGTGAGACAATCCCACAACTCCGAAGATACTCTTGAAATTCACTACTTAGGTATTCACCTCCTCTATCTGTACGAAGAATCTTGACCATTTTGTTGAGTTGATTTTCTACTTCATTCTTGAAGATTTTGAACATTTCAAAAGATTCATGTTTGTGTCTTAACAAGTACACATACCCATAACGACTATAGTCATCGGTAAAGGTAATGAAGTATCTTTCACCATTCCTAGTTATTGGTTTAAAAGGTCCACATACATCCGAATGTATGATCCCTAATAAATCTTTTGCCCTTTCATTAGTCCCACTAAAAGGGGCCTTTGTCATTTTACCTTGTAAACAAGACTCGCATACATCAAATGAATCATTTTCATTAGTTTTCAAAAGACCATTCTTTTGAAGTTTTTGCATACGATTCTTGTTTATGTGACCAAGGCGACAATGCTAAAGATAGGAATCACTCAAATCTAATTTGAGCCTTTTGGTGGTTGCTTGGTACATTGAGCTATCATATTTTATGTTATCATGAACCAATTCATAAATACCATTACAAGGTATAGCCTTAAAATAAAACACATGATTTAATGAAACATGAATATCATTGTTAACAAACTTGAAATCATAATCATATTGTCTAAAACGGGAAACAGAAATAATGTTCCTAGTCAAGCTAGGAGCATACAAAACATTCTTTAAAATATCTTCCAAACCACTTGGAAGCTTCAAAATGTAGTCTCCTTAGGCTTCCACATGAACCTTTGCACCATTTCCCATAAACAGACTAATTTCCCCTTTTGCATAATGCTCACTTCTTTTGAACCCCTGCAACAAATTGCAAATATGAGTTCCACATCCGGTATCCAATACCCATGTGTTAGAAGAAATAACATTTAGCTCAACATGTATCATAAAGATTGTACCTAAGGTTTGCCCCGCATCCTTCTTCGATCTCAACTCTTTGAGATAGACCGTACAATTGTGTTTCGAATGGCCTACCTCACCACACTCCAACAATGGCATCAAGAGCCGGTTATATGGATACATGCTTCAAAAATTGAAATTTTCGGGTCCTTTTTTAATAAAAAGTGGGCTGGAAATTTCACACACGGAAGTCCCTTTGTTTTTCAAGATATAACTTTTATATATATAAGGATCTTGAAAAATTAATATCATAAGATGGTTTGTTTGTTTGGACAAAAACCCACTTGATCTTGGTTTGTTTTGGCCAAGATTTTAGGTTCAAAAGGGGGCTGCCATTCACGAATTTTGTATACATATTTGGATGTGTTTTTAGTGCATAAAACCTAGCCATGACCTTGTGTTTGATTTTTGTGGTTGTGATTTCATTTGGTTGTAATAAAGGCTATGTAATTTATTTGTTTTATTTGGTATGTAATAAATAGATTAGTTTGCACTTTATTTTCCTAGAAAAAATGTATTAGGATTTTTTCTATGTAACAAGCATTTTGGGGCTGATTTGTAAGACAAAGAAGGTGCTTAAAGATGGTGGTGGAATCATAACACAAAAGGAATACTTGAAGCACTTGGATGCAAGTTCAAGTGGGAGTTCATCAACATAACATTGTGCCCCCTTCCCTTTTGCAACACTTGCCCTTTAGGGGCTGCTATGTTCATGTATTATGATTCCCCAAACCTTCAAAGTTATATCACACATGCTTGTGATTAAACTTTGAAAGACAAGTATGAAGAGGATGATGTTATTGAATGGCTTCTAATTCATGCGTATTAAGGGTAGTAAACCGTTGTTAGGCGGTATTTACTGCTTTCATCAATCTTCTATGAATCTTGTGCAAGTGGGAGATTGTTAGATTCATTATGCCCAAGACACATAGAATATTGATGTGGTTAGTACGTTATGATCCAAGTCGGGTCATACCCATAACAAGCTTAGCAAACACCAATTAATATTTAATTGATGATATGATCATGCAATGAAATAAATACACCAATTTAGAAAATGGGTTTTCTAAATAATTTGCATATGAGATTGAACAACCTATATGGATATTTTGTTCATGGATATTGTTTGTAATGTTGTTTAATTTGATTAAATAACATCAAATAATAGGAGTGTGTGTATAAGTTTATAATTAAAGAGGTAATTAGATAACTTATTCTAATTACTTGTTTAACAAAATAAAAGGTGTTTTTGGGGGGAAAAACCCCGCCCTTGTACACTTTCGGCCACCCCTTATGGGGAGGGGCATTTTTTTGTTTTCAATATACCATAATCCAAGAACAAGAAACACACTCTACCTCTCTCTCTCTCTTACATGCAAAAGACCAAGAAGAACAAACTTTCTTCCCTTTCTTGAAGGTAATCAAGGCTGAAATCATTTTTCCAGCAGCTCAATCAAGGCTGAAAATCATTTTTCCAGCAACCTTCTTGGTCGTTAAATCCAAGGACACAGAATGATCATTCCTTGTTGATTTAGGTGAATCCAACTTGAAATGATTTAGGTGAATCAATCATTTATCCTTTTGTTACAGATGTCATGTTAAATCCAAGGACACAGAATGATCATTCCTTGTTGATTTAACTTAATCAGGCCTTAGACATCTTGCTCTCAACGAATAAGAGGAACAAATTCCATCTTGACTACATACGTTTCTCACAACCACCTTATGTTATACCTAAATATAGCCTTATGTACTGACCATTATTTCAGAGTAGCGAAGAACTAGCTCAAGTTATAACACTTGGTGAATATCAAAACCCAATATGTATCTCAGGTCAGAGGATACCAAATGATATTCGCCATTACTCAAATTTATTATGATCAATCAATAAGATTACATGTAGTAAGATTTGAGACGCGGGTCAGTCCAATATTCGTATCCTAAGAATATCTATGAACCTTGGCAGTAACCGATTGTTCTATATTCATGCCTTATGAATATCCACCAATCCAAGTTCATAATAGTCTTACGTTCATATTTGTTCCCACAAATATGACCGATTACGGACATTTAGAATAATAAACATATTCATGGATGTAAACATGCTAAAAGGAACATAACTCAAAATATCGTAAATGTATAGATGAGTTAAATATTATAGTTGTTCCATATTTTCAATATTAATACTAAAACAGATCAATTCCAACACTAGAATATCGAAGTCCTAAGGCACAAGTATGACTTTCATGCTTTGCCCTTTTCAAGGAGCTTCGTGAGTGGATTCGCAATGTTTTGATCAGTGTGAACTTTGCAAATACATATCTTTCCCTCCAAACCGCGAGTTACATCAATCTTCTATGTTGAACTTAGTCCAAGGAGTTGCACTAAGTTGTTAGGCGGTTTGATCTTTGCAAATACATATAGAAGATTCATAGAAGTTGAACTTTGCAAATACATATGCAAATTAGTTGATGAATCCAACAATACAACTTAGTCCAAGGAGTTCCAGACCATCCACGACCAACAATACCCTCCAAACCGCGAGTTACATCACGTGTAAGCTTCATGTTGCCGGTTTTGGTCATTTCTCATGTTTTCTTCATTTTCACTTAAAAACCTCTCCTTTCCTTGTTGTAGCAGAAACCCGACACCATCACTTTGTTCCTGAGGAGTTCTTAACGTTCTTGAAGGTATATCACTTGATATGATAGCTATTCTAAAGGGTAGAACCCGATTTACCTCTTGAAAACCCCCATTTTGGGTGTTTTGCACCATTCAACTTATAAACCTTGTAACATTTGGAAACAAAACTTGTAACCTGCTTTATAATGTTTCATAAGACATCTAATAACCTGTTTTGAATGTTACAAATGGGTGTACACCATGAACGTGAGGTTATAGGATAGGTACACCTTGAAAATCCTTCTTTCTACATTTAACAACCTCCTTTTAGGCACTTGTTTGAAAACCCTCTCAAACAAGGGTCATAACCTGCTCAAGAACAACTTTTAAACACCCTAATAATCTGATTTTTAAGTTAAATGAAGTTTTGGTAATGTTTAAACTCAAGTTACAATGATTTACACATGTGTAATGGTCGGTTATGACATTTTCACTATATTTGTAGTCTATGGATGTGTAGAACAACTAGGCCACGAGTTGGGACTGAAATTTCAGAAAGTTTTGATAAATTTTAAGTGTGTTATTAATGGCTAATCTCTGCAAATGAAAGACATGTTAAGATTAGACCCATTTTAGTCACTTTCGGGACCCGAAAACATGGAAAAACAACTTAAAAACAAGAAAGCTTGGGCTATAAACTTTTTAAAGAGAATTACAGGTTCTCTAAGGGTTAATAAAGTGTTCTGGAGTCAATGGGAAATTTTAGTGGTCAAATGGATAATTTAAAGGGATTTTTAAGTAAAAACGGGTACTAACCGGGTGACGTTTTTGAGAAAAATCTAAGAAATATGGGTATAGAGCTAAAAATTATAAAAACCATATTATTTCAGTAGGTTAAGTGAGAAAATAACTTATAAGGTAGAAAAGTTGGTCAAACGAGCTTTTAAACGGTCAAATTCGGTTAAAAACGCGTTTTAACGGGTTAAACACAAAAACGAGGCTTTCAACTATTAGAGGCAAAAATTTCATAATCAAATGACTTGAAACTTAGGAAAATGTCCTTAATGTTATCTACTGGTCTAAGACTCAAAAACTTGAAAATTCATAAGTAACCGTTAAAACCCTTTGGTTTTACCGTAACCGGGAACGTTAAGCTCATAGGTATTAGACCGAACCTGTAATCTGAAAATTTGTGTACATTTACTTAGTAATAAGTTAGTTCAACTTCAAGAATCTGATTTTTGATTATAAAATTCATCTAGTACAAGAAACCAAACTTGAGGGTAAAACTGTAAATTTTGAAACTTTAGGGGCTAAACTGTAAAATTTTGCCAAACTTCATAACCGACTCAAATGAGCCTAATAATCACTTGAAAAACATATTTACCATATATTCTTAACTTAATAGTGTAAAATCCTTGATTGTATGAGAAACCTTGACTTTCCATAAAATGAAACTTTTTATGCAAACCCTAATCGAATCAAAGCCGAATCCGACAAACTAAGACTTGGACACACTTGTTGCACCTTAAATAGGTTTAGATCAGTAGCTAATCACTTAATATATTCATGTTAGGGTGCTTGACTTGAGACATTCCCGGCACACGAAGAGTACTTTTGCTTAACACCTAAGGTGAATTCTAGTGATCCCTTTTTACTACTATTTTGGGATGAAACGTGCTCCGTTGTTTTATGAACTATAAATGTGCTTTACTTGATGCTTGTATGTGGGATTTTATGGATACCTGCTGATACTTATATCATTAATTCTTTCGTGAACCGCTTGTTTTATGTGGATAGATCTATTTGGGGAAACCTTCACACACAGTGGCTCCCGCCACAGGGAGGTACCCCACTAAGATCCTGAGGGGTCATTTGTGGCATGTGATAGGTTTTGCTAAGAAACTATGGTGAACCATTCGGGCAGGTAGGGTTCACTGGTTTGGGGCTCAGTTCTCCCCTTTAATTTGGGGGTTAACCGGTTAAACACAACTTTTGAAGAGGCTAACCGGGATTGAGTGCAGGGTTGATTGTGATACTCCCACGAAAATGAACTATGATTCTTTCCTCCTTATCAAATGAAAATTTTGTTAAGTACAATTGTTTTTAAATCTTTAAGCACTTGAATTCACCAACTTTTTAGTTGACATAAATTTCTTTTTGAGCATGTTTCAGGTAATCCATGAAGAGATCTTAGCTACTGTTGAAGACCTAGACCTATCCCTGAGATCATGGCATTGGCTTAATTTTGCTTATTGAACGATTTGAATGATTGAAAATTTCTGTTAAACAATACAATCTATTTTTATGTTGACTGTATAACTAATTTGCGGGCTAGATCTGATTCTAGTCCCGGTACCCTTTGAAACTTTAAATGCCATGTGATATTCTCTCCTTTGAGCTCTTATATTGGTTCGTTTTCGCTGCCTTATATTGTTGCTAGTCTGTGACGTCCCACCCTACCTGGGCCCGGGGTGTGACAGATTGGTATCAAAGCCAAAGGTTGTAGAGAAATCTGGAATACCATAGTGGACCTTAGGCTACAACCCTGATACCCTAGGACTGTCCTTGTGGGAAGTGTTGGAATGATCGGGTTGGGTAAATTGATGATTACACTTGATCAACGTAATCATGAATTTACCAGACGTGTAATTTCCAACACGAACCTTTAGGTAATGTTTGGACTTTTCTGATTCACATTGATGACTTGGAAACTTATTTTAAAAGAAAAAGGGAGATTTAAATGATTTTTATGGTAAATTGTGTTGTCTGATACTATTTAAAGAGACTATTGATTCTTATATCATTGACAAATGATATATTGAAATGTCCGATACTACTGCCATTACTACTATTACTAGTACTATTAATATTATAATCATGAGCTATGAGAAACCAAATTACTCATGATGTTTCTATACAGGGCACAAGGACTATGGCAGACAAAGGTAAGGCACCCGCACACCCAGACAATGAGACTACCCCTACTGGAACCCTTAGAAGAGCGAAGCCTCATACTGAGTACGAGGCATACCTCCGGAGATGCGGACACCCAGGATGGATATCCGTCACATCAGATGACATCGAAGCTTCTGAGGACTCTTCCTCAACGACACCTTCCAGGAGCCGGACACGCTCCCACTCTCCATACGTTGCTGCTTCTGCTCACTCGCCTATCCCACCTATCGAGAATAGGGAGCACATGTTATCACTCGTCCACGCAAGAGTGCTAGTCCTGGACCTTCAGTCTCATTTAGGATGCCACCTCCTCCTCTACCACCTGTTAGGACTCCTATACCCGCACCACCGCCATTTGACCCACTCCGAGGCCACCCATATGATGAGCCCTGGATGCCACCGAGGCACAGTATGTACGACGGCCCTAGCATACTGGCAGGTGATAGGTACTCCCAATCCAGCCGCCCGGCAAGTGACGTAGGACCCTCTGATGCAGCACTGGAGGAGATCTTGAAGACCGTCCGTCGCCACGAGCTGACTCTTCAGCACGCTACCCGAACCTCCCAGTCTGCTCAATTCCAGGCTATGATGGCTTCACATGGGGTGCAGAGGTTGGAACAATAATAGAAGAAGAAGAACTCTGGATGGCTTGGATGGCTGAAGAAAATGTGGATGTGAGAATAGGGATGAGAAATGGGACTATCTGTCTTTAGACAGTTGAAGGAAACAATCTTGATTAATGTTTGATACTATTATTATTACTATTATGGGGGTAATGGCACCTTCCAAATTGTAAGAGCATGACTCTGATTCAACTGGCTTGCTGACACTACTATCACTGTTTAACTATGAAACTACTTGTTTGGAATATGCTAATTGGATTATTTATGTTAACTTGCATTGTGTTAAGTTATGCTTTGAAATTGTCTGCATCCATACTGATTGATTGCCTAAACTGATATGATATACTTTGAATTAAACCTTGTAAGAATTACATAGTGGGTTGTATATAAAGATTTAAATATATACACACAACGAATTCTCCTCCTGAGGCTAGGTATAATAGGGTAATGATTCATGAACTATTCGAAACAAACTTTGAGATGCTAAACGAATTTATCTGTGATACTATCAGAATGCCAACTAGGAGAGGAACTCGATTTGGGAGGCGAGGAGCTACAAGGGGCCGCCATGAGGAGGCCGGGCAAACGAGAACCCAACCTACCCCACCGGGAACTCCCCGCAGGGAAAATGCTAACCAAGAATACGACGAGAGGATGACTAACCTAGTAGCACAACAAATTGCTAACGCCATCCCGACAATTATCGCTCAGATCAATGCTGATCGGAGTAATACTAATGGGAATGATGGACCTGAGAACCACGAAGACCGCAGCGAAGAAGCTGAAGCGATAAGGAACGGGTGCTCCTATAAGACCTTTATGGCATGTAAACCCAAGGATTTCTACGGCACCGAGGGTGCTATAGAGACTTACAGATGGATTGACGAGATGGAAGCTGTTTTGGATATCAACAAATGCAAAATGGACCTTATGGTGAAATTCGCTTCCCAATCACTGAAAGGATCGGCATTAGAGTGGTGGAAGTCGATCACTCAAGCTCGTGGAAGGAATGCTGCAAGTCGAATAAGCTGGGTAGAATTCAGAGTGTTGTTAACCAACAAGTATTGCCCCATCAATCAACTTGAGAAGCTAGAGTCAGAATTCTTGGGTCTGGAAATGAAAGGTCCCAATTACACCGAGTACATCAATCGATTCTTAGCCCTATCTCGACTGGTTCCTCATCTAGTGACACCCGAATCTAAAGGCATAGCACATTTCATATGGGGACTACATCCTAGAGTTAGGGGAATGGTCATTTCATCCAAGCCCTTGACTCTACAATCCACAGTTGACCTCACCAGCAGTTTGACTGACGACAAAGTTAGGGCTGGATGGACCGAGCAAACTAGGACTAATAAAAAGAGGAAGTCTGTTGGTGAGAAAAGAAGGTGGTTTGAAGCAAAGAAAGCAGTTGGAAGTAGTAGCAGATCAGGAAGAAAGAGTTTCGAAGGTGCGAGACGTGAAGATCAGGGAGGCAAGACTCGAAGACTGTACTCGGGGACAAACCCATTTTGTAACAAGTGCGAACTACACCATCAAGGGGAATGTAACCCGATGCCCTGTTTCAGATGCAAGAGGACAGGTCATTTAATCAAGGATTGTACTTACACACCAGCAAAGCAATGCTATGAATGTGGGGATCCAGGACACATGAGGAGCAAGTGTCCTAAGCTGGGTAGAGATAAGGATCCCAAGCCCAACAAGCCTAAGGGAAGAGCATTCGTGATGGATCCGGCTGGAGCTCGAAAGGAACCTGATGTGGTTAACGATACGTTCCTTGTAAACAACCATCCTGCTACCGTTTTGTTCGATACTGGAGCGACTGCTAGTTTTATCTCTAGTGCTTTTAGATCTTTGATTGACTTAGATGCGTGTACCTTAACCGATGTGTTTACCGTTGAATTAGCTGACGGTAACATTTTAAAAACTAATGAGAACATCAAGGATTGCTCGTTGAATCTTGAGGGAAACACATTTAGAATAGATCTGATGCCCATTAAGCTAGGAGGGTTTGATGTGGTGGTTGGTATGGACTGGCTAGCTAAGAATAGAGTCAAAATTGTATGCGATGAACGCCTACTCAAAATACCGTTGAACGACAAGGAAGTGTTAGTGGTGCAAGGAGAAAGGAGTAACACTTTATGCCCCATGATATCCCATTTAAAAGCTACCAAGAGCTTAAGGAAGGGATGCTCAGCTTTCATAGTCTACGTGATGAAGACCAAAGAGGAGAAGAGGATTGCAGATATCCCAGTGGTTTCTGAATACCCAGAAGTGTTTCCGGAAGACCTACCGGGACTTCCCCCGAATCGACAAGTTGAGTTCCAAATAGATTTGCTGCCTGGCGCTGCACCGGTAGCCAAAGCACCGTATCGACTCGCCCCTCCTGAAATGAAAGAACTGATGGTGCAAATTCAAGAACTACTGGACAAAGGATTCATACGTCCGAGTGTCTCTCCATGGGGTGCCCCGGTGCTATTTGTGAAAAAGGATGGAACCTTACACATGTGCATTGACTACCGGGAGTTAAATAAGTTGACCATAAAGAACCGTTACCCTCTTCCGAGGATAGACGACCTATTCGATCAACTTTAAGGGGCAACCTACTTCTCCAAGATAGATTTGAGATCCGTTTACCACCAACTGAAGATAAGAGAAGAAGCCATACCCAAGACGGCCTTCCGAACTAGGTATGGACACTATGAGTACTTAGTCATGCCATTTGAACTGACTAATGCACCAGCAGCGTTTATGGATCTCATGAACCGAGTATGCCGCCCTTATATCGACAAATTTGCGATCGTGTTCATAGACGACATCCTAATCTACTCTGGTAGTAAGGAAGAGCACGAGAAGCATCTCAGACTGATTCTTGAGTTACTCAAGAATGAGCAACTATATGCCAAATTTTCTAAATGTGAATTTTGGATGCGAGAGATCCAATTTCTAGGGCATGTAGTGAATGAGAATGGGATTCAAGTTGACCCTTCCAAGATTGAAGCCATAAAGGATTGGAAGATTCCTAAAACTCCCACTGAGATTAGGCAATTCCTAGGATTGGCCGGATACTACCGACGATTCATAAAAGACTTCTCACGCATTGTGCAACCCTTGACCACTGACTAAGAAGAACAAAACCTTTGTGTGGGAACAAGAGCAAGATGAAGCATTGGAGACGCTTATGGAAAAGTTATGCAGTGCACCTGTTCTGGCCCTCTCAGAAGGAGTCAAAGATTTCGTAGTCTATTGTGACGCCTCGCGTCAAGGGCTGGGATGCGTGCTAATGCAATGCAACAAGGTCATTGCCTATGCATCTAGACTGCTAAATGATTACTAGAAGAACTATACTACGCACGATCTGGAATTAGGTGCCGTGGTGTTTGCTCTCAAAATGTGGAGGCACTACCTCAATGGCACGAAGTGCATCATCTACACTGACCATAGAAGTTTGCAACACATTCTTGACCAGAAGATGCTAAACATGCGTCAGAGAAGATGGGTTGAGCTGTTAAACGACTACGAGTGTGAAATCCGTTATCATCCCGGTAAGGCCAATGTTGTGGCAGATGCTTTGAGCAGAAAGGAGAGGGAAAAGCCACTTCGCGTACGAGCCCTAAGGATGAGTGTGTACACCGACCTGATTGCAAGGATAAAAGAAGCTCAAGGCGAAGCATTAAAGGGAGAAAATTTAGCAGGAGAAGCTCTTACAGGAATGGAAAAGCGGTTAGAGAGGAATGATGATGGTACATATAAACATGAGGGGAGAACCTGGGTGCCGAAGTACGGAGGAATTAGAGAAGTAATTCTCGATGAAGCACACAAATCTAGGTACTCGGTTCACCCCGGAAGCGACAAAATGTACCAGGACCTAAAGGCACTTTTTTGGTGGCCTGGAATCAAGAAAGCAATCGCTGTTTATGTCGGAAAATGTCTAACTTGTGCCATGGTAAAAGCTGAAAACCAAAAATCGTCAAGGACGCTACAACAGCCCGAAATCCCAGAATGGAAATGGGATAACGTCACGATGGATTTTGTTACTAAGTTACCCAGAACGTTTAGAGGTCATGATGCTATTTGGGTAATAGTGGATAGACTAACTAAATCAGCTCACTTCTTGCCAATTCGGGAAGATTATGACATGTCAAAACTGGCTCAACTGTATATCAATGAAATAGTGGCTAGGCATGGTGTGCCACTATCAATAATCTCCGACCGTGATAGCCGTTTCACTTCTCGTTTCCAGAAATCACTCCAACAAGCCTTAGGAACCCGTTTGAACTTAAGCACTGCTTACCACCCACAGACTGACGGTCAAAGCGAAAGAACCATTCAAACTTTGGAAGATATGCTGAGAGCTTGCGTGATTGATTTTGGTGGGAACTGGGACAACCACCTCCCGTTGGTGGAGTTCTCCTATAATAATAGTTACCACGCAAGTATCAAGGCAGCTCCGTATGAGGCTCTCTATGGTAGGAAATGTCGATCACCATTGAGTTGGAATGAGATTGGTGATAGCTAAGTATTGGGACCCGACATCGTGTTGGAGACCACTGATAAGATTTTCAAAATCAAGGAGCGACTATAGGCAGCGAGGGATCGTCAGAAGAAATACGCTGACAGGAGACGAAAGCCATTAGAGTTTCAGGTAGGTGATAAGGTAATGCAGAAAATAGCAACATGGAAGGGAACCGTGAGGTTCGGAAAGAGAGGAAAGTTAAGCCCGAGATACATTGGACCATTCAAAATACTTGCAAGAATTGGCCCTATGGCGTACAAATTGAAACTGACTCAGAAACTGAGTTGTATACATGACACCTTCCATGTGTCAAACCTGAAGAAGTGCATGGTGGACAAAACCCTGGAGCTACCATTGGAAGAAGCAAGGATCAATGACAAGTTGAATTTCGTGAAAGAGCCCATAGAGATCACAGACCGCCTGGTCAAGCAACTTAGGCGAAGCCGAATACCCAAGGTCAAAGTTAGATGGAACTCAAAACGAGGACCGGAATTCACTTGGGAACACGAAGATGAGATGAGGAAGAATTATCTACACCTCTTCAAACCCACCCGTTCAGATTCTAATCGAAGCTAAAATTTCGGGATGAAATTTCCTAAACGGTGAGAAAATGTGACAACCGGCCTCAAGATCACTATTCTAAACCCTAATTTACTTGCATCATCACCCGTCTTATGAGTACTAATGATAGAAACAATTTAACTCTATTAGTGAATTTAGAATCATCAATTGCTATTATTTGCATTTTATGATTTTGTGTTATTTTTGTGAATTTTAGTTATTTCAAGTCTTATCTTTTACAAACTTAGTGCCCGGTAATGTTAATTAGTCACCCTAACTAGAATTTAAAATCCTAATTAAAACAATTAAAAGATGTGCATATGCACACACATTTGTGATTTTCGACTTAATGCATGCATGTCCATGCATAGCACTTAATCAACTAACTAAAACTTACCACCTAAAATACTACATTATACTACACACACTACACTACATAATAACATTTATAATTAAAAATTTAAAAAGAAACCCCCGCTACAAGACAAGGCTCGGCCGCCCCCCTGGACCACCAATCCCCTCCCTTGCTTACCACTACACACCACCAACATCATCACCCACTCCCTTTACATGTATTCTTTCACCAACACTCCACTTCTCCCTTCTCCCTCCTCTCTCTCTCAGATTCTTCTCAAGAAAACACACACACACACCACAGTTCCAAGCCATTTCCAGCCTCATAATTCGAAGACAACACCATCTACACATCGGCCAAGCTTCATACCACAAGAAGGTGTCCATTTTGTGAGTTTTTGGTGCTTGGATCTTGCAAACTTGTGGGTTCCAGCACTTGTTCAAGATTCTACAACTTATTCCAAGGAGTTCCAGACCTTCCACGACCAGCAACACCCTCCAACCCGCGAGTTACATCAAGTGTAAGCTTCATGTTGCCGGTTTTGGTCATTTCTCATGTTTTCTTCATTTTTCACTTAAAAACCTCTCCTTTCCTTGTTGTAGCAAAAACCTGACACCATCACTATGCTCTTGAGGAGTTCTTAATGTTCTTGAAGGTATATCACTTGATATGATAGCTATTCTAACGGGTTGAACCCGATTTACCTCTTGAAAACCCTCAATTTGGGTGTTTTGCACCATTCAACTTGTAAACCTTGTAACCTTTGGAAACAAAACTTGTAACCTGCTTTATAATGGTTCATAAGACTTCTAATAACCTGTTTTTAATGTTACAAATGGGTCTACACCATGAACGTGAGGTTATAGCATAAGTACACCTTGAAAATCCTTCGTTCTACATGTAACAACCTCCTTTTAGGCACTTGTTTGAAAACCCTCTCAAAAAAGGGTCATAACCTGCTCAATAACAAATTTTAAACACCCTAATAATCTGATTTATAAGTTAAATGAAGTTTTGGTAATGTTTAAACTCAAGTTACAATGATTTACACATGTGTAATGGTCGGTTATGACATTTTCACTATATTTGTAGTCTATGGATGTGTAGAACAACTAGGCCACGAGTTGGGACTGAAATTTCAAAAAGATTTGATGAATTTTAAGTGTGTTATTAATGGCTAATCTCTGGAAATGAAAGACATGTTAAGATTAGATCCATTTTAGTCACTTTCGGGACCCGAAAACATGAAAAAACAACTTAAAAACAAGAAAGCTTGGGATATAAACTTTTTAAAGAGAAATCCAGGTTCTTTAAGGGTTAATAAAGTGTTCTAGACTCAATGGGAAATTTTAGTGGTCAAATGGATAATTTAAAGGGATTTTAAGTAAAAACGGGTACTAACCGGGTGACGTTTTTGTGAAAATCTAAGAAATATGGGTATAGAGCTAAAAATTATAACAACCATATTATTTCAGTAGGTTAAGTGAGAAGATAACTTATAAGGTAGAAAAGTTGGTCAAACGAGCTTTTAAACGGTCAAATTCGGTTAAAAACGCGTTTTAACGGGTTAAACACAAAAACGAGGCTTTCAACTATTAGAGGCAAAAATTTCATAATCAAATGACTTGAAACTTAGGAAAATGTCCTTAAAATGTTATCTACTGGTCTAAGACTCAAAAACATGAAAATTCATAAGTAACCGTTAAAACCCTTCGGTTTTACCGTAACCGGGAACGTTAAGCTCATAGGTATTAAACCGAACCTGTAATCTGAAAATTTGTGTACATTTACTTACTAATAAGTTAGTTCAACTTCAAGAACCTGATTTTTGGTTATAAAAGTCATCTAGTACAAGAAACCAAACTTGAGGGTAGAAACTGTAAATTTTGAAACTTTAGGGGCTAAACTGTAAAATTTTGCCAAACTTCATAACCGACTCAAATGATCCTAATAATCACTTGAACAACATATTTACCATATATTCTTAACTTAATAGTGTAAAATCCTTGATTGTATGAGAAACCTTGACTTTCCATAAAAGGAAACTTTTTATGCAAACTCTAATCGAATCAAAGCCGAATCCGACAAACTAAGACTTGGACACACTTGTTGCGCCTTAAATAGGTTTAGAGCAGTAGCTAATCACTTAATATATTCATGTTAGGGTGCTTGACTT
This sequence comes from Flaveria linearis, assembly GCA_024085815.1. NCBI lineage: Eukaryota > Viridiplantae > Streptophyta > Magnoliopsida > Asterales > Asteraceae > Flaveria > Flaveria linearis. The sequence continues at coordinate 48,588,254 of CM044001.1, forward strand.
GAGACATTCCTGGCACACGAAGAGTACTTTTGCTTAACACCTAAGGTGAGTTCTAGTGATCCCTTTTTACTACTATTTTGGGATGAAACATGCTCCATTGTTTTATGAACTATAAATGTGCTTTACTTGATGCTTGTATGTGGGATTTTATGGATACCTGCTGATACTTATATCATGATCATTAATTCTTTCGTGAACCGCTTGTTTTATGTGGATAGATCTATTTGGGAAAACATCCACACACAGTGGCTCCCGCCACAGGGAGGTACCCCACTATGATCCTGAGGGGTCGTTTGTGGCATGTGACAGGTTTTGCTAAGACACTATGGTGGTTTGGGGCTCAGTTCTCCCCTTTAATTTGGGGGTTAACCGGTTAAACACAACTTTCGAAGAGGCTAACCGGGATTGAGTGCAGGGTTGATTGTGATACTCCCATGAAAATGAACTATGATTCTTTCCTTCTTATCAAATGAAAATTTTGTTAAGTACAATTGTTTTTAAATATTTAAGCACTTGAATTCACCAACTTTTTAGTTGACATAAATTTCTTTTTTAGCGTGTTTCAGGTAATCCATGAAGAGATCTTAGCTACTGTTGAAGACCTAGACCTATCCCCGAGACCATGGCATTGGCTTAATTTCGCTTATTGAACGATTTGAATGAATGAAAATTTCTGTTAAACAATACGATCTATTTTTATGTTAACTGTATAACTAATTTCGGGGCTAGATCTGTTTCTAGCCCCGGTACCCTTTGAAACTTTAAATGCCATGTGATATTCTCTCCTTTGAGATCTTTTATTGGTTTGTTTCCGCTGCCTTATATTGTTGCTACTCTGTGACGTCCCACCCTACCTGGGCCCGGGGTGTGACAGATGTTGGGTTTGTTGGACCATGTCAAACAAGTTTAACCATTTAAACTTGAAAAACGCAGCAGATAAATACCTTAATATGTTCATTTGTAATCTGAAAAATAAGGTTCATTTCCTAACAACAACAAACCCAAGATATAAGGATCATTTATATGTGTTTGAACTAGCTATGAACAACAAATAACAACCAAAGTATGACATACAAACTACCTTTTGTAAGCTGCAGAAAACTGTGATGAAGGATGAAGAATATGAGGTTCTTGAATGACCAAGACACCAAGAAAAAGGTGTCCTCAAGCATCCATACCCACAAGCATCAAGCAAAGACCACTCTTGCTAGGATTTGTACACCCGAAACGACCAAGAAGGTTGCTGGAAAAACGATTTTCAGCCTTGATTGAGCTGCTGGAAAAACGATTTTCAGCCTTGATTACCTTCAAGAAAGGGAAGAAGGTTTGTTCTTCTTGGTCTTTTGCATGTATGAGAGAGAGAGTTATAGTGTGTTTCTTGTTCTTGGATTATGGTATATTGAAAACAAAAAAATGCCCCTCCCCATAAGGGGCGGCCGAAAGTGTACAAGGGAGGGGTTTTTCCCCCCAAAAACACCTTTTATTTTGTTAAACAAGTAATTAGAATAAGTTATGTAATTCCCCTTTAATTATATAACTTATACACACACTACTATTATTTGATGTTATTTAATCAAATTAAACAATATTACAAACAATATCCATGAACAAAATATCCATATAGGTTGTTCAATCTCATATGCAACTTATTTAGAAAACCCATTTTCTAAATTGGTGTATTTATTTAATTGCATGATCATATCATCAATTAAATATTAATTGGTGTTTGCTAAGCTTGTTATTGGGTATGTCCCGACTTGGATCATAACGTACTAACCACATCAATATTCTATGTGTCTTGGGCATAATGAATCCAACAATCTCCCACTTATGCAAGATTCATAGAAGATTGATGCAAGCAGTAAATACCGCCTAACAACGGTTTACTACCCTTAATACGCATGACTTAGAAGTCGTTCAATAACATCATCCCCTTCAAGAATCCAACTTGAAATGATTTAGGTGAATCAATCATTTATCCTTTTGGTACAGATGTCATGTTAAATCCAAGGACACAGAATGATCATTCCTTGTTGATTTAACTTAATCAGCCCTTAGACATCTTGATCTCAACAAATAAGAGGAACAAATTTCATCTTGACTACATACATTTCTCACAACCACCTTATGTTATACCTAAACATAGCCTTATGTACTGACCATTATTTCAGAGCAGCGAAGAACTAGCTCAAGGTATAACACTTGGTGAATATCAAAACCCAATATGTATCTCATGTCAGATGATACCAAATGATATTCGCCTTTACTCAAGTTTACTTATGATCAATCAATAAGATTCCATGTAGTAAGATTTGAGACGCGGGTCAGTCCAATATTCGTATCCCACGAATATCTATGAATCTTGGCAGCAACCGATTGCTCTATATTCATGCCTTATGAATATCCCACCAATCCAAGTTCATAATAGTCTTACGTTCATATTTGCTCCCACAAATATGACCGACTACGGACATTTAGAATAATAAACATATTCATGGATGTAAACATGCTAAAAGGAACATAACTCAAAATATCGTAAATGTATAGATAAGTTAAATATTACAATTGTTCCATATTTTCAATATTAATACTAAAACAGATCAATTCCAATCACTAGAATATCGAAGTCCTAAGGCACAAGTATGACATTCATGTTTTGCCCTTTTCAAGGAGCTTCGTGAGTGGATTCGCAATGTTTTGATCAGTGTGAACTTTGCAAATACGTATCTTTCCTTTTTCAACTTCATCCCTAATGTAGTTGAATCTCCGCTCAATGTGCCTAGTCTTTTGATGTGTAGGTGGTTCCTTGATTTGAGCAATCGCACCCTCGTTATCACAAAAGATTTCTAGGGGGTCTTGAATGGTAGAAACCACCACTAGGTCGGCAATAAATTTCTTTATCCATGCAGCTTCCCAAGCTGCTAATGAGGCGGCTATGTATTCGGATTTTGTATTGGAAATGCTACCCCATTCATAATGGAGACTTACCCGATTGTGATCGAGAATCATCTCGATCAGTTTGGAAACTCGCATTGATGTAACCCTTTACAACAAGTTCCACTTCACCATATCCATATATTAGAAACACATCCTTAGTCCTCCTAAGGTATTTTAATATACTTTTAATAGCCATCCAATGGCTATTACCTGGATCTACTGATATCTGCTTGTCATGCTTGACGCGCATGACACGTCCGGTCTAGTGCATATCATCGTATACAAGATGGATCCTATAGCAGACGCATATGGGATGTCCTTCATACATTCTTGCTCATCCTTTGAGCTTGGATATTGAGATGCACTCAATATTGTCCCTCTTTGAATAGGTACCATACCTTTCTTAGAGTTTTCCATCTTGAACCTTTTCAAGACTTTATCAATATATGCATTTTGGTTTAAACCTATCAACCGCCTCGATCTATCCATATAGATCTTTATTCCCAAAATATAGGCGGCTTTACCGAGATTTTATAGAAAAACAACTTCCAAGCCAGGTTTTGACACCTTCCATGGTTGGAATATCATTTCTAAAAGGTAGTATGTCATCAACATATAACACTAAGAATGTAACTATGCTCCCACTAGCCTTCGTATATACACAAGCCTCATCAGCGTTCTTGATGAAACCAAATTTCTTGATCTCTTCATCAAAACGTTGATTCCAACTTTTCGATGCTTGATTCAATCCATAGATTGACTTCTTTAACTTGCATACTTTTAGGATGTTGTGGAGCGACAAACCATCAAGTTGAACCATATGTACAGTCTCTTCGAGATATCCATTAAGAAAAGCGGTTTAGACATCCATTTGCCAAATCTCATAGTCATAATATGCAGTTGTGGCAAACAATATCCTAATTGACTTTAGCATTGCCACAGGCGAGAAAGTTTCATCATAATCAACCCTTTGAATTTGAGTGAAACCTTTTGCTACAAGTCTTGCTTTGTAAGTATCCAAGTTGCCATGTATATCCATTTTCTTCTTGAAACCCACTTGCATCCAACCGGTTTGGAGTTAAGTGGAGGATCAACCAAATCCTGAACTTGATTATCATATATGAATTACATCTCAACGTTCATGGCATCCAGCCATTTGTCACAATCCGAATTGGACATTGCTTCATGGTATGTAGTTAGCTCATCGGAGTCAACCACATAGCATCTATTCATGAAAAATCCATATCTTTCAGGTGGAATGCTAACTCTACCAGATCTGCGAACGTTTTGTGTGTATTGATCAACCTCTTGATCATCATCAACAACCTCTTGTTGATTGCTAGTGTCAACCAAACGTGTATCGGCTTGTGGATCTTAATCCTCATCAAATTCCACTATTCTATACGGTATTCCTTCCACAAGGAACTCAGTTTCCAAGAACTCTGCCTTTCGAGCAATAAATACCTTTTGCTCTGTTGGATCAAAGAAGTAGTATCCTATACAGTCTTTGGGATATCCAACAAATATGCACTTAGTGGTTCGACTTTCAAATTTGTTTTGGTTGTTAAGCTTAACATAAGCTTCACAACCCCATACCTTTTAAATAAGATAGCGATGGAACTCTTCCATTCCATTTTTCAAAAGGTGTCGAATCCACTTTCTTGGTCGGGGCCATATTCAAAATACGAGCCACGGAGAGTAGTGCGAAACCCCAAAATGGAAGAGGTAGTGAGCTTATAGCCATCATAGATCGAACCATATCGAATAGGGTTCGGTTTCTCCTTTCAGACACACCATTATGTCGTGGTGTTCCGGGAGGAGTAAGTTATGAGACAATCCCACAACTTCTTAGATGATCCTGAAAAGCCTCACTGAGGTATTCACCTCCTCTATCTGAACGAAGAACTTTGATAGTTCTATTGAGTTGATTTTCTACTTCATTCTTGAAGATTTTGAACATTTCAAAAGCTTCATGTTTATGTGTCATCAAGTACACATAACCATAGCGACTGTAATCGTCGGTAAAGGTAATGAAGTATCTTTCACCATTCCTTGTCATTGTCTTAAAAGGATCACATACATCCAAATGTATGATTCCTAATAAGTCTTTTGCCCTCTCGTTAGTATCACTAAAGGGCGACTTGGTCATCTTACCTTGTAAACAAGATTCACACTTATCAAATGAACCATTTTCATTTGTTTTCAAAAGACCATTCTTTTGAAGTGTTTGAATCCGATTCTTGTTTATGTAACCAAGATGACAATGCCAAAGATAAGAATTACTCAAACTCATTTTAAGTTTCTTGGTGCTTAACTTGTATAATGTGTTATTATAGGATGTATCATCATGAACCACTTCATAAAATCATTAAAAGGCATAGCCTTGGAATAAAATACATCATCCATATAAGCATAAATACCATCGTTTACAAACTTTAAATCATAACCATATTGTTTTTTTAAAAGGGAAACTGAAAATATATTCCTAGTCAAACTAAGAGCATAGAAAATGTTTTTAAGAACAACTTCCAAACCATTTGAAAGTTTTTAAACATAGTCTCCTTTGGCTTCGACATCAACTTTTGCGTCGTTGCCCATGTAGAGACTTGTGTCTCCCTTCTTAAAGTGCTTATTTCCTTTGAACCCCTGCAACAGATTCCAAATGTGAGTTCGACACCCGGTATCCAATACCCGTGTGTTTGAAGAATTAACATTTAAGTCAATATGGATCATGAAAGTTGTATCTGAGGTCTACCCAGCATCCCTCTTGTTTCTCAACTCTTTGAGATAGGTTGGACAATTCCTTTTCCAATATCCTATCTCACCATACTCAAAGCATGGATCGTTTTCAATTACCTTAGGCCTCATAAGCTTAGGTTTTGGAGGTTCCGCTTTAACCTTCCCTTTGCCTTTGACGTGCCCCTTTTCTTTGGCAACATTTGCCTTGGGATCGGGGAATGGCCTTTTCTTATTGCCTCCCTCATTGATCCAAAGAACAGGTAGAACCTTTCTACCCATCCCCGCCTCAGCTGTTTTGAGCATTGCATGAAGCTCACCAATACTCTTGTCCCATCTGTTCATATTGTAATTCATTATGAGCGTCTCAAACCTTTTAGTTAGGCCATTAAGGATCAAATCCATGGCCAAATCCTTTGAGATAGGTTGGACAATTAAGCCTCTCGAGGCGTTCAACGTGGCTTTTCATCTTAAGTACATAAGATGATACCGATTGGGTTTCTTCCATGCGACATGCATGAAGCGCTCGAACCGTTTCGAAGCGCTCTACCCTAGCTTGTTGAAGGAACATTTCCTTAAATTGGGTAATCATGTCATATGCCCCATGATGCTCCAAGTCTTTTTGGAGTTCGGGAATCATAGTTCCCGATATGAGGCAGGATACCTGCATGGAATCCTCAGTATACTGAAGCCAATCGTTATAGGCCTCAACATCCTCGGGGTAGGGTTGGTCAGGAATAGGATCGTCAAGGACATAGGCCCTTTTCTCTTGCTTGAGAACAATTCTCAAGTTTCGATACCAGTCCATAAAGTTATTATGGTTAAGATGATCCCTTTCTAAGATGGTTCTCAGTGATAGGGTAGGGACGATCGGGGTGGTAGCATTATTGTTTGCGGCCATTACTACAAAATTACAAAGTTTATTTTAGTATTTCTGAAAAATTGCATTTTAATTATTAATACCCTTTACACGTCTCATAGACAATTAATAATTAAAATCTAGAATCCAACGTTACATTTAAATGATGTTTAGGTGACCTTTATCCCATTATTTAAATTAACAAGGTAGTCAACATTTGACAATTGCAACCTATTGCAACTTCTAACTTTATGGGATCGGTTAAACATCTTATGTTTAGTCGGTATGTAAAATCCCATCAACACCATTGTACGCCATGCTTCGGTGACCCTATGCACATGGTTTCCAATTCAAGTCGTCCTACTTACACACACGTGTGACTTTACACATACAAGTGGTTAGGTGACCTTTATCCCACAAGTATGTTAAGCCCACCTTAAACACACAAGCTCCCTAAAAGTGGTTAGGTGACCTTTATCCCACAAGTAGTTCTCAAGTGATTCGAGTGTCGTGTAAAAGGATGGTGTTAAAGTTGTTTCCAAAGGGATTTTTAGTTTTCATTAATTCTAGTTTTGAAAACTCTATGTACCTTGTATTTGCATGCTTTCAAATACATGGTACCCTATGGTTCTCTTTTAATAAAACCTCTTTTATTTTGAAATCATTAATCCTTTTAATAACCTTTTATTAGTCACTTAATGATTAGGAACCATAAAATTCAGCTTGTTATGATAATTTATTTAGATTGTTAAGCATATCTATATATCAAACAATCAACATAAAATGAATAATCAAACAAGCATATATCAAACAACCATATGTGCATAACCATAGCCACTATGTTGACAACACTTGTTTCCCATCACAAGTGTTGTCATTTAGTCTTTCCTAAGGGTTGAACACAACACAAAAGATGAGATCTCCAAAGACCCCCACTTGAACTTGCATCCAAATGCTTCAAGTCCTTCTCTTGTGTCTTCCTTTTCTGCTTCCATCTTGTGTATCTTCTTTTACAAAATTTATATCCTAATACAAATTTTCTAATAAAAGAAATCACACTTAATCTATCTATCACATTGCCATTGAATGAATAAATAAATTACATCCAAATACAAAACACAAAAGAATAATATTACAACCCATTATGAATGAAATCAACCAAAACAAACATCCATTCAAAACAAATCAAACCAAGGTCAAGGCTAGGTTATGCACCAATATGAAACATCATAAACAACATTCAAGAACCAAATAAATCCCCATATGACCCTAAATTTTCAGCCAACATAAACCAAGAATTTAGGGTCTTTTGTCCAAACAAAAAACATAATCAACCACTTGATATCTTTCTTTCAAGGTTTAATCACAAGCATGTTAGATATAACCTTGAAAGGTTGGGGATTTATAACATCACCACAAAACAGCCCCTTAAAGGTCGTTAAAGCCCCATAAAATCAATTTTACAAGGACAAATGAAACTAGTCATCCACATATCCGGCTCTAGATGCCAATGTTGGGTTTGTTGGACCATATCAAAAGTTTAACCATTTAAACTTGAAAAACGCAGCGGATAAATACCTTAATATGTTCATTTGTAATCTGAAAAATAAGGTTCATTTCATAACAACAACAAACCCAGGATATAAGGATCATTTATATGTGTTTGAACTAGCTATCAACAACAAATAACAACCAAAGTATGACATACAAACTACCTTTTGTAAGCTGCTGAAAACCGTGATGAAGGAGGAAGAATATGAGGTTCTTGAATGACCAAGACACCAAGAAAAAGGTGTCCTCAAGCATCCATACCCACAAGCATCAAGCAAAGACCACTCTTGCTAGGATTTGTACACCCAAAAAGACTAAGAAGGTTGCAGGAAAAACGATTTTCAGCCTTGATTGAGCTGCTGGAAAAACGATTTTCAGCCTTGATTACCTTCAAGAAAGGGAAGAAGGTTTGTTCTTCTTGTTCTTTTGCATGTATGAGAGAGAGAGAGAGAGTTAGAGTGTGTTTCTTGTTCTTGGATTATGGTATATTGAAAACAAAAAAATGCCCCTCCCCATAAGGGGCGGCCGAAAGTGTACAAGTGAGGGGTTTTTCCCCCAAAAAACACCTTTTATTTTGTTGAACAAGTAATTAGAATAAGTTATGTAATTACCCCTTTAATTATATAACTTATACACACACTCCTATTATTTGATGTTATTTAATCAAATTAACAACATTACAAACAATATCCATGAACAAAATATCCATATAGGTTGTTCAATCTCATATGCAACTTATTTAGAAAACTCATTTTCTAAATTGGTGTATTTATGTAATTGCATGATCATATCATCAATTAAATATTAATTGGTGTTTGCTAAGCTTGTTATTGGGTATGACCCGACTTGGATCATAACGTACTAACCACATCAATATTCTATGTGTCTTGGGCATAATGAATCCAACACATTTTCGTTCCACCACCAGGATTCCTTATGGTCGACTGTCCTCTTTGTTGTAACCCCAAGCATTTCTTTAGCTGCTTGGATGAGCCTAGTTGCCATAGCCTCCCACTTTTGGTTTGTGTCTTCCTGTGGCCCAGGCTAGTTCATTGGTATGACCTTATCTCTAAAAATGGTAATCTTTTCGTCTTTGAGCTGACCCCATCTGATCATAGGTCTAACTCTCTTGTTTTGTTGGACAATTGGTCTCTTCACGCGTATATCCGCCACCAACATATGATGTTGCGTCATAACTATCTCTCCTGGGATTGCCTTACAGTCCTTCCACGAGCTACGATCTTCTCTCCTCATCAATAAATAGTCTATCTGCGTGTGTCTCCTGCCGCTGCTAAACGTGATTAGATGTGAGTCTCTTTTCTTAAAAAACGAATTTATGATGCCTATGTCATGCGCTACTGCAAAGTCAAGAAGCTCCTTACCATCATCATTCCTAAGACCATACCCGAAGCTTCCATGCACCAACTGGAAGTGGACATTATCCTTACCGATATGCCCATTAAAATCTCCTCCTATGCATATTTTTTTGTCTCTAGGTATGTTACCCATAACGTGATCTAAACTCTCCCAAACTTCTTTCTTTCTCTTTCCCCTAGTCTAACATGTGGTGCATACGCACTAACTACTGCCACTAC
>CM044001.1:48602931-48647931 GCA_024085815.1 Flaveria linearis
CATATATGTATTTGTAATTTTTTTAGTTTAATAAAATGTTTTGTACTTGTTATATGTGTTATACGTACATATATGTATATGACAACGATTGTATAAATGTAGCAACATTAATCAATGTGGTTTAGATGATAAGAAGATTTAAGATCAGATCTGATGGTGAAAATAAAGTTTGTCTGGGGTACATATACGTAACACATTGTTTCATATATATAGAATTATTACATATACGTAACACGGTGTTACATTTTGAAATCAACTCTTGTTTAAAGTGGCTGGATCTATGGTTTTTGTTAAATTCAATTATATTTCTAAAATTTAAGAGAATTTGATGTTTAGATTTATAAAAATGTTAGTAAAATAAAATAAGAGGGAGAATGAAATGTTTTAATATATAAATTAAAAGAAAGAGAAAGAATGAGTGATTTTAGAGATTTTATTAATTGAAAAAGATTTTCATATGATTTATATGTATTTTACCTATTATACCCCTACAAGCTTTTAATTAAATACTTTAAACACCAATTAATTACAATTATGCCACTAAACAATCTCAACCATAGATCAAAAAAATCAATGGCTATAAAGTGATTTTTTTGGTTTTCAATTAAAAAATGGTTTTCATTGGATCCCTCCCCTATATATATATATACATATATAGATATATATGTATACATATATATATATACATATATATATATATATATATATATATATATATAGGGGGAGGTTCTACTAAAAAATAAATTTTGCCTAAGAAGGGTAAGAAATGATCTTAGCCTTCCATTTCTTAATCAATGTCTAAGATGATAATGTTATAAATAAAAAGATGGAAGGGTATTTTGGTTATGTAACCACTTTTGTTGACTTTTTTGAGTTTCCCCCAATTTTTTTAAACTTTTATAACTTTTTCATGCTAGATTATTTTTTTAAAAAAATTGCACCATAAAATCAAGCATTTTTTTCTCTTTAAATTGAGTATAGTATTGCTATATTTTTTTATAAAAAACAAATTAGGTGAAATTGTGCTGCATTTTAACGTTTTTGTGCTGTATTTTATAAAACAACATAGGGTTGTGCTGTATTTCATAAAACAGCACAGGGTTATGCTGTATTTCATAAAACAGCACAGGGTTGTGCTGTATTTCATAAAACAGCACAGCGTTGTGTTGTATTTCATAAAACAGCACAGGGTTGTGCTGTATTTCATAAAACAGCACAGGGTTGTGTTGTATTTCATAAAACAGCACAGGGTTGTGCTGGATTTCATAAAACAACAAAGGGTTGTGCTGGATTTCATAAAACAGCACAACGTTGTGCTGGATTTCCTAAAACAGCACAAGGTTGTGCTGGATTTCATAAAACAGCATAAGGTTGTGCTGGATTTCATAAAATAACACAAAATTGTTAATACACCAAAATACCCTTTAATCCTATTTTCTAGTTTTGCCACATGTCACCACCTCATTTCTTCTTAACCTTCTTAGACAAAATATATTTTTAGTGGAACCTCCCCCTATATATATATACATATATATATACACTAGCTATAGTAACCCGTGTGTTACACGGGTTGAATAAATAAAAATTAATATAACAAATTTATTAATTGTAAAATAATATTTTAAGATATAATATCATTGAAATTATGTATTAGAAATGACTGTAAATTATAAAATAGTGATATCAACTTTTTAAAATTTTATTTTTTTCAAAAAAAATACGTTTTGTTCTAAAACAAACCGCATAAAAATGTCATTTTTAAATATTTTCTTATTATAACTCTTAAATTTAATTATTTTTATTTTAAAAAAACAACTTTTTAAAAATACCAATTTTAAATATTTCATATTTTTAAAAAAAGTCTTATGCTTTAAATAAATTTATTATTTTATAAAAATTGTTTATTTAGAAATAACATTAATAAATAGATCTCTTTATTAATTTATTAAATCTAAAAAAGTGTTAAATAGTATTATTAGTAATTAAGGTAATTATTTAATAGGAGAGAGAGGCGGGAAAATTTTGGTGAGAATGATTGTGGTGTTGACACGTGTCATACCAGATACCTTTTTATTAGAGTAGAAAGATATATATACATATATATATATATATGTATATATATATATATGTATGTATATATACCAACTTATCTTCCTACTCTAATAAAAAGGTATCTGGGATGACGCGTGTCAACGGCACAATTATTCTCACTAAAATTTTCCCGCCTCTTTCTCCTATTAAATAATTACCTTAATTACTAATAATACTATTTAACACTTTTTTAGATTTAATAAATTAATAAAGAGATCTATTTATTAATATTATTTCTAAATAAACAATTTTTTTATAAAATAATAAATTTATTTAAAGCATAAGACTTTTTTAAAAAATACAAAATATTTAAAATTGGTATTTTTAAAAAGTTATTTTTTTAAAACCAAAAATAATTAAATTTAAGGGTTATAATAAGAAAATTTTTAAAAATGACATTTTTATATGGTTTGTTTTAGAACAAAACGTTTATTTTTTTGAAAAAAATAAAGTTTTAAAAAGTTGATATCACTATTTTATAACTTAAAGTCATTTCTAATACATAATTTCAATGATATTATATCTTAAAATATTATTTTATAATTAATATATTTTGTTATATTAATTTTTTATTTATTCAACCCGTGTAACACACGGGTTACTATAGCTAGTATATATATATATATATATATATATATATATATATATATATATATGTACTAGGTTAGTCCCCGTGTAATACATGGATTGAACAAATAAAAATACTAAATATAATTAATAAAAATTTATAAATTATAAAATCATGCTTGAAGATAAAATATGATTATAAGCACGTATAAATAACTAATTTAAGTAAAACAATAATGTATCTTTCTTAAACTTTTATTTTATAAGACAATTTGTGATTTTTAAATATATTGTTTTAAGAAAATTGATTTTAAAAAAAATCTGTTGTATTCTGTATTTTATAAAACTTTTGTTTTTAAAATGTGTGTTTTTAATAAAATAATAAGTTTTTAATTTATTAAATTATACTATTTTTTAATTTGAAAATGGTATGAGTAATATTATTAATATTCAATATTATTATTAATAACATAGAGAAATGAGAAAGTAAGTATAATGAGATATACAATTGTTTCACGTTTATTTTAGTTTTTTTAAAGATAGATAGATAGGCTAAACACTCATTAAATAAACGGATTAAATTTTAATATAAAAAATAAACATGAATAGTTACAGTATAATATTTTAATATAAAATATAATTAAAATATATATAGGTAATAGTTTAAGAAATAAAACAATTATACTATTTTTTAACTCTCTTATGTAAATAGTTTTATTTTTAAATATTTATTTTAAGATTTTTTATAAAAAATATATTTTATAAAAATCTTGTTTTGTAAAAAATATGATTTGTAATTATTCTAGTTGTTTTAATAAGACTGTTTTAAAATATTTCATCTGTTTTGATAGGATCAATTAGAGCAATCTGTAACAAATGATAAGAACAATTCAAAGAAATACAAAACAAATGTAATCAAATCAAGCAATATCAACAAAATTCAGTATTCATTGATAGCAAAGACGATTACAAGTGTTAGAGAGCAGTTCATGCAAAAACTTATCAATCTACTCTAAGTCTAAGCTATTTATACTAGAAAACAAAAGGAACTAAAATTTACAAGACTAGTCCCTATACTAGTATAAAATAAAAAAACTAGACAATAAAGACTAAATGTTAATCTTCTAAGGGACCTAACAATACTACCCCTAAGATTTACATCGTCTTCAGTCTTCAAAAATCATCTCTCTTTCTTTGACTTGTGATCTTCTCTGCATCCTTTACTTTCTCTTTTCTTCTATCTTCATTCTTCTTTCATCTTTAATCTTTAAAGAAATCTTCTGGTTCTTCTTTGACTTTGAACATCGGCTTCTTTTTATACATTTCGATTTCTTTCAAAGCATTATCAATTGATGACTTAAATTTTCTAGCAAGCACGGCTTGATCTGGCTTTGACTCATTTGTTTTAATTTCCATCATATTCATTCTTTCTAATGTATCCTTTGAGAGACATGCAATATCTACATTTGCATATAACTCAATAGGATTTTTACTCTCTTTGCAGTAGACTTCTAATACTCCTTTTCTCGAAATTCTCATAAATTCAATGTCTTTTATATCTCTTTTTACAATATTAGCATATGCAAGAGCCTTTCTCAACGAAATTCTCTCCATAGCTGCATTCATCACATTAATGATTGAGATAAAGTATTTCTTGTCTTGCTCTGCAGTTTCAGGAATTACCTTTTCAAACTTTTGTACGGACAAGAATGAAATGTAACTTGGGTGAAGAAGTTTTAACTCAAAAGTACCAAACAATGTAATCATGTCCTCATCCCAGTTTGTGAGATTTCGGACCAATTTCAACTCAAAAGTTGATGTGTTATAAAACCATCTCAAAATTGGTTTAGACTTTTGGTTTCCTTCAATTACCTTCAATCCCGGTGTAGTTACTTTTTCAAAATACTTATCAAAAAATTCAATCATGAAGTGTTCTTCTTCAGATTGCAAACCCCTTAACTAATTTGATTTTTTAAGCCAAGCAAAGTACTCCTTGTCTTCTTGATCACATCTTGTTTCAAGGAAGTTACTTGTTCTTGCTAATCCTCTTCTCAAAAGTTCTACAAACATCGTTCCTCTTTTGGCTCCAGTAGGGTTTATCAATTCAAGTTTACTCAACTCTTTCAAATCTTGAACTGGTAGTTTAATGATGCTTGAGTAAAAATGGTATACATCACATACTGCATTTACTCTTTTAATCAAAAATGCATCAAAACCTCATCATATTTCCATGCTAGGATTTTGACTTGATTGGTAAAATCAGGAGCAATCATTGCATTTAACAGTTCAGCAACTGATTGTCCTTTTTGCAGAACATTTCTCACTAAGTCACCTGTTGATCGTGACTTATCAAAAATTTCTATTTGATCAGAGGTAGCTTTATACACTTGTCGCTCTGATTGAGGAAACATTTTCATCAACTCTTTCCTTTGTTCATGCACACTTGATTTTTGAGCCATTTGTTTGATTTCTTGGGGTTTCAAAATTTGAGTTCTCTTTGTAATATCTAAATACTGAGGATTATCAGTATCTAGAATCACCATCTTGTTCGTTTGCTTTTCTGTCAATTGAAAACTTTTAACTAAATTTCTCAATGACACTCCTTGCAATCTTTTCAGTCTTCTCCAGGGATAGTTTCTAGCTTGCAACCATGATCTTAAAGCCGTAATACTCATATCATCTGGATCCGGATGGTGCAGCTCAGAACTAGCAATTTCTTCAACATTTATACTTTCCTGTCTTCTATCCCATTCACCATGCTCCATGCTTATTTCATTTGGATCCACAGGAGCAAAAGACTCTGCAGCTAGACATTTCTCGTATTCATCATTAATTTGAGAAACTGTCAACCCGTCTAAGAATACTCTATTATACTTCATCCTCACAAGATAATTGTATCGATCTTCAAAATCATGAGGAATATCATCTTGTATTAAGATTGGTTCGAATGAAGACTGTGTTTCAAATTGAACTTCATCTATTTCTTCATCATACCAATCATCAGCATATTCTTCTTCTAAATCTTCTAGAGCACCAATTTTGTCTTGAACCATTTGCACTTGACTGTCTTGATGTTCTTCTTCAATAGATTCTTCAACTTTTTGTACTTTTGAAGAAGTTTCAGGAGCAGATTCAACATCAACTTCATCTAATTTCCTCTTTCCTTTCTCCTATTCAGATACTTTTTCTAAATCAATTGGAATGTTTTCAGCAACAATCACAATTTCAGGAGAAGAGGGCTTTGCTGATTCTTTCAACTTCATTAATTCTTCTTTCAAAACTTCATTCTCTTCAGCCAATTTCTTAAACTTTTCTTCAAGAAAATCATAGTCTTTAATCATAACCTCAAAATTTTTTATAACATCATCTTTATCTTTGGCATATCCAACAATCTTTTCATCTTTTCTCAAACTTTCTTCTTTTAATTTCTCATAGTCTTCCTTAAGCATTACAATCTCAGATTTGAGTTTGGCTATCTCTTTTTCTTTTTCCTCATTATCACCCTTTAATCTTTCAAGATCATCAACATCCAGAATCTCCTCAGTTTGAACAGCCACATGTTGTGTTGTAGAAACTGGAATATCTTGATTAATTTGGAAAGAATCAATGAATTCATAATCAAAAATTTGATTATCTACATCAATCTCTTGTTCTGGATCTATGTAAGTCTCTTCATCTTAATGTACAACTTCATGACCAGCTTCATCAATAACTAAATCATCTGAATCATCAGCTGCTTCATGCTCACTCTCATCATGACCTTCATCACCAACTAATTCTACTTCTTCATTTTGAGCTTCAGTAGCTTGTTCAGACATTGGTGAGTCATGACTTATAAATTGGTGTGTCTTAGTTACACCATCATCATCATCTTCATTAGAATCATCATCATCATTAGCATCATCATCTGAACTGGATGAGCTGTCATCATCATTTTCTTCATCATTCTCATCTTCTTCTATCGGAAACACATCTATCAGATCTGCTGGATCAAGAGGTTCACCATCTATCAAATGATAATGATCTATAGTAATGTCAACTTCATCATTTGATACATTTAGCATGTAATCAAACATGGGAACATTCTGAGCACCAGTGATCATTGTTAATTTCTTATAAGTCATATCAGACATGTTTTCCAATTCCAGCCTATCTCCACCTACTCCATAAACATGGAAATCTAGATATTCTTCATTTATGATCATTTGACGGAACCTGGGGTACATCAAGTATTTATGTCTTGTTCCTTTTTCTAAGTTAAACACAAATCCATTAAGTATCCATCTTGCCATGTTGAATCTTCTATTAGTAACTATGGCAATAATTAGTGATGCAATGTCCACAGGAAAGAATTTCCATCCTGCACTCCTCTTGGACATGCAATGTTGAAAGATATAGCATAAAAGTTTCCAGTGATTGTAGACCCTTGCTTTAAAAAATTGCTTCTTAGGAAATTGGTCTGGATGACCCATAGCCATGAAAGTCTCTCTGCATTCATTGAAAGTCAACTCACAGAGATCTTCAGGATCATTTTGACCTAATCTTAGAGCATTTCTGATTGAGTCTTCACATACTTCAATCATTCGATCTCTGGTCACAAATACTCGAACAACTTTTCTACCATCATCATCTACTTCAACTCTTGCAGTGTTCCAAAACTGTCTAATGAGTCTATCATAAATCATAGTTTGGTAACACATTGCATACACATATTTTGTTCTTAGAAGAAATCTTATCATTTCTTCATAAAACAATGCATCTTGAGCTTCCTCATCTAGCAATGCAGCAATGTTGTGCTTTGGCACAAACTTTAAATCAACCATCTGCAAAATTTTAAAAACAATGATATTAGACTTTGAAGCAAATGTTTTTTAATGTGATTTTGAAAATATAATGATTTAAGATATTATAAACTGATGTGTTAAAGTAAATGTGAATTTTAAAATCAACTTGCAATTTTAATTTTAAGTGTAAACACTTAAATTTAATAAAAGATGAATTTTCAAAATTGATTTCAATTAAAAGTTTAACACTTTTGTTTATTTTATCTTATATCATTTTATTAAAATCTTCAATTTCTAAAATGATGATTTTTATCAATTTAAATTTATTTTTATTATTTTTAATAAAAAAATGAGAGTCTGTTCATCTTCTTCATCGAATTCATCCTCAACTGGTACTGTTCATCGATGAACATGAACAATGTATTCAATCAAATGTCAGATTAAAACCAGTTTATCATAACAACTTGATCGAAATCACAAGACAAACAAGAGTCAATCATCAATTTTGCACATTTTTTCGATTTGAATGCTTAAATCTGGAATTTTTGACAAGTCTAGGGTTCAAACGACCGTACAGGAGTCGAACGCCTATCAACAAAAATTTCCATTTAAACATGAAATCAGATGAATGTGACTCATTCACTTACATTCACAATCACAGAAACACTATCAACAATCTTTGATTTGTGCTTGATATGATTTTAATCGAAGAATGAGGGTTTTGGTCGAAAGTTCGAGAGTTCGAGTGGTCAAAGAGGTTTTATGAGGGTTTTTGAAATGAGAATGAAATGAATAACACAAGTGTGCTTTTTATACCAAAAAAATTTTTAGACTTATGAGCACTGTTCAGGCGTTTAAGCACTGTTCAGACTTATTAGGTCCGAAAATTTTCTAAGTATTGGACATATGAGCATTATTCAGTCTTATGAGGCCAGCCGTATTAGCACTGTTTAGACTTATGAGGTCAGCCGTATGAGAACTATTTAGACTTATGAGTACTGTTCAGTAGCATGAGTACTGTTCAGTAGCATGAGTACTGTTCAGTAGCATGAGCACTGTTCAGTAGCATAATGATGCTGAAATGTCCACACACCAACTTCTCAGACATAACAACTGTTTAGACATACGACAACTGTTCAGCCACATAACAACTGTTCATGCATTTTTGCACTTGAATTTTTCAAATCTTCCACCTGCACACTGTTTAAACACATTAGTAATATTTCATACTACACACTGTTTAAACACATTAGTAATATTTCATACTAATATATAAACAATATTGCAAATTTTTGAACTTTCCCTCAAATTTACACTTTTGACCCTCAAAATTGAACTTTTTACATTTTGACCTTCAAAATTGAATTTGTTACATTTTGACCCTCAAAATTTAACTTTGTACATTTTGACCCTTCATTTTAGTTTCAATATAAACAAATCAAATGTTTCAAATTTGTCTTGTTTTCAACATTTCAAGAAGCTTTTCCACTTGCTAAAAATTATAAGATCATTTTATCAATGATAAACACACACATACTTTGAAATTAAAGCATCATCCTTTCAATTCAACATGAACATTTTGATTTTCTGAGAATATTCTTATTGGTTTATTACTCCCCTTAAACTTTTAAGTTTTTGCAAAACTTATAAGTTTACTAATAGATCATAAGAATATGACACTTAACATTGTTATATTGCCTGCACACAAGAAAATATGCATAAAAATCAAAATTAAATCAGAATGAAAATCTAAAATTTACAATAGAATCATGGAATGCAGTGAGATCATATTAGTAAAGATCAGAACATTAAAATAAAAAATGATGTGAATAGTCATAGACAATGATTAAATCCTGATCAAGTGTGTTCCAGGTCAGTGACATCACAGCAAAGAAGACACAAGATCTAAGGACAAAAAATGAGTGTTTTTGACACAAATTATCAGCTCACTTACTTTTTCAATTCTTGGATTGAGTATGGTAAAAATATAAATGACAAGATGTGACTCATACCAAGACTTAGAGGATCAACCATCATCAAGACATGCAGGAAAGCACTTATTCTCAACTTATTACCTAACAAATATGCATAATCAGAGTTCATGTTACTTAATTTAATAGAGAATGATCATGGATAACCATTTGATCAACTCTAACCATCCATTTGAATGGGTTGTGCACATTGGCATCTTTTGCATCAAAGGAGAATATCCAAGTCTGTAATGACTTACAACAGAGGATATCTCAGCACTTCAGGTCTATGATGACTCATAACAGAGAAGTGAATGATGCTTGTAACATATCTCATGATTAGTCACATTATCATCAGGTGTGAGTGGGTGTAGCTGAGCAAGTATTCAATCTGATAGGCCAATACACTCAAAAGTACTTAGATGAATACACAAACAAGCATAGAGATGTGGTGTAATCACAAGAATTTACTTGTTCAGTATAATAGCATGATATTGTCTACACATCAGATCCTGATCATGTCAGACTTTATTAGCGAGTGAAGTATGCAACTGATCTTACTAATGTACTATCATTTCTCACATGAGGCAAACCCAGATTCATTCCTAAAAAAATAAAAACCAAAAGAACTCTATTTTTTTGGAGTTTTTGATTTATAATTTTTATTTGATTTTTTTTGAGTTTTCTAATTTTGTAGTTTGTTTTTCTATAAAAGAAAGCACACACACACAACAATCAGGCAAATAACTATGAAAAGTTACTCTTATGAAGACCTTCAGGTTTAGGAAAGAATTTGATCATGGAAAGATTCAAATTAGTAACCAGGTTTACACATGGTTAATAAGGCCAATTGACTCCACTAAATACTCAAACCTTCCTGGTAGAAAAGCTTTAGTAAATAGGTCTGCCAATTGTTTTTCAGTTGCTATTTGAATCAAAATGATTAAACCTTTTTCAGAATTATCTCTGAGAAAATGATATCGAATTTCGATATGTTTTGTTTTTGAATGTTGAACTGGATTAGCTGTAATAAACATAGCAGCAGTGTTATCAATGTAAATTGGTGTTTTAAGAAAATTGAACCCATAATCTAGCAGTTGGTTTTGCAACCAAAGGATTTGAGAACATCCTGCTGATGCAGCTATGTACTCAGCTTCTGCAGTTGAGACAGAAACATTTGTTTGTTTCTTACATTGCCATGAAACTAATCTGGGTCCAAGAAACTGACAACCACCCGTCGTAGATTTTCTATCTTGACAACATCCACCATAATCACTATCTGTGTATCCATGTAACTCAAAATTACCCTCGTAAGGATACCAAAGCCCTAAGGCTGGTTTACCTTTGAGATACCTGAATATTCTTTTGACAGCAATTAAATGAGATTCTTTCGGGTCTGATTGATACCTTGCACAAACACAAACAGCATACATAATGTCTGGTCTTGATGCAGTAAGATACATCAAAGAACCAATCATAGATCTGTATAGAGTTTGGTCTATGGATTTTCCTTTAGGATCAGGCTCAATCTTGGTGTTTACGTCAGCTGGAGTTCTTATGGATTGACAATCATGCAGTTTGAATTTCTTCAAAAGTTTATCAACAAATTTCTCTTGATTGATAAAAATACCATCTGCAGATTGTTGAACTTGCAATCCAAGAAAGAAATTGATTTCTCCCATAGAACTCATTTGAAAACGAGATTTCATGATTTCTTCAAATTCATTACACAATGTTGGACTGGTAGAACCAAATATGATATCATCTACATACACGTGCACACATAAGAGATCATCATTATCCTTCTTTATGAATAAAGTAGGATCGATTTTCCCTCTTGTGTATCCATGTTGGATCAAGTGTTGAGATAATGTCTCATACCAAATTCTAGGAGCTTGATGTAGGCCATACAAAGCTTTGCTAAGCTTATACACTCGATATGGAAATTCTGCATCCTCAAAGCCCGGAGGTTGCTTCACATACACATCATCAGTGATTGGACCATACAAAAATGCACCTTTGACGTCCATTTGATACACCTTGAATTTCATGAATGAAGCATAAGCCAAGAAAACACGAATGGATTCGAGTCTTGCAACTGGAGCAAATACTTCATCATAGTCAATTCCTTCTTCCTGTGTGTATCCTTGTGCAACGAGTCTTGCTTTGTTTCTTATAACAATGCCACGATCATCAGTTTTATTTCTGAACAACCATTTCATGCCTATGGCATTTTCTCCTTCAGGTAATTCCACTAACTTCCACACTTCTTGTTTTCGAAATTGAAGAAGTTCTTTTTGCATAGCTTCAATCCAACCATTGTCCTGTAATGCCTCGGTGACATTTTTAGGAACAATCTGTGAAAGAAAACAAGAATATAAACAAACATTTGCATGTTCAGATTTACTCCTAGTTGTTCTGTCATTCAGAGGACCAATGATCTGTGATGTTGGATGATTCCTGTGGATACGAGATGTCGGTATCTCAGTTCCTTGAACATTAACATCCAGATTTGTTTGGTTCAGATTGGAGAGCTGTTGCAATAAGGTAGAAGAATGTGGAGTGAAATTTGGAGCTTGAGTCGGAGAATTGATAAAGTAATTGAAGTTACTATGATCAATTGCATCTCCAGAGATGGAAGATGTGCCAGACTCTGGATGTCCAATTTCGGTACCATCATTAGGAATAGGTTGTGATGCTTCTTGATCTACTGAAACTGAATGATCTGAAGCTAAAGTAGCATGAACATTGTCATTGAATTGGATTGTTGAATCCTTGACAAATGAGAAAAATGGATAATCTGGGCGAGCATCATCTGAATCATCAGAATCTGAATCATCACTGAAAGATCCAAGATCTCCTCTTGAGTTCTTCTTACCTGAAAAACCATCAGATTGATTAGACAAGTTAGGTTGAAATGAGTTTGACAAAGAATCTATATCAAATAACCATGCAGGACCATTTGAAACTGATGCAAAAGAATTCTCCAGAAATTTAACGTTGAATGTTTCATTAATAATGTTTGTCCTAGAGTTATAAACTCGATAGGCTTTGGAAACAGATGAGTATCCAACGAAAAATCCATTATCAGCTTTTTCTTCAAATTTTCCTAAATGATCACTTGAGTTAAGAATCATAACTGGACAACCAAATGATTTTAAAAAATTTATGTTTGGTTTCCTGTCAAACATTAACTCATATGGAGTTTTCTTTTTATCTTTCACAAGCAAGATTCTATTCTGAACAAAACATGCTGTGGATATTGCTTCATCCCAGAAGGTGATAGGAATTTTAGCATCAGCTAACATAGACCGGGCAGCTTCAATCAGAGTTCTGTTCTTATTTCAGCAACTCCATTTTGTTGTGGAGTTCTGGGAGCACTGAACTGATGAACTATCCCTTTTTCTGCACAAAACAAATCAATGTTAGCATTTTTAAATTCAGTTCCATTATCACTTCTTATTATTTTCACTTTTTGTTCAAGCTGATTTTCAACTTTATTAATAAATTCTTTTAGAAGATCTGCAGTTTCAGATTTAGCTTGAAGAAAGAAAACCTAAGAAAATCTTGTATAGTCATCTATGATAACTAAACAGTATGATTTTCGACCAATACTCCTAACATTAGTTGGTCCAAAAAGGTCCATATGTAACATCTGGAGTGGTTTGGTGTTTGAGTTTATTAGCTTGGACTTATAAGACGCTCTATGTTGTTTTCCCTTCAGACATGCTGAGCAATGATCAGTTGTTGAAAACTTCTTGGAAGGAAGTCTAAAAACATGATTTCCTGCTACAAGCTTGTTCATGTTTTTGAAGTTTGAATGACCGAGTCGTCTATGCCAAAGCTGGCTTTCATCATTTGAAGCTTTAGCAAACAGGCAAGTTGTTTCAGTTGCAGGATCCACTTGAGACATATCCAGTTTGTATACATCTCTGTCCCGAGCAGCTTTAACTATCACGCAGTCATTGCTAATCTGAAAACTTGGTTTCAAGACATAACAGTGAGATTCATCAAGAAGAACAGAATAAGATTTGTCACAAATTTGGGATACACTTAGAAGATTAAAGTTCAACTGTGAACAGAAGTTGACTTTATCAAAACTGATAATCCCATTGGACACTGTTCCCTCTCCTATTATCTTTCCACCTGCATCACCTCCAAAAGCAACATGTGTTCCATCCTTCAACTTAAAATCTTGTAACAAGGCTTGATTGCCTGTCATATGCCGGCTACACCCACTGTCAACATACCATGAGTTGATTGGTCTCCGCGGGCATACCTGCATTCAAAAACATTTAAGGTGAGTTAGTAACCCAAGCCGAGATGGTCTTGGGCTTGCCGAACTTGTCAACAATTGTAAATTGTTTGAAATGAAGTTTGTTGACATCTGGTTTATTTGAAAATTTTGGATTTTCAAATCCTCGTTTGAAAACATGTGGATTATCATCATCAAGAAATCTTGAACCATTTGAGAATGTTCCTTTGTTTAATCTCACAGATCGTGGAATAAACTTTTCTTGATTGTATTGCTGTGATTTGAACACATTAGTAATATTTCATACTAATATATAAACAATATTGCAAATTTTTGAATTTTCCCTCAAATTTACACTTTTGACCCTCAAAATTGAACTTTTTACATTTTGACCTTCAAAATTGAATTTGTTACATTTTGACCCTCAAAATTTAACTTTGTACATTTTGACCCTTCATTTTAGTTTCAATATAAACAAATCAAATGTTTCAAATTTGTCTTGTTTTCAACATTTCAAGAAGCTTTTCCACTTGCTAAAAATTATGAGATCATTTTATCAATGATAAACACACACATACTTTGAAATTAAAGCATCATCCTTTCAATTCAACATGAACATTTTGATTTTCTGAGAATATTCTTATTGGTTTATTACTCCCCCTAAACTTTTAAGTTTTTGCAAAACTTATAAGTTTACTAATAGATCATAAGAATATGACACTTAACATTGTTATATTGCCTGCACACAAGAAAATATGCATAAAAATCAAAATTAAATCAGAATGAAAATCTAAAATTTACAATAGAATCATGGAATGCAGTGAGATCATATTAGTAAAGATCAGAACATTAAAATAAAAAATGATGTGAATAGTCATAGACAATGATTAAATCCTGATCAAGTGTGTTCCAGGTCAGTGACATCACAGCAAAGAAGACACAAGATCTAAGGACAAAAAATGAGTGTTTTTGACACAAATTATCAGCTCACTTACTTTTTCAATTCTTGGATTGAGTATGGTAAAAATATAAATGACAAGATGTGACTCATACCAAGACTTAGAGGATCAACCATCATCAAGACATGCAGGAAAGCACATATTCTCAACTTATTACCTAATAAATATGCATAATCAGAGTTCATGTTACTTAATTTAATAGAGAATGATCATGGATAACCATTTGATCAACTCTAACCATCCATTTGAATGGGTTGTGCACATTGGCATCTTTTGCATCAAAGGAGAATATCCAGGTCTGTAATGACTTACAACAGAGGATATCTCAGCACTTCAGGTCTATGATGACTCATAACAGAGAAGTGAATGATGCTTGTAACATATCTCATGATTAGTCACATTATCATCAGGTGTGAGTGGGTGTAGCTGAGCAAGTATTCAATCTGATAGGCCAATACACTCAAAAGTACTTAGATGAATACACAAACAAGCATAGAGATGTGGTGTAATCACAAGAATTTACTTGTTCAGTATAATAGCATGATATTGTCTACACATCAGATCCTGATCATGTCAGACTTTATTAGCGAGTGAAGTATGCAACTGATCTTACTAATGTACTATCATTTCTCACATGAGGCAAACCCAGATTCATTCCTAAAAAATAAAAAACAAAAGAACTCTATTTTTTTGGAGTTTTTGATTTATAATTTTTATTTGATTTTTTTTGAGTTTTCTAATTTTGTAGTTTGTTTTTCTATAAAAGAAAGCACACACACACAACAATCAGGCAAATAACTATGAAAAGTTACTCTTATGAAGACCTTCAGGTTTAGGAAAGAATTTGATCATGGAAAGATTCAAATTAGTAACCAGGTTTACACATGGTTAATAAGGCCAATTGACTCCACTAAATACTCAAACCTTCCTGGTAGAAAAGCTTTAGTAAATAGGTCTGCCAACTGTTTTTCAGTTGCTATTTGAATCAAAATGATTAAACCTTTTTCAGAATTATCTCTGAGAAAATGATATCGAATTTCGATATGTTTTGTTTTTGAATGTTGAACTGGATTAGCTGTATTAAACATAGCAGCAGTGTTATCAATGTAAATTGGTGTTTTAAGAAAATTGAACCCATAATCTAGCAGTTGGTTTTGCAACCAAAGGATTTGAGAACATCCTGCTGATGCAGCTATGTACTCAGCTTCTCCAGTTGAGACAGAAACATTTGTTTGTTTCTTACATTGCCATGAAACTAATCTGGGTCCAAGAAACTGACAACCACCCGTCGTAGATTTTCTATCTTGACAACATCCACCATAATCACTATCTGTGTATCCATGTAACTCAAAATTACCCTCGTAAGGATACCAAAGCCCTAAGGCTGGTTTACCTTTGAGATACCTGAATATTCTTTTGACAGCAATTAAATGAGATTCTTTCGGGTCTGATTGATACCTTGCACAAACACAAACAGCATACATAATGTCTGGTCTTGATGCAGTAAGATACATCAAAGAACCAATCATAGATCTGTATAGAGTTTGGTCTATGGATTTTCCTTTAGGATCAGGCTCAATCTTGGTGTTTACGTCAGCTGGAGTTCTTATGGATTGACAATCATGCAGTTTGAATTTCTTCAAAAGTTTATCAACAAATTTCTCTTGATTGATAAAAATACCATCTGCAGATTGTTGAACTTGCAATCCAAGAAAGAAATTGATTTCTCCCATAGAACTCATTTGAAAACGAGATTTCATGATTTCTTCAAATTCATTACACAATGTTGGACTGGTAGAACCAAATATGATATCATCTACATACACTTGCACACATAAGAGATCATCATTATCCTTCTTTATGAATAAAGTAGGATCGATTTTCCCTCTTGTGTATCCATGTTGGATCAAGTGTTGAGATAATGTCTCATACCAAATTCTAGGAGCTTGATGTAGGCCATACAAAGCTTTGCTAAGCTTATACACTCGATATGGAAATTCTGCATCCTCAAAGCCCGGAGGTTGCTTCACATACACATCATCAGTGATTGGACCATACAAAAATGCACCTTTGACGTCCATTTGATACACCTTGAATTTCATGAATGAAGCATAAGCCAAGAAAACACGAATGGATTCGAGTCTTGCAACTGGAGCAAATACTTCATCATAGTCAATTCCTTCTTCCTGTGTGTATCCTTGTGCAACGAGTCTTGCTTTGTTTCTTATAACAATGCCACGATCATCAGTTTTATTTCTGAACAACCATTTCGTGCCTATGGCATTTTCTCCTTCAGGTAATTCCACTAACTTCCACACTTCTTGTTTTCGAAATTGAAGAAGTTCTTCTTGCATAGCTTCAATCCAACCATTGTCCTGTAATGCCTCGGTGACATTTTTAGGAACAATCTGTGAAAGAAAACAAGAATATAAACAAACATTTGCATGTTCAGATTTACTCCTAGTTGTTCTGTCATTCAGAGGACCAATGATCTGTGATGTTGGATGATTCCTGTGGATACGAGATGTCGGTATCTCAGTTCCTTGAACATTAACATCCAGATTTGTTTGGTTCAGATTGGAGAGCTGTTGCAATAAGGTAGAAGAATGTGGAGTGAAATTTGGAGCTTGAGTCGGAGAATTGATAAAGTAATTGAAGTTACTATGATCAATTGCATCTCCAGAGATGGAAGATGTGCCAGACTCTGGATGTCCAATTTCGGTACCATCATTAGGAATAGGTTGTGATTCTTCTTGATCTACTGAAACTGAATGATCTGAAGCTAAAGTAGCATGAACATTGTCATTGAATTGGATTGTTGAATCCTTGACAAATGAGAAAAATGGATAATCTGGGCGAGCATCATCTGAATCATCAGAATCTGAATCATCACTGAAAGATCCAAGATCTCCTCTTGAGTTCTTCTTACCTGAAAAATCATCAGATTGATTAGACAAGTTAGGTTGAAATGAGTTTGACAAAGAATCTATATCAAATAACCATGCAGGACCATTTGAAACTGATGCAAAAGAATTCTCCAGAAATTTAACGTTGAATGTTTCATTAATAATGTTTGTCCTAGAGTTATAAACTCGATAGGCTTTGGAAACAAATGAGTATCCAACGAAAAATCCATTATCAGCTTTTTCTTCAAATTTTCCTAAATGATCACTTGAGTTAAGAATCATAACTGGACAACCAAATGATTTTAAAAAATTTATGTTTGGTTTCCTGTCAAACATTAACTCATATGGAGTTTTCTTTTTATCTTTCACAAGCAAGATTCTATTCTGAACAAAACATGCTGTGGATATTGCTTCATCCCAGAAGGTGATAGGAATTTTAGCATCAGCTAACATAGACCGGGCAGCTTCAATCAGAGTTCTGTTCTTATTTCAGCAACTCCATTTTGTTGTGGAGTTCTGGGAGCACTGAACTGATGAACTATCCCTTTTTCTGCACAAAACAAATCAATGTTAGCATTTTTAAATTCAGTTCCATTATCACTTCTTATTATTTTCACTTTTTGTTCAAGCTGATTTTCAACTTTATTAATAAATTCTTTTAGAAGATCTGCAGTTTCAGATTTAGCTTGAAGAAAGAAAACCTAAGAAAATCTTGTATAGTCATCTATGATAACTAAACAGTATGATTTTCGACCAATACTCCTAACATTAGTTGGTCCAAAAAGGTCCATATGTAACATCTGGAGTGGTTTGGTGTTTGAGTTTATTAGCTTGGACTTATAAGACGCTCTATGTTGTTTTCCCTTCAGACATGCTGAGCAATGATCAGTTGTTGAAAACTTCTTGGAAGGAAGTCTAATAACATGATTTCCTGCTACAAGCTTGTTCATGTTTTTGAAGTTTGAATGACCGAGTCGTCTATGCCAAAGCTGGCTTTCATCATTTGAAGCTTTAGCAACCAGGCAAGTTGTTTCAGTTGCAGGATCCACTTGAGACATATCCAGTTTGTATACATCTCTGTCCCGAGCAGCTTTAACTATCACGCAGTCATTGCTAATCTGAAAACTTGGTTTCAAGACATAACAGTGAGATTCATCAAGAAGAACAGAATAAGATTTGTCACAAATTTGGGATACACTTAGAAGATTAAAGTTCAACTGTGAACAGAAGTTGACTTTATCAAAACTGATAATCCCATTGGACACTGTTCCCTCTCCTGTTATCTTTCCACCTGCATCACCTCCAAAAGCAACATGTGTTCCATCCTTCAACTTAAAATCTTGTAACAAGGCTTGATTGCCTGTCATATGCCGGCTACACCCACTGTCAACATACCATGAGTTGATTGGTCTCCGCGGGCATACCTGCATTCAAAAACATTTAAGGTGAGTTAGTAACCCAAGCCGAGATGGTCTTGGGCTTGCCGAACTTGTCAACAATTGTAAATTGTTTGAAATGAAGTTTGTTGACATCTGGTTTATTTGAAAATTTTGGATTTTCAAATCCTCGTTTGAAAACATGTGGATTATCATCATCAAGAAATCTTGAACCATTTGAGAATGTTCCTTTGTTTAATCTCACAGATCGTGGAATAAACTTTTCTTGATTGTATTGCTGTGATTTGACAAACTGTTGATTATCATAATTAGAATTGTTTCTTCTGAAAGATCTCAAACTCAAGTAAGGTTGTTGGTTTGAAAAATTAAACCCAATATTATTATTTCTCTTAAATTTTGGGTTCACATGACCTTGATTATTGAATTCCTTCCTTAAAGAGTTCTTCCTCAAATAACAATCATTTGTATTATGATTTCTTTCATCACACAAAGCATAGTATTTGTTAAAGTAACACTCAACTGTTGTATGATTTGTCATATCACATATGTAGAAATATTTGTTAAAGTAACATTCTAAAATGTCATGATTGTACATGTCACAGATATCACAATACTTTTCAGAATGTTTAAACAACATTTTGTTAACCCTTGAAGTAGAAGCAACATGTGATTCTTGTTTAACTTTAGGGTTAGGCAGATTAATATGTTGTTTATTTGGTGTGAGTTTGATCATTGAATTTTTAGGATTTTTCTTTTGCACTTGAACACAATTCTTTGACTCCTTTGGTTCAAATGTTTTATGCACAGCGGAAGTCTTATGACCTGAACTTATTTTCAGATCAGAGTTAGATTTGATCTTGAGTTTAGGTGTCATTTTTGTGTTTGTGTTCATGTCAAAAGTTCCTGCAGACACAAACTTCACAGGTCTAATTTGATTGTTGTTTTGTGACTGATTTTGATTAATTGATTCAGTTTTCTTAGCTTTTGCAGCTTGTCTTCTTCTTTGATTTCTTACTCTTGATGATGTTTTCTTGATTTGAGTTTTAATTGAATCTTGAGAAGATTCTTTTTGACACTCGTTATCTTCATTTAGTTCATTTGAACTAGAATCATCAGAAAGATTATTGTTTGTTTTAATCTCTTCACATTTTCCTTTCAGTTTGTTATTGACTTCAGTAGATTTTTCACTCTTTAGTTCACTTTGTTCAATAACAGTTTCATTTTTTGGTACAAACAGCTTCTTTTGTTTTTGTTGAGGTTCATAAGATTTTACTTTGATTGGATGACCATTTTTGATCTTGTCTAAGTCAGTTTCTTTATAAACTTCAACATTTTTCTTTTTAAAGTTCTTTTGATCTTGAAATTCTTTCAGTTTAGCTTTGTTTTCTGGTGAATGATCATGTGTATTGAAATTTTTTGGTAATGTTTTTGAGATTGATTCAGGCATAGGTTCATGTGTGAATCCTAATCCTGTTTTATCTTTGTTATTTCTTCCATTTACCAGTTGCTCAACAATTTTCTTTGAGCTTTTAACTTTGGCTAAATCTATTTGAGTTGCTGCATGTGCCAATTTTTCTTGTTCAAGTGTTTTATTCATCTCTTCAAGTTGTTTCTTTACAAGTTCAAGTTCTTTAAGAGTTTTGTTCCATGAAGCTTGAAGAGACATTATCTTTTCATCAGCAATTTTATGATCTGATTTTAGTTTATTGTGCCTTGATTCTTCTTGTTTGAGCTTGTCACATATTTTGAATGAATATGTTCTGTAGTGTTCAACTTGTTCAAAACATGCTTTTGTGCACATTTTCTCTCTTACATCCACTGGTATTTCTGGATAAGAGTTAGAAGATTCAGCATCAGAAGATGAAGTAACAACCTTTGGTTGTTCAGACTGAGCCATAAGAGCAACTTCTTCAGTAGTTTCTTTTGGATCTGATTTGTCGCTCCAGTCATACTCTTCTTCTTGATCTGATTCATCATCCTTCTTTGGATCTTTATCTTCAGACCAGTCTTCATTATCAACTTCAGCAACTAGAGCCAAATTAGCAGTAAGATCAGCAGTAAACTGTTCTGCATATGCACTCCAGTCATAACCATCTTTGATGTTTACAACTAGTGTCTTCTTTGGTTCCTCACTATTCTTCTCTTCTTTGGGTTCTGGCATAGGTAGACTTTGGTATGGCTTTTGGAAAGTCTTGTTTGCCTGTTGCTGATATTTCTAACCATTTGAGCTGCCTTGACTATTTCCTCCTTGGTTTCTTGGAGCTTTACATTCTCTTGAAAAATGACCATAGCTGTTACAATTAAAGCATCTTGATTTTGACTTATCAAACCCAACAGTTTTGTTTGCACTGGGTTTGTAATTTCTGTTAGTATAAGAATGCTTTTGAGTTCTGTAAGCTATCATGACCATTTACCAATTAAGATCCATTTCTTCTACATCATCAGGATCCAAAGCTATCATGACCATTTACCAATTAAGATCCATTTCTTCTACATCATCAGGATCCATCTCAAAGAGATCTTGTAGAACTAGCTCCACTTGAGTCAGATAACTGCCTTGATAAGCTTGGAAACTTGCCATGAATGCTGTGAAAGCAGTTTTTGACTCTTCATCTTGTAAAAGAATGTTAATCACATCTTTCACTTTGCTTGGATTGGGAGAGTTTGAGGAGGATGGCATCTCAGTTGAAGATTTATGTATTTGAGCTTTAGGAGAAGATTGTGATTATGGTTGAGTAGAGTAAGCAGGTGTACTGGTAAAGAATCCTGCTCCCACAAACAGATCACCTTCATCTTCAGGAGTTGATTGATCTTTAGCCAGAAATGCATTCTTTACAGTATTTGCTGGAGAAGCAACATACTTATACTGAGATGTTGATGCATGTCTATCATTGTTTCTTGAACTCTCATCAGTCTCAACAGATTCAATCTTAGCAATGAGAAGGTCAAGATCCATTGGAAACTTTTCAGTATGTTTCAACAAAGTAACAGTTTGTTTCCAAGATGATGGTAGTGCATTCAAAAGTCTGTTGTTTAGGTCTTCAAGATCATTCTTGATTCCCAAAGTAGACATTTCTGTAGTTAATTGCACAAACCTGTTCATCATTTGATTAATAATTTCTCCTGAGATATGCTCAAAAAGTTCCAATTGCCTTTTCAGTTTTTGCTTTTTCAGATCTTGAATTTCTTTCCCTCCTTCACATATAACCTTCAGTGCTTTGTACATAGTATATCCAGTTTGGTAGTTTTCAAGTCTGGATAGTACTTCCAAAGGTAGTCCTTTACACATGAGAGAATAGGCTTTGACATCATTTTTCACCTTCTTTAAATCTTCTCCATGTAGGTTATCTTCTGGATATGGTTCTTGTGTATCTTTAGTATACACAAATCCTCTGTCTGGACCATCAGTAGTCACAGGAATGTAAGGTCCCTTTTTAATTGATTTCCATAGATCAGTGTCTATGGAATTCAAATGATGTTTCAGTCTAAGAGACCAGTTTTTAAAATCAGCTCGGTTTTTAAGTTTTGGAACTCTGTTATCAGAATCTTCTGATTTCACCATTCTTATATTTTTGTTGTTTTTCTAATTTTTGAATTAAGAAAAGACTTAAAAAAATATTTTTGGATTTTTTTTTTGAATTTTTATGAAAAATTTCTAAGTGTCAATACTGATGAGTCTGAACAGTGGTGATAAGTCCCAACAGTGGTAAAACGCCTAAACAGTTGTGATAAGTCCCAACAGTGTGAAACGCCCAACAGCTGATAAGTCTAAGGATTGCCTTAGAAAATTTCCAACACAAGTTAGAAAGCCCAAACAGTAGTGAAACGCCTTCACAGTTGAAACTCACAGTGGTTATACGTCCACACAGTGATGGTATGTCAAACCAAGTGAAACTACCACACAGTGGTTATAAGTCCACACAGTGGTTATACGCCTAGGGTAAAACGACTGAACAGTTGAGAAAAGTCTAAACAGTTCTCAAACGGCCGAACACTTGGGCAAATTTCAGTGTTTTCCAGCCCTAAAATGACACATTCATCATTCATATGAATGTAACGAACTCAGAAATTTCAAAATCCTTTAATTGTTGATGAATTGATCTGAAACTTTCCAATTAGTTCATGATTATACCGATAATCAATCCTCTAACCTCAATTTCAGTAATTATCAACAAATTTCAGTGAATTTCGGAAATTTTTAGGTCGAACACTCAAGAACACTTTCTCGAACTATTTTTCACTAATTCACTCAATTTTGATGAGATAAACTGCAATTTGTGATTCAAAACATGTTTCTGATGATGAAACACAGCTCTGATTCACAATATTTCAATTGAATTGTCACTTGATTACAGATTTTAGTGGATTTTTGAAGTTTCTATCTTCGACAGAACCTCAAAAACACTCAACCGAAAGCTCTGATACCAATTGATAGGATCAATTAGAGCAATCTGTAACAAATGATAAGAACAATTCAAAGAAATACAAAACAAATGTAATCAAATCAAGCAATATCAACAAAATTCAGTATTCATTGATAGCAAAGACGATTACAAGTGTTAGAGAGCAATTCATGCAAAAACTTATCAATCTACTCTAAGTCTAAGCTATTTATACTAGAAAACAAAAGGAACTAAAATTTACAAGACTAGTCCCTATACTAGTATAAAATAAAAAAACTAGACAATAAAGACTAAATGTTAATCTTCTAAGGGACCTAACATGTTTATAATTTTTTTAAAAACAAAACGATTTTAAAATATTTTGTTTAAAAAATGTTTAATGTTTTAGAAA
The DNA here is from genome assembly GCA_024085815.1 of Flaveria linearis. Lineage (NCBI taxonomy): Eukaryota > Viridiplantae > Streptophyta > Magnoliopsida > Asterales > Asteraceae > Flaveria > Flaveria linearis. The sequence goes on from CM044001.1 coordinate 48,626,655, forward strand.
ATTTCATATTATATAAAACTTTAGTTTTTTGTTATTTACATTTTAATTAAAAGATGTTACTTTTAATTTCCTTCATAAAATCTATTTTAAAAAAAGATAGTATGAATTAAAAATAGATAAGAAAGAGAAACATAGTAAATAATAAAATATATTTTAATAAAAGAGAGAAATTTATATGAGTATTTAAATTACTATAACATCCTTTTGAATGGAAAATTAATATGTGAATGTCTAAAAAAAAAAGTGTCAAAATCATGGCTTGAAGAGTGACAAGTGGTAAAAATACATTGCTTTATTTGAGGTTATAAATATATATATACCAACTTATATGAGTTGTCAAAATAACAATATTGCATTCTCGCCTTTCTAAAAGGATCTTCAAGAATATATATACCAACTTATATGAGTTGTCAAAAATAACAATACTGCATTCTCGCCTTTCTAAAAGGATCTTCAAGAAGGATTGATTTCTCCAAAATAAAATTCAGCCGATTCAAACATCAACCCAAACCCAAACCCAAACCCAAACCCAAACATCATCATCAGTATAGAATAGAGTGAATTTTGTAAGCAGGGAGATGTCATCATTCTCATCGTCGGAGAAGATGGCAACAGGTACAGCGCCACCAGGCTCGGTGGAGCAGGATGGTGGTGAAACGCAAAGACCCCTACCTCCGCCGCCGGGATACGGCGTCACTGGAGTTCTCAGGCGGTGGAGGCATGAAGACGTGTTGAAAAGAGGATCTCTAGGGTTGAGAGCCTTAGGTTTTCTTTTCTCCTTGCTTGCCTTCATAATCATGGCTACTAACAACCACGGCCCTGGGAGAAACTTCGACCAATACGACGAATACAAGTCCGATTTCTCATCAACTAAATCAAATAATCTTTAATCTCTGATTTTCAAAAAGAGCTTGATTATGTTTTGTATATATTTACAGGTACGCATTAGCCATAGCGATTTTGTCGACGTTATATACGGGATTGCAATCATGGAGGCAAATTCAAGAGATTTCCACCGGAAAACAAATCATTTCCGCCCGCACTTTGGCGCTCATTGATTTCTTTGGTGATCAGGTTTCTCCCATTATAAATAATCAAATGCGATTGCAATTTTAATTATTACATTTTATTTTAGTGCACATTACATTTCTTCCCCAAATTTCATTAGGAAAAAAAATGAATCAAACGTTCTTTTTAGTTAGAAAAGATTTAAACTATGATAAAATAAAAAATCATTCTCTTCTCTTATTTATTAGACAAAAAAAAAATAACAACAGAATAATACGTTAAATGAATACCTTCAGAGGAAAAATGAAGTATTCTATTTATCATTAAAATAATACTTATATTTATTTTAATTAATAAACTTCACTATGTTCGTATTTCTAAGGTTGAAATTAAATATTAGATATACACTAATTATATTATGTTTATAATTATTATATTTTATTTTTAGTCCATTGCTTTATTTTCAATTTAAAGTGAAGGCAAGAAAAAACCAAAAAATGTTGTCATGTGTGGATGAGGTGCCATAAATAATTTTATATTATGACAGTTGGGTATTTGAGAGGGAATGGCTGTCAAAGCTTCATTGGAACTGGAAGTTTCCAAAGACTGTGACATACAGATATAATGCGCAGAAAATAACTCTTGTTTTGAGAAACATTTATATTTATTTAGTTGGACCATTTCTGGTCCTTTTGAATTCCGCTAATTTTGATACTTGTATTTCTACCTAGATTAAAAATACGTACCTCCTTCCTCTAAAAACAAGAATTACATTCAAGTAAAATAGTATAAAATTTTGTTTTAAGTAATCAAAAAATAAAGTTTTTATATGATTAGTACAATTTATATTTGGTAATGACTGTTGGTTTACATCTATCTTGTAGATTATAGCATACCTATTAATATCAGCAGCTTCATCGGCTGTACCGATGACAAACAGAATGAGAGAAGGAGCCGACAACTTATTTACAGACGCATTAGCCGCATGCATTAGCATGGAGTTTTTTGCGTTTTTTCTTCTCGGGTTATCCGCCATGCTCTCCGGTACAACCTGGTTAAAGAAACCTATATGTAACCATTCAATCCTTATTTTGTCACTTTTCTTTAAAAAGGAGACTTTTGTACAAATTCTTTTCAACTGCTTGAACAATTTATTTTTTATACAACATTATTGCTTTTGGATTTGGAATACTTCTCTAAAAAGGGACAGCTGTAATTTGCGTTGGAGAATATGCACAACAACGTTGGCGCAACTTTCTTCTCAACATATGTCATCCATTCAAATTATCTTCTCATTTTTTCGTGGATGTAAAGACATGTACCATCATTTGAATTTACAACTAGTGTTAATCTCTGTTTTCGTCTTTAAATTTTCGGTTTTCGTCTTTAAGTTTTCTCGGTTTTTGTCTTTAAGTTTTTTCGGTTTTCGTCTTTAAGTTTTGCAAATTGCATACATTTGAGTAGCAACCTTTAATTTGATTTTATTATTGACCTGAATTTTTCAAATCATTTATATTTTCGTCCTTTTACCTAACGATGTTAACATTTTATGTTAAATTTTTTTGAAAAAACTAAAATACATGTAGGACTTAAATGGATTTACAAAAAACTATCACTCTCACTTTTCAATCTCCCTCTCCCTCTCCCTCTCCCTCTCCCTCTCTCCCTCTCCCTCTCCCTCTCCCTCTCTCCCTCCCCTCTCCCTCGTCCCTCTCCCCTCTCCCTCTCCCTCTCCCTCTCCCTCTCCCTCTCTCCCTCTCCCTCTCCCTCTCCCTCTCCCTCTCTCCCTCTCCCTCTCCCTCCCTCTCCCTCTCCCTCTCCCTCTCCCTCTCCCTCTCCCTCTCCCTCTCTCTCTTCCTCTCCCTCTCCCTCTCCCTCTCCCCTCTCCCTCTCCCTCTCCCCCCCTCCCTCTCTCCCTCTCCCTCTCCCTCTCTCCCTCTCTCCCTCTCCCTCTCCCTCTCCTCTCTCCTCTCTCCCTCCCCTCTCCCTCTCTCCCTCTCCCTCTCCTCCCCTCCCTCTCCCTCCCTCTCTCTCCCTCCCTCCCTCCAACACAAAATGACATCTCCTGCCTCCAGCCTCCGACTGCCACCTCCATCGCTATCGTCAACATCTGCAAAACACAAAATAGCACCACCTCCGGCCGCCACATCGCCTTGTGCACCTACGTTAGCCACCGTCATCTATCCTACTCCTTTCTTCTTCTCAAAAATACACAATCCCACTTTTTAACAAACCCTAATCCTCCAAGATCACAACCATCGTTGCTACACCTATCACGCGCTAATCACTCGATTTGTCTCCGGCACATCCTAAACCACCATCGACGTTTACTCTCACTATGTGTATACGTGTGTGTAGATCTGGCCACCCAAAATCAAACAGATCTAATCAACACAGAAAATCCACACCCGTCTCCCCCCTAGTTTATCTCGCTTCCAAATCCCCAAGATTTTGCTAAGATTTTACGTGCTCAAGTTAAATTTCTGTAAGATTAGAGTGGTTGTTTGTATCGTAGTTGTGATGCGGGTACGAAATCATAAAGAGGAAAGTGATGATAGTTATGGTTTTTGTATGATTTTTGGCGATAGTGGCTGGTTTAGTGGCTTCAAGCAGCGGTAGTCATGGGGTGAACTTAAGAGAGGGGTAGCGATGTTGATGGTGGTTTTTGGTGGTGGTACTCATGGGTAGATAATGATGTGTAGGTGATGCTGATGAAGTGTAGGGGGGGGGGGGGTTTGGGTGGGTGGGTGTTTAAATATTTTTGTAAAACAAATAATAATAAGTTTTATTTTTTTAATATCATTTTTTAATTATTTTCCAGTTAAAGGTGTTTTAGTCATTTAACACTAACTTAATGGGAAAGTGAACGCAGTTAGTAAATTGGACTCAAACGAACATGATTTGCAAAATTCAGGCAAATAATGAGGATGAATTAGTGGTTGGTATTTAAATAGAGATAATCTGCAAAACTTAGGGATGAAAATCGAGATTAACTCTAAAAACTATTATGAATATCAGTGGGACTGAACCCATAAACTTTTTTTATGGGGGTGGGAATTTTTGGGCTGGTTGTCATCGTTAACTATTTTACTTTTTCGGTAGTCTTATTTTGGTCGGGTCGGGTGACACAATAAGAACACAAAACCAAACTAAAGCAAGTAAATTGATAATTGATCTACCTACAAGTTTCACTTTTCAAACTAATATTTACATTTAATAGTAGAGGTGTAAACGAGTCAATACGGCTTGCGAGGGCTCGTGGATATGCCGCCAAAATCTTGGATGGAGTTAAGCTTAAACGAGCTCGTGGCGGAGCTTCACTTATTGAACTCGAGTCAGCGCACGAGCCTACACAAGTTTTTGTTTATATAATCTATTACATATATATTTATATATATAATGTGACAACTTCGGTTTTTAGGCCTGGAAATTTTTTTTAAACCTTATTGAGCCACACTTTGACACCAAACCCGATCTAGGAGGCCATGAATTGTGCCCAACAGCTTTGGGCTTAAGCCCAGACCAATACACCCACCCAAATGGGCTTAGGCCCATCGAACCTTAACTAGACCATTGGGCCACAACATTTAATGCGCATCGACCTGTATAACTAATATGGGCCAACGGGCCATCATTTGATTATAGGGCATGTTGAACCGACTATATGAGCCTCGGGCACGGTACCTTAGAGAACAAAAATTTACTAAACGAACTTTGATCTAAAAATTAAGCACGTGAAAATTATAACAAATATTAAATTCTAAAACCATTAACCCTGGTTCGCTGGAACTAAACAGTTAAGTGAGACCATAACACCTAATACCACTTGACATCATTAACAATACTTAACCAACATAACCTTTTAATTATTAAAACACATTAAATTGATAATAGAATATAAACTTCTAAGTTTAAAATCATATGGATGTATAAACTATTAAATAGTAACAATAATAGTAAGAACTCATGCAAGCACAATAACTAATATAGGAACTTTATGCCAAAAATCAAATTCATAATGGTAATCCTATAAAATTTTATATTAAATTAAGACGCATACATCAAGCCCCGTAACAAGTATTCAAAGTCCCTTTTAGTGGTTTCTGTAGCTAGGAAAGGACTTTGAATACTTGTTACGGGGCTTGATGCGTATGTAGTACGCTTCGACCGTTTTAGGGGAAACTTGCTGCTCTTCTGATGTATGCGTCTTAATTTATATTTCCTTTTGGTGATATTTTAATGTTTGTTGTATGCTGTGTGCTGTATCATATATCATATATCATATATCGTATGTTTCATTATATGCTGATTCGCAAGCGTTATTGCTTTTGTTACCGAGCTCGGGGTCTTTTTGAAAGCGGTCTCTCTATCTATCTGGATAGAGAAAGACTCGCCACCACCTACCCCTCCCAGACCCTGCTCTTGAGTGGGATATATACTGGGCTTGTTTGTTTGTTTGTTTGTTTGTTTTTGTTGATCATCTAGTAAAATAAAGTTATCATAATCTTGCTACTAAACAAAATAACACATACACACATGAATACATACATACATATGTTGTACGGGTGCATGCACTCGATACACACACTCACCCGACACACACACCCCGTATATATATATATATATATATATATATATATATATATATATATATATATATATATATATGTATACACACACACACACATACACACACACACACACACACACACATATATATATATATATATATATATATATATAATATATATATATATATATATAAACAAACAAACAAACATACCCAGTGTATCCCGCTGAAAAGCAGGGTCTGGGGGTATGTGGTGGCAAGTCTTTCCTCTATCCTGAGAGATAGAGAGACCGCTACCGAAGAGACCCCGACTCGTTCACAAAGGCCTACCCATAACAATCATAATACATATCATACAACATAGTTAAATAACAAATACAGAATTAGGTAATGCGCACATCATAAAAAAACGACGTGTAACACCCAAAACGGGTAGATGAGCGAAAAACTATCCTGACGCGGGCGGTCTCGCCACATGTAACCGTAACCCGACCCACCCACAAATCCCACTAAAAGTCCTTAATTTTTATTCGACGCCTCCACTCACTCCTATCCTCGATCATGTGCTCAGAGAGGTGCAAGTCTATCATATCTCGCCTAATAACCTCATCCCAAGTCAGCCTAGGTCTACCTCTACTCCTCTTACCCTCTACGCTGATGTTCTCTACTGCTCTAACAGGTGCTGCCATCGTTCTCCTCTTCATGTGCCCAAACCATCTTAGTCTTCCCTCTTGTATTTTATCTGTGATACATGCCACCTCTAGCCTCTGACGAAAGACGTCGTTTCTGATCCTATCCAATCTTGTGTGTCCACACATCCACCTCAGCATTCGCATTTCTGCAACCTCTATTTGTCTCTCTTGCGATTTCTTTATTGCCCAACAGTCTGTGCCGTATAGCATAGCTGGACGTACTGCCACTCTGTATAGTTTTCTCTTTAGTTTTGGTGGGAACCTCTTATCACACAGAATCCCTGATGCTGCTCTCCACTTGCACCATCCTGATTGCACACGGTAGGCTACATCGCTATGTATCTCTCCGTCTTCCTGTATATACGAGCCAAGGTATTTGAACCTACCCGTCTGGGGGACCGCCATGCCCTGTATACTTATTTGGGTGTCCTCTTCGATCTCACCACTAAAGTTACAATGCATGTATTCTGTCTTTGAGCGACTTATCCTTAAGCCCCTACGTTATGTGTGTGTGTATATATATATATAAATACATATACACACACATATATATATATATACACATATATTTACATATATGCAAGGCTCTGCTCCCGAGCACCTCACAGTTGGGCATTCATCGCACATAAAACATTTTAAAACGTATATTTATTTGCAGCGGAATTTAAAACTTTCATTAATAACTAAAAACATGTCATTTCATAACGTTACAATGTTCGTTTACATCTCAAAATACATTGACATGTCAAAATATGGATGCCAGCCTCATCGGAAACTGAGTAGTCGCCTTGTGTCATCCTCAGCAACACTACCTGCCAACTGGAAACACATCAAAAGTCAGCGTTGCTGAGTGAGTTCTAGTTTTATAATAAAACATACTTTTCTTCCGTTAAAACCGTTCTTAAATACAAACGATCACACAACATACGTACACATAGATAATATTATTATTATCTTCATCATTCATTCCTTCATTAACTTTCGTTCGTGTACCGTTCATCGTAACATTCACTTTCTTTCTTTTGTTCGTGTGTTCCTTACATACATTCATACATTTGTTACATTCGTCAGTACGTTCATTTCGTTCATTCATACGTCATTACATTCATTCTTTATCTTTTACTACCATCTAGATCCTGTCAAACTTTACCCTCTCCATGGCATACAGCCATGATTACTGAGGTCAAGTGACAAGGATCCCGTTTCATACGTTATCACTATGTTCCTTCCATTCATTATTCTCGTTCGTTCGTTCTTTAGCTTTCATTACGTTCATTATCTATCGTTCATTTCATACTTTCTTTCCTTCACAGTTATCTCTCTCGTTTATCAACTCACGCGATACTCCCAACTCACGTCCGAAGACTGATACTGTGCCAGGGCCTGCTCACAAACTCCCGACTCAGGTCGGAAGACTGACACAGTATCGGAGCACGCGATCCTGTACTCATCCAATTAGATCCCGTCTCATGCAATATCCCCGACTCATGCTCGAAAGCTGATGCTGTGCCGGGATACGCGATAGAGATCCCATGCGAGTCAATCACAGAGATTGAACTCCAGCCGAGTCTGTTGCAACACAAGTTGCTCACCTCATAACTATGCTTGGCTTTATGCCACACCCCCAAAGTTATACATAACTCGGGTAACAACAACCCCATCGAAGTAGGTATCAACACCCCACCGAAGGGGTAACATCACCCCCACCAAAGTGGGTAACAGCACCCCACCGAAGTGGGTAACACCACCCCCACCGAAGTGGGAAACACGACCTACTGCACCCCCACTGTGTGGGTAACTGTGACATACTACACCCCCACTATGTGGGTACCTACTATACTCCATGAGCCACACCGATGGTCCGTCACAAGACTTGGAACTGTTAGATTCTGTATGCCCAAGACACATAGAACATTGATGTGGTTAGTACGTTATGATCCAAGTCGGGTCATACCCAATAACAAGCTTAGCAAACACCAATTAATATTTAATTGATGATATGATCATGCAATTAAATAATTGCACCAATTTAGAAAATGGGTTTTCTAAATAAATTGTATGTGAGAAAGAACAAATTATAAGGATACTTTGTTCATGGATATTATTTGTTATGTTGTTTAAATTAATTAAGCAACATCAAATAATAAATGTGTGTGTATATTATACAAAATTAAAAGGTTAATTATGTATAATATTTAAACTCATATAACATTTTATAAAAGGAAGTTCAAAAGGGAAAACCCTAAGAAAACAAGAGGGTTCGGCCGCCCCCTTTGCCATTCCCTCTCTTGATTTTCGTTTCCTTTTCTCTCAAGGGTTTAGAGAGATGAATCTCTCAAGAACACACATACACTCCAATTCAGCTCTCTCTCTCTATTCTCACATGCAAAAGTGTCACAAAACATATATTTTCTTTTGGAAGAAGGATATCACGGCTGGAATGAAGAGTTTGACATCTTTGTTGGATGTTCAAGGCTGGAACCTTGGAACTTACGGCTGGAACAAGGTTCCAGCAGCCTTGGTGACTCGATTTCGAAGGGATTCATGGCTGGAACAAAGTGTTTAACATCTTTGGTGGATGGTCACGGCTGGAAAAGTGTGTTCACGGCTGAAACAAAATCCAGCAGCTTGCATGACTCGATTTGGTGCTACAAATCCTAGCAAAAGGGTGTTGCTTTGAGGCTTGTGGGTATGAACACTTGAGAACACCTTCTCTTGGTGTTTTGGTCATTCAATGACAGCTTCATCTTCAGATAAGTCCACTTTTTCAGCCTTCTTTGGATGATGTTTCATCCACATTTTGACAGCTTCTAAATCTTTGGATGTGTTTCATTTTTGACAGCTTCTAAAGCTTGGATGATAGTTTTCAGCCACGTTTTTGGCAGCTTCTAAAGGTAGTATACATCACTTGTTTGGGTTGTTATATATTGGTGATAACTAGTTCAAACACATATATAAGATCCTTGCATTCTTGGGTTTGTTATAGACATGCAATGAACTATAATTTTCAGATTTCAAATGGTTGATGTTTGATGTTAATCCGCTGCGTTTTTGTTTAAAATGGTTAAACAACATTGTTTAAAGTCCAACAAACCCAACAATGGTATCAGAGCCGGATATGTGGATGACTAGTTTCATATGTTCTTGTATATTTGGATATATAAGGTTTAACAATCTTATTAGGGCTGTTTTGTGATGATTTGATGATACCCCAACCTTTCAAGGTTGTAATCATGCATGCTTATGATTGGATCTTGAAAGGAAGATATCAAATTGGTTGATTGTGTTTTGTTTGGACAATAGACCCTAAATTCTTAGTTTGTGTTGGCTGAAAATTTAGGGTCAAATGGGGTTCATTTTGGTTCTTGAAATGATGTATGTGGATACATATATTAGTGCATAACATAGCCTTGACCATGTGTATTATGGATTTGGTGATTGTAATCTTGTCATGTTGGTTGTATTCATTCTTAATATGGGTTGTAATAATCCTTTTGGTGTTTCTATTTGGGTTGTAATTTATTTATTCATTTGGCATGTAATAAATAGATTAGGAGTATTTTTCCTTTTACTAGAGAATATGTATTAGGATATATATTTTGTAAAAGAAGATGCTCGGGAAGGAAGCACAAAAGGAAGACACAAAGGATGGACTTGAAGCATTTGGATGCAAGTTCAAGTGGGAGTCTTTGAAGACCTCATCATTTGTGTTGTGTTGAACCCTTAGGAAAGACCTTATGACAACACTTGTGATGGCAAACAAGTGTAGTCAACTTAGTGGCTATAGTTATGCACATATGCTTGTATGATTGTACTTGTTTGGTTGTTTGTTGTGTGATTGTTATTTGACATTTGGATGTGCATAACAAACTAATAAACAAACTTAACAAGCTGAATTTTATGGTTCCTAATCATTAAGTGATTAATAAAAGGTTATTAAGGATTAATGATTTAATAAAAGAGGTTTTATTAAAGTGAACCATAGGATACCTTGTATTTGAAAGCATGCAAATACAAGGTAAATAGAGTTTTCAAACTAGAATCAATGAAAACTAAAAATCCCTTTTTCAAACAGTTTAACACCGTCCTTTTGCACAACACTTAAGTCATTTGGAAACTCTTAATGGGATAAAGGTCACCTAACCATTTGAGGGAACTTATGACTTAAGGTGAGAATACCACATTGGTGGGATAAAGGTCACCTAACCACTTGTGTTGGTAAACTCACATGTGTGTGCAAGTAGGGTAACTTGATTTGCAAACCATGTTGAATGGATCACCTAAAATATGGTTTCCAAATGGTGTTGATGGATTAACATGCCGACTTTGCATATGACGTTTAAAGTCGATCCCATACCGCTAGAAGTCGCAAAGGGTTGCAATTGTCAAATATTGACTACCTTGTTAATTTGAATAATGGGATAAAGGTCACCTAACCATTATTTGAATGTAACGTTGGATTCTAGATTTTAATTATTAATTGTCTATGAGACATAAAGGGTATTAATAATTAAAATGAAATTTTTTGAAATACTAAAAAGAACTTTGTAAAATTTGTAGAATGACCGCAAACAATAATGCTACCACCCCGACCGTCCATACCCTATCACCGAGAACTATTTTAGAGAGGGATTGTCTGTACCATAATAACCTTATGGACTAGTCTCGAAACTTAAGAATTGTTCTCAAGCAAGAACAAAGGCATATGTCCTTGACGATCCTATTCCTAACCAACCCGACCCCGACGATGTTGAGGCCATTCCCGATCCTAAGGCAAATGTTACCAAAGGAGAAGGGCACATCAAAGGCAATGGGTAAGGGTAGATCAAAGCGGAACCTCCAAAACCTAAGCTTATGAAGCTTAAGGTAATCGAAAACGATCCATGCTTTATGTATGGTGAGATAGGTCATTTGAAAGGGATTCATCCGACCTATCTCAATGAGTTGAGAAATAAAAGGGATGCTGGGCAAACCTTAAGTATAACTTTCATAATCCATATTAACTTAGGTGTTATTTCCTAAAAGCACATGGGTAATTGGATACCTCATATGGAACTCACTATTGCAATTTGTTGCAAGGGTTTAAAAGAAATAAGCACCTTAAGAAAGGAGACTATGTTTTGAAACTTTCAAAAGGTTTGGAAGTTGTTCGTCAAAACATGTTTATATGCTCCTAGTTTGACTAGGAACATGATTTAAGTTTCCCTTTTAAAGCAATATGGTTATGATTTAAAGTTAGTAAATGATGGTATTTATATATTTATATGGATGATATATATTATTTTAAGGCCATGCCTTCTAATGATATTTGTGAATTGGTTCATGATGATTCGTCCTATAATAACACATTATACCTATCATACACCAAGAGACTTAAAATGGTTTAAGTGACTCTTATTCTTGTCATTGTCATCTTGGTTACATAAACAAGAATCGGATTTAAACACTTTAAAAGAATGGTCTTTTGAAAACAAATGAAAATTGTTCATTTGATAAGTGTGAATCTTGTTTACAAGGTAAGATGACCAACACTCCCTTTAGTGGTACTAATGAGAGGGCAAAAGACTTATTAGGAGTCATACATTTGGATGTATGTGGTCCTTTTAAGAGAATGACAAGGTATGGTGAAACTTACTTCATTACCTTAACCGACGATTATAGTCGCTATGGTTATGTACTTGATGGCACATAGACATGAAAAATTTGAAATGTTCAAAAAAAACTTCAAGAATGAGTAGGAAATCAACTCGATAGAACTACCAAAGTTCTCCGTTTAGATAGAGAAGGTGTATACCTAAGTGAGACTTTTAGGGATCATCTAGGAAGTTGTAAGATTGTCTCACAACTTACTCCTCACAGAACACCATAACATAATGATGTGTCTGAAAGGAGATCGAACCCTATTGGATATAGTTCGACCTATGATGGCTATAAGCTCACTACCTCTATAATTTTGGGGTTTCGCACTGCTCTCCGCGGCTCATATTTTGAATATGATCCAACCAAGAAAGTGGATTCGACGCCTTTTGAAATATGAAATGGAATAGTTCCATCGCCATCATATTTAAAAGTATGGGTTATGAAGCTTATGTTAAGCTTAACACCCAACCAACTGCAAGTCGATTCACTAAGTGTATATTTGTTGGATATATAAAAGGACTGTATAGGATACTACTTCTTTGATCCAACAGAGCAAAAGGTATTCATTGCTCAAAAGGCAGAGTTCTTGGAAGCCAAGTTCCTTATTGAAGGAATGACGCATAGAACAGTGGAATTTGATGAGGATCAAGATCCACAAGCCGATACACGTTTGGTTGACACTAGCAATCAATAAGAGGTTGTTGATCATGATCAAGAGGTTGATCAATACACACAAAACGTTCGCTGATCTGGTAAAGTTAGCATTTCATATGAAAGATGTGGATTTTTCATAGATGGATGCTACGTTGTTGACTCCGAAGAGCCAACTACATACCATGATGCAATGTCCAATTCGGATTGTGACAAGTGGCTAGGAGCCATGAACGTAAAGATGCAATTCATGTATGACAACCAAGTTTGGGAATTGGTTGACTCTTCACTTAACTCCAAACCGGTTGGATGCAAGTGGGTTTTCAAGAAGAAAACTGACATGCATGAAAACTTGGATACTTACAAGGCAAGACTTGTAGCAAAAGGTTTCACTCTAAGTCAAAGGGTTGATTATGATGAACCTTCTCGCCAATGGCAATGCTAAGTCATCCTGATAAAGTATGCAAGTTAAAAATATCAATCTATGGATTGAGACCAGCATCGAGAAATTGGAATCAACGTTTTGATGAAAGATCAAGAAATTGGGTTTCATCAAGAACGCTAACAAGGATTGTGTGTATCAAGGGGCTAGTGGGAGTACAATTACGTTCTTAGTATTGTATGTTGATGACATACTACACTTGGAAATTATCTTTCCAAAAGGGATCTCCGTGAAGCCGTCTCTATTTTAGAAATAAAGATCTATAGGGATAGATCGAGGAGACTAATAGGGTTAAACCAAAGTGCATACATTGATAAAATCTTGAAAAGGTTCAAGATGGTAAACTCTAAGAAAGGTATAGTACCTATTCAAAGAGGGACAATATTGAGTGCATCTCAATGTCCAAGCTTAAAGGATGAGCAACATCGTATGAAGGACATCCCATATGCGTCTGCTATACGATCCATCATGTATGCGATGATATGCACTAGACTGGACGAGTCATGCGCGTTAAGCATGACAAATAGATATCAGCAGAATCCTAGTAACAGCCATTGGATGGTTGTTGAATGTATATTGGATTACCTTAGGAGGACTAAGGATATGTTTCTAATATATGGATCTGATGAAGAGGAACTGGTTGTGAAGGGTTACACAAATGCTAGTTTCCAAACTGATCGAGATGATCCTCGATCACAATCGGGTACATCTCCATTATGAATAGGGTAGCATTGTCCACTACAGAATTCGAATACATAGCCGCCTCATTAGCAGCTTGGGAAGCTGCATGGATAAAAAGGTTTATCACCAATCTAAGGATGGTCTCTACCATTCAAGACCCCTTAAAAATCTTTGTGATGACGAGGGTGCGATTGTTCAAATCAAGGAACCCCGTGCACATCAAAAGATTAGGTACAATGAGCGGAAATTCAACTACATAAGGGATGAAGTTGAAAAAGGGGAAAGATATGTATTCGCAAAGTTCACTTTGATCAAAACATTGCGGATCCACTCACGAAGCTCCTTGAAAGGGCAAAGCATGAAAGTCATACTTATGCCTTAGGACTTCGATATTCTAGTGATTGGAATTGATCTGTTTAGTATTAATATTATTAATATGGAACAATTGTAATACTTAACTTATCTATGTATTTACGATATTTTAAGTAATGTTCCCTTTTAGCATGTTTACATCCATGAATAATTTTATTGTTCTAAATGTCCGTAGTCGGTCATATTTGTGGGAACAAATATGAATGTAAGACTATTATGAACTTGGATTGGTGGATATTCATAAGGCATGGATATAGAGCAATTGGTTGCTGCCAAGGTTCATAGATATTCGTGGGATACGAATATTGGACTGACCCGCATCTCAAATCTTACTACATGGAATCTTATTGATTGATCATAAGTAAATTTGAGTAAAGGCGAATATCATTTGGTATCCTCCGACCTGAGATACATATTGGGTTTTGATATTCACCAAGTGTTATACCTTGAGCTAGTTCTTCACTGATATGAGATAATCGTCAGTACATAAGACTATGTTCAGATATGACATAAGGTGATTATGAGAAACGTATGTAGTCAAGATGGGATTTGTTCCTCTTATTCGTTGAGAGTATGATGTCTAAGGCCTGATTAAGTTAAATCAACAAGGAATGATCATTCTGTGTCCTTGGATTTAACATGACATCTAAAACAAAAGGATAAATGATTGATTCACCTAAATCATTTCAAGTTGGATACTTGAAGGGGATGATGTTATTGAATGGCTTCTAAGTCATGCGTATTAAGGGTAGTAAACCGTTGTTAGGCGGTATTTACTGCTTGCATCAATCTTCTATGTATCTTGTGCAAGTGGGAGATTGTTAGATTCTGTATGCCCAAGACACATAGAACATTGATGTGGTTAGTACGTTATGATCCAAGTCGGGTCATACCCAATAACAAGCTTAGCAAACACCAATTAATATTTAATTGATGATATGATCATGCAATTAAATAATTGCACCAATTTAGAAAATGGGTTTTCTAAATAAATTGTATGTGAGAAAGAACAAATTATAAGGATACTTTGTTCATGGATATTATTTGTTATGTTGTTTAAATTAATTAAGCAACATCAAATAATAAATGTGTGTGTGTATATTATACAAAATTAAAAGGTAATTATGTATAATATTTAAACTCATATAACATTTTATAAAAGGAAGTTCAAAAGGGAAAACCCTAAGAAAACAAGAGGGTTCGGCCGCCCCCTTTGCCATTCCCTCTCTTGATTTTCGTTTTCCTTTTCTCTCAAGGGTTTAGAGAGATGAATCTCTCAAGAACACACATACACTCCAATTTCAGCTCTCTCTCTCTATTCTCACATGCAAAAGAGTCACAAAACATATATCTTTCTTTTGGAAGAAGGATATCACGGCTGGAATGAAGAGTTTGACATCTTTGTTGGATGTTCAAGGCTGGAACCTTGGAACTTACGGCTGGAACAAGGTTCCAGCAGCCTTGGTGACTCGATTTCGAAGGGATTCATGGCTGGAACAAAGTGTTTAACATCTTTGGTGGATGGTCACGGCTGGAACAAGTGTGTTCACGGCTGAAACAAATCCAGCAGCTTGCATGACTCGATTTGGTGCTACAAATCCTAGCAAAAGGGTGTTGCTTTGAGGCTTGTGGGTATGAACACTTGAGAACACCTTCTCTTGGTGTTTTGGTCATTCAATGACAGCTTCATCTTCAGATAAGTCCACTTTTTCAGCCTTCTTTGGATGATGTTTCATCCTCATTTTGACAGCTTCTAAATCTTTGGATGTGTTTCATTTTTGACAGCTTCTAAAGCTTTGGATGATAGTTTTCAGCCACGTTTTTGGCAGCTTCTAAAGGTAGTATACATCACTTGTTTGGGTTGTTATATATTGGTGATAACTAGTTCAAACACATATATAAGATCCTTGCATTCTTGGGTTTGTTATAGACATGCAATGAACTATAATTTTCAGATTTCAAATGGTTGATGTTTGATGTTAATCCGCTGCGTTTTCTTGTTTAAAATGGTTAAACAACATTGTTTAAAGTCCAACAAACCCAACAGGAACCTCTACATGCGCCCTTAAAGAGCCGTGCACATTGGTACACCTCGCTTGCAAGCCTGTCACGTTTTCGTTCGTTCATTAATGATACATTCATTC
This sequence comes from Flaveria linearis, assembly GCA_024085815.1. NCBI lineage: Eukaryota > Viridiplantae > Streptophyta > Magnoliopsida > Asterales > Asteraceae > Flaveria > Flaveria linearis. The sequence goes on from CM044001.1 coordinate 48,642,855, forward strand.
ATCATATTCCTCTTTCATTATCTTTCTCTTTACGTTATATAATACTTTTCATTCATTCGTACACAATACACGTAAAGATACGGAAAGATAAACATACATCGAAGCAAGGAACATCGGCATTTACCAATCATCAGTATTCACCATCTATTATGGCAACATCATACTTAACATACATACCTCAAGCATATACATGCAACACTATCGTCATCATGCCCACCTAACTTCTAAGCCTCGACTATCATATCACGCGTACCTACGAGAGCTGTCACATCATCGCTCACCCCTACTATTCTCCTGAAGGCCAGTAATCGAACTGTATCTCTCCCCATACACCACAACCCTACTTGGGCGTTTAGGCATTCTTCAGTCACATGGCCTGCATCCGACTGAACACTAAACGAATGGGCTTCTGTACGACTGAACCCCCAGTCGTACGATTGAACAGCTATGCGAATGGGCCTATGCAACTGAACAAGTGCGGATGGACATCTATATGACTGGATCTCAGTCGCTCGACTCCCATGCGACTGGATCCCCATGCGATTGGACCCCTATGCGACTGAACCTCAGTCGCTTGACTCCCATGCGACTGGGTACCCAGTCGTACGATTGGACCTCAGTCGTGCGGTTGAGCCTCAGTCGTCCCTCAGTCGGCCGATTGGCCCTTCAGTCGCCTAGCCCTAGCTGGGCAGCGACTGTAGTTCATCACGAACAGCAGCCGCGACATTCGGCTTTCAAACCCTTCCAGACCTCGTTTGAGCTCAAATTAGCCATTCTAATCCATAGGGAAACATACATCGACCCCATACAAGCCTATCCTAGCCTGGAATCGAGCCCTAAACGTACCACACATACACATACGTACTTACACGGGTTAAACACCCAAAACCCGAAGAACAAATGTTCAGATGTGTTCTAGCCCCAAAATCATTCAAAACATATAAAACGGGGGTCTTAGAACTCACCTTACCAGCCTCCTCGGTTAGAGCTTCGATTTGACCCGCTACACGTCGATTTTGGCTCACGAACCCGCTTGAACCGAACTTTCTTCTCCTCTTTTCCCGTTTCTCTTCTTTCTCTCTGGTTTCGCAAGTGTGGGGAGGGGGTAAGGGCTGCCCTCTCCCTTAAATACTACAGTCCAGTCGCCCGAGTTTCCCCATGCGACTGAAGCTTCAGTCGTGCGAGCTCCATGCGATTGGACACTCCAGTCGTGTGACTCCCCTGCGTATGGAGCTTCAGTCTTGCGATTGAGGTTCAATCGCATGACTTCCATGCGATTGGACGCTCCAGTCGCATGACACCCCAAATCGAAATTTCCGGGCGTTACAAGTCCACCCCCCTTAAACGAGTTTCGTCCCCGAAACCTGTTGTTCCTTAAACCTTCGCGAGCAATACTACCCATCTATTTTCCAATCTATCACTTGGAATTCTATCGCTCCACATCGTTTATCAACATTCGTCTTCTGGTCTATCTTGGACTATCGCCATCGACAACCCATGCATACTAATCAATTTTCCTTTGACCAGCACCTGTGACTTCAAACATGCCATGTAGAATACGGTTATTACAGCACCATATTCGAGCAAAGGCTCGGCGTCATAATCACTGAGCTTCAGAGCATCACTGAGAACCTTCAGCTTTAGTGCTTGAAGAACAAGGCCTTCAACTTGCGTAAAGTTGCTGCTTACCCCAGGCCCTTGTTCAACATTCTTTATGTATGAATAATGTCCCTCTTGCAAACCAAACGACCGATAAAAAGGCTTTCAATAATCGCGCCATGTGTTGTCCCTCATACAACTGCACCGAGATCGGTTTTTCTCAGGTTCCTTGCAGGTACACTGTGATTGGAAGGCAAATACACAATTCACAGGCTGAAATTGTTCCTCATACGACGGGTGACGCCGCTCTCTCAATTGCATTACGCAATCCTCTAGGGCATCAGGTAACCTAGTGAATCCCTTAATAGTAATCTCTACTTCGTAGGGACGAAACTCCTACTAGCATCATAGTCTAATCACAAGTGCACAACTTAATTTACCAGGAACATACCTGACATCAAGCCGAAGTCCGCTCTAGCCTCATCTTGCTTCATCGTGTTGGCGCTGCGTTTGCCCTCTGTCCTTCTCCTCCAGTATTCTTCACTCCCGAACCTTCCGCCCTCGGCTTCTTGCAATCCCTACTCATGTGACCTTCTTCCCCGCAAGAATAACACCTCCCCATACCGCAGTTCTTCGCCACATGTCCGGTCCTTCCACAACGGAAACAGACATTGGTCCCAATCTACATTCCCCGGGGTGATTGTGTCCACACTTGTCATACCTTTCTGACCCCGCCTCAGTTATGACCACACGCTGGTCATCCTTCCGTGCAACTTTGTTACTTGGAGCAACTTTGCCACGTCCCGATCGCTTCCCGTTCCAATCCTGATCACTTTCTCTTTTCTTGCTAGCTTCTGTCACCACCACCGATTTCTCATCATATAACCTCCCCGCCAAATCCACCGCCGACCTAAACGTACTCGGTCGGGCAGCGATATGTGCCTACGAATATCCACTGGCAAACCCTGAATGTACCTCTTGATTTTTCGCGAAAGAGGCGTGACCTGATCTGGCACCAGCCGTGCCATCTCGTTGAATTTGGTGGTGTACTGCTGATGTGTCATTGTTCCCGCTTCCAACTGCAGGAACTCCCTTTCGACCTTATCCATTTCTCGGTGTGGACAGAACTCCTCGATCACCAGCCTTTTTAACTCTGACCATTTCATCCTTCCGATAGCCCTGCTACCCTCAACTTGGACTATATTGTCCCACCAGCACAAAGCCAAGTCCACGAAAGAGTAAGCGGCAAACTTCACTTTCTGATCCTCCCGACACTCGCTTATATTCAGCACGACTTCCATTTCCCTCACCCATCGGTGAGCAGCAGCAGCGGTGCCATTACCATCGAAAGTAGGGGCTTGCACCTCATAAACGCCCCGTAATTACAGCCTCGCGCCTCCCCCGACGCAGGCTCTTCTTCCTCCTCTTCTTCCTCATCAGATGGAACCATTTCAGGTTCCGGTTGCTCCCGTCTTCCAGAGGACCGGTTCCTCTCCTTCCTTTCTCCATCTCGTACGGCCTTAATCACCTCGGTCACTACAGACGGTAGAATCGTCTGCATGTCCTGATGAACTTCCTCCACAACCGCCTCTCTCATCGAGGCTCTCAAGTTAGCACTCTCATCACCGCCCTCCGGATGTGGGGTTTCGGGTTCCTCGTGAACCACCTTCTCAACTCTAGTTCTTCCTCTCGTGACCCGTGGTTCAACACCACGTCCGCCACCACCTCCACCTCGTGAAGCCTTAGAAGATCTACCACCGGCCATTCTCTATCACACTGAAAGATTCAAACACCAACACGGTCATTCAAGGGAATAGCTCAGTTCACGTCAAGTATAGTAAGTCCCCAATTACAGTGATCAGTTGTGATTAGCTACTTACCTTACTTTTCATACCCCGAGCATTACCTGTCCTGACTATATTAGCATCTAAATCTATCAGCAACACATAAACACATAACATGCACACATAATACCGGTTGACCTTACGAAAATACCTGATGACACACAGCTACTCAGTTTTGCATCCCTTCCCTTTTTCATCCCAATCTCAGTTTAAGTTAAGGTTTATTTTGAAAATTTACCCGTTTCACTTAAACTTTGGCTCTGATACCAACTTGTAAGGCCCCGCTCCCGAGCACCTCACAGTTGGGCATTCATCGCACATAAAACATTTTAAAACGTACATTTATTTTGCAGCGGAATTTAAAACTTTCATTAATAACTAAAAACATGTCATTTCATAACGTTACAATATTCGTTTACATCTCAAAATACATTGACATGTCAAAATATGGATGCCAGCCTCATCGGAAACTGAGTAGTCGCCTCATGCCATCCTCAGCAACACTACCTGCCAACTGGAAACACATCAAAAGTCAGCGTTGCTGAGTGAGTTCTAGTTTTATAATAAAACATACTTTTCTTCCGTTAAAACCGTTCTTAAATACAAACAATCACACAACATACGTACACATAGATAATATTATTATTATCTTCATCATTCATTCCTTCATTAACTTTCGTTCGTGTACCGTTCATCGTTAACATTCACTTTCTTTCTTTTGTTCGTGTGTTCCTTACATACATTCATACATTTGTTACATTCGTCAGTACGTTCATTTCGTTCATTCATACGTCATTACATTCATTCTTTATCTTTTACTACCATCTAGATTCTGTCAAACTTTACCCTCTCCATGGCATACAGCCATGATTACCGAGGTCAAGTGACAAGGATCCCGTTTCATACGTTATCACTATGTTCCTTCCATTCATTATTCTCGTTCGTTCGTTCTTTAGCTTTCATTACGTTCATTATCTATCGTTCATTTCATACTTTCTTTCCTTCACAGTTATCTCTCTCGTTTATCAACTCACGCGATACTCCCAACTCACGTCCGAAGACTGATATTGTGCCAGGGCTTGCTCACAAACTCCCGACTCAGGTCGGAAGACTGACACAGTACCGGAGCACGCGATCCTGTACTCATCCAATTAGATCCCGTCTCATGCAATATCCCCGACTCATGCTTGAAAGCTGATGCTGTGCCGGGATACGCGATAGAGATCCCATGCGAGTCAATCACAGAGATTGAACTCCAGCCGAGTCTGTTGCAACACAAGTTGCTCACCTCATAACTATGCTTGGCTTTATGCCACACCCCCAAAGTTATACATAACTCGGGTAACAACAACCCCATCGAAGTGGGTATCAACACCCCCACCGAAGTGGGTAACATCACCCCCACCAAAGTGGGTAACAGCACCCCCACCGAAGTGGGTAACACCACCCCCACCGAAGTGGGTAACACCACCCCCACCGAAGTGGGTAACACGACCTACTGCACCCCCACTGTGTGGGTAACTGTGACATACTACACCCCCACAATGTGGGTACCTACTATACTCCATGAGCCACACCGATGGTCCGTCACAAGACTTGGAACCTCTACATGCGCCCTTAATGAGCCGTGCACA
>CM044001.1:48655431-48662931 GCA_024085815.1 Flaveria linearis
TTTTACTTTGGTTTTGGGGATGAAGCATGCTCTTTTAAATTGGAACTTTTATCTGTGATACTATGTGATGCTTATGTTGTGGATTTTTGATGATACCTACTGATACTTGAATCACAATCATTAGTTCTTTGTGAATCGCTTGTTTTATATGGATAGATCTATTTGGGGAATCCCCCACACATAGTGGCTCCCGCTACAGGGAGGTACCCCACTGAGATCCTGAGAGATCGTTTATGGCATGTGACAGGTTTTTATAAGATACTAAGGTGAACCATCCTGGCAGGTATGGTTCATTGTTTTGAGGCTTAGTTCTCCCTTCAGGGTTTAACCGATACAACATAACTTTAGAAGCGGCTAGCTGGGACTGAGTGCAGGGTTGATTGTGACCCCACAACAATTATAATTGATACTAAAACTTTAACATGTGGACTTTAAGAGTCCCTTTTGTTTTCTGAAACTTTAACCGCTTGAACTCACCAACTTTTTAGTTGACACAAAACTTTTTGAGCATGTTTCAGGTAACCCTTGATGGAGGTCTAGTTTGTCTTGGAAAATGCTTGGATGACTTAGCACCCCGACCTCATGGCATTATAGGCTCTACTTTGAACTTTCTAATAATTTGTAATGAATGATACTCTAAACTATGTACTTTTGACGTGAAACCAATTGGATGTAACTGGGCTAAGCTGTTTAGTCTTGGATTTTATTTAAGTTAATATAATGCCATGTGATTTCTCTACTTGTGTGCTCTTATGATGGTCTGTTTCCGCTGCCACATCTGTTGCTAGTCTGCGACGTCCCACCCTCCTTGGGCCCGGGGTGTGACAGGGGTGATTTGGCTGGTATTAAAATGTATAGTAGTAGGTTACGAGATTATCTCAGAAACTATCTATCTATTTATTTAAGAAACTATTTCTATTTATGGGGGTGATGGAACCTTCCAATTTGTGAAACAATGACACTTATTATTATGTATGGTTGACTTTATGTTTGAGTTATCTATGAAACTACTGATTGATGATGCTAACTTTGCAGGGTGAGTTATTTGAAAGTGTGCTAATCCTTGTGTTGCGTGATTGATATTTACTTATTGGTAGTTATCTTTGAATACTTTGAATGAAACGTAAGTGCGTGATTGTAGTGCATAATAGGAATTATGAGATACAATGGGATACTAGAAACAAAAATGTATGAGATGCTAAACAAATTTATCTATGATACTATCAGAATGCCGCCAAGACGAGGAACTCGTGCCGGAAGGAGAGGTGCTACCCGAGGTGGGAACCAACCACCTACTCCACCAGGAACACCACTTGGGGGGAACGCCCACCCAGTGAATGATGAAAGGATTACCAACTTAGTGGCACAGCAGATCGCTAACGTGATCCCGACGATAATCGCCCAGATCAACGCCGATCGGGGAAACACTACCGGGACTAATGGACCCAATAACAATGAAGGCAACCATGAGGAAGTTGAAGCTATCAGGAATGGGTGCTCCTATAAAACATTCATGGCTTGCAAGCCAAAGGACTTCTATGGTACCGAGGGTGCAATTGAAACATATAGGTGGCTGGACGAAATCGAGGCTGTGTTGGACATCAACGAATGCAAGCTGGAGCATATGGTGAGATTTGCTTCTTAATCTCTCAAGGGACCAGCACTTGAATGGTGGAAAACCATCATTCAGCCTCGAGGCCGAGATGCCATTGGTAGAATGAACTGGTTTGAGTTCAGGGAATTAATCACCAACAAGTACTGCCCGATCAACCAGCTAGAGAAACTGGAGGCTGAATTTCTGAATCTGGAGATGAAAGGCCCAAACTACACTGAATATATCAACCGATTCCTTGCATTGTCCCGACTGGTACCACACTTGGTGATGCCAGAATCCAAGGGCGTAGCCCGTTTCATATGGGGGTTACACCCAAGGGTGAGGGGCATGGTTCGGTCTTCCAGGCCTACAAACCTACAGGCTGCAGTCGACTTTACCAGTAGTCTGACCGACGACCTAGTTAGAGCTGGGTGGACTGAGCACGGGAGAACCGATGATAAGAAGAAGGCTGTGGAAGAGAAGAAGAAGTGGTTTGATACCAGGAGGGTGGTCGGCAGCAGTGGCGGTTCAAGCAAGAGACCTAGAGAAGAAGCAAGACGAAGTGACCATGGTGGAAAGGTAAGGAGGTTGTATCTAGGCACAAGCCCCTTCTCCAATAAATGCAAGCTTCATCACCAAGGGGAGTGCAATCCCATGCCTTGTTTTCGGTGTAAGAGACCTGGTCACCTGATTAAAGACTGTACCTATGAGCCTGGAAAGCAATGCTATGAGTGCGGAGATCCAGGGCATATGAGGAACAAATGCCCCAAGCTAGCAAGAGACAAAGACACTCGACCCAACAAGCCTAAGGGAAGAGCGTTTGTGATGGATCCGAATGGTGCCCGTAAGTAACCTGATGTGGTGAACGGTACGTTTCTTGTAAACAATCATCCTGCTACTGTGCTATTTGATACTGGAGCAACCGCTAGTTTTGTTTCTACTACTTTTAGGTCTTTGATTGATTTGACTGCTTGCACTTTGATCGAAACATTCACCATAGAACTAGCTGACGGTAATATAATAGAAACTAACGAAATCATCAAAGATTGCAAGTTGATTCTAGAGGGTAATTCCTTTGATATAGATTTGATGCCTATTAAATTAGGAGGTTTCGATGTAGTAGTAGGAATAGATTGGCTGGCTAAAAATAGGGCTGAATTGTATGTGATGAGCGTTTGCTTAACGTTTGCTTAAGATACCAATAGCCAGCGGGGATATGTTGGTAGTCCATGGAGAGAGAAACCACCCACTGTGTCCTATGATATCCCACCTGAAGGCTACACAAAGCCTCAAGAAAGGACACACAGCGTTTATACTATATGTGATAAAGGTCAAAGAGGAAAAGAAGATTGAAGACATACATGTGGTGTCTGAATACTTGGAAGTATTTCCGGAAAACTTACCAGGACTCCCTCCAACCCGACAAGTCGAATTTCAAATTGATTTAGTACCTGGCGCCGTACCGGTGGCCAAAGCACCTTACCGACTCGCTCCGCCCGAAATGAAAGAGCTGATGCTACAAATCCAAGAATTGCTTGACAAGGGGTTCATACGACCCAGTGTCTCACCATGGGGTGCTCCGGTGCTATTTGTTAAAAAGAAGGACGGAACGCTACGAATGTGTATCGAATTTAGGGAACTGAACAAGCTTACTGTAAAGAACCGATACCCTCTTCCCAGAATTGACGACCTATTCGATCAATTGCAGGGAGCAAGCTTCTTCTCTAAGATAGACTTGCGATCGGGGTATCACCAACTAAAAATAAAGGAAGAGGACGTTCCTAAAACAGCTTTCAGGACCCGATATGGACACTATGAATACCTAGTCATGCCTTTTGGGCTGACTAACGCACCCGCAGCATTCATGGATCTCATGAACCGTGTGTGCCGTCCGTACTTAGACAAGTTCGTGATCGTATTTATCGATGACATATTGATCTACTCACGAAGCAAAGAAGACCATGAGAAACATCTCCGATTAATCCTTGGATTACTCAAGAACGAGCAATTATACGTAAAATTTTCCAAATGTGAGTTTTGGATGCGTGAAATTCAATTTTTTGGTCACATAGTGAACAAGGATAGAATCCAGGTTGATCCATCAAAAATAGAAGCTATTAAGAACTGGAAGATCCCCGAAACTCCTACCGAGATCCGACAATTTCTTGGCTTGGCTGGTTACTACCGGAGATTTATCAAGGATTTCTCCCGAACAATGCAACCATTAACCGCTCTGACCAAGAAGGATACAACCTACGAATGGGGAAAGGAGCAAGATAACGCTTTTAACATGTTAAAGGAAAAACTCTGCAGTGCGCCTATCCTTACCCTACCAGAAGGAACCGAGGACTTTGTAGTTTATTGCGACGCCTCACGTCAAGGATTTGGTTGCGTAAAAATGCAGCGGGGAAAAGTGATCGCGTATGCATCCAGATTGCTGAAGGAGCATGAGAGGAATTACACGACACACGATCTTGAACTGGGTGCCGTAGTGTTTGCACTCAAAATATGGAGACACTACCTTTATGGTACTAAGTGTGTCATCTACACTGATCACAAAAGCCTGCAGCACATCTTAAATCAGAAAATGTTAAATATGCGCCAAAGAAGATGGGTAGAGTTACTAAGTGATTACGAGTGTGAAATCCGCTACCATCCTGGAAAGGCAAATGTGGTAGCTGATGCCTTGAGTAGAAAAGAACGAGAAAAACCTCTTCGTGTTCGTGCTCTAAGAATGAGTGTGTACACCAGCCTCGTTGCTAAATTGAAGGAAGCACAAAGGGAAGCTCTCAAGGAGGATAACCTGACTGAGGAAAAGTTAACAGGAATGGAGAAACGTCTGGAAATGGATAGCAATGGGATATATAAGTACGAAGGAAGGACGTGGGTACCAAAACGGGGAGGAATTAGGGAGTTAGTGCTGAATGAAGCCCACAAATCCAGATACTCGATTCACCCTAGAAGCGATAAAATGTATCAGGACATAAGAACATTGTTTTGGTGGCCTGGAATTAAGAAGTCGATAGCCGACTACGTGGGTAATTGCCTGACTAGCGCGATGGCCAAAGCTGAGAATCAAAAACCGTCAGGGACCCTACAACAACCGGAAATCCCTGAATGGAAGTGGGATAATATTACAATGGATTTCATCATGAAGTTACCAAGAACCACTCATGGACATGACGCAATTTGGGTAATTGTGGATAGACTTACCAAGTCAGCCCACTTCTTACCGATCCGAGAAGATTATGACATGACGAGATTGGCTCTATTATACATAGATGAAATAGTAACCCGGCATGGAGTGCCACTATCGATTATCTCCGACCGTGATAGCCGTTTTACTTCACGATTTTAGAAATCTCTCCAACAGGCTTTGGGAACCCGACTCGACTTGAGCACGACATACCATCCTCAAACTGATGGACAAAGCGAGAGAACCATACAGACCTTAGAGGACATGCTAAGGGCTTGTGTAATCGATTTCGGTGGAAGCTGGGATAACCATCTTCCCCTGGTAGAATTCTCCTACAACAACAGTTATCACGCAAGTATTCAAGCAGCCCCGTACGAAGCCCTGTATGGCCGGAAATGTCGATCGCCACTAAGTTGGAACGAGGTTGGTGACAGCCAAGTAATGGGACCCGATATCATAGTAGAAACCACAGACAAAATCAACAAAATTAAGGAGCGATTGAAAACCGCTAGAGATCGTTAGAAGAAATATGCATCAGGAGATGAAAGCCATTGGAATTCCAAGTAGGGGATAGGGTGATGTTAAAAGTCTCACCATGGAAGGGAGCTGTGAGATTCGGTAGAAAGGGCAAGCTAAGCCCAAGATACATTGGAATCTTTGAAATATTGACAAGAGTTGGCCCGGTAGCGTACCAACTAAGGCTACCACAAGAGTTGGGTTATATACATAACACCTTCCATGTATCGAACCTGAAAAAGTGTTTGGTAGACAAAACCCTAGAATTGCCAATAAAGGAAGCCAAAATAGATAGCAAGCTAAACTTCATTGAGGAACCCGTAGAGATCACTGATAGACTGGTCCAGAAGCTTAGGCGAAGTCGTATACCCAAGGTGAAAGTAAGGTGGAACTCTAAACGAGGACCGGAGTTTACTTGGGAACGAGAAGATAAAATGAAGAGGGATTACCCACATCTCTTCAAAACAAACTGTTCTAATGCCTAATTGAAGTAAAATTTCGAGGATGAAATTTCTTAAACGGTGGGCGGATGTAACAGCCCTCTCAGAACCAAAGTAAGTTATGAAATTGTAAAAAAATAAAAAAAATAAAAATAAAAATAAAAAAATCTAAGTGTGGGCGCATAAACAGTGCTCATGTCCCTAAACAGTGCTCATGTGCCTAAACAGTGCTCATGTGCCTGAACAGTGCTAATGTGTCTGAACAGTGCTCATGCGCCTGGGAGTTTCTTTGGAAAATGGCTAAGTGTGCTGATGCACCTGAATAGTGCTCATGCGCCTAAACAGTGCTCATGTGCCTGAACAGTGCTAATGTGCCTAAATAGTGCCCATGTGCCTAGGAGTTTTCTGGAAAATGGCTAAGTGTGCTGATGCACCTGAATAGTGCTCATGTGCCTGAATAGTGTCAATGTGCCTAAACAGTGCTCATGTGCCTAAATAGTTGCCATGCGCCTAATTTTTACTCTGTTATTGTATTATTACGTATTTTGTTATTATTAATATTGATACTAAATTATGTTTTATTCATTAATTTCCGGTTTTTAGTCAATTTTGTAGAGTTTTAATTAGTTTCGACCGTATTTTTTTGCAATAATAGCTAATTGTGCTCGGGTAAAACTTAAACACTTGAACACTTAAAAAGAACACAATTCATGTGCCACTTAAATACCATATGCATGTGGCTGCAAATGTTATATAATTCAAATAAAAAAAAATCTCCACTAAACAACAAACTCAGCCGCCCATCTCTCCATTCACAAATTTTCTCGAACCTTGCAAACACTCAACCACTCTTATTACATGCAAAACCCGATTTTTTTAGTTCTTCTAATTCTCACTCTCGGATTCTCTCTACTCTCTTCCATTCTTTCTCTCAAACATACACACACACATCTGCATTTATCTTCCCTTCTAGCAAAAACATACAAGTCATCCGTTCATCATCCAAAGTGTAAGTGCCTTTGTACTTTTATATTCTAAATCTTCGAATACATGTCTTAATACTACCCCGAACCTTGTTCTATTTACTCAAGTAGTGAAATTTGCGGCCGTCATTCTTGTTCCTAAGGAGCTCTCAATCTTGTTGAGGTATTCTTCTCAAATATTTGGTGAATGTAAGCTCGGTACACCATTTTCTACCACGAAAATCCCCACTATTATGTATAAGCACCATAAAATCGATTGTTTGTAAAACCTTTCCTTCATAACATATAAACCCACATAAAAACAGCCTTTGAACTATATTATAATCTGATTTTTACGCTCCAAATGACTTGCGAGATGCACATGTACAACTTATGACATTCACACATGTGTAAACCATGCTAAACCGCCCGATTATGGCCATATTTATATCATGTAGGTTCCACCGAGAGCTAGACTGAAATTTCAGTAGGTTTTAGGCTGTAAAACTTGGGTATTGATGGCTGAAAAATTAATAAGGACCGATTGTGATAATGGCGAACCGATTTCGGGAACCCGAATAGATGTAAAATCCATAAAATAAGAAAATCTAGGGACTTAAAATGTTTTTTTATCTCCAGACTCAAAATAAATGTTAGAAAAGTAAGACTCTGATTTGGGAAATTATTGAGTTGAAAAATGAATTTTTAATGAATTATTTAATAAAAATAAGCTTAAACCGAGTAATTTTAGATAAAATATTAAAAATAGTGAAATGGTCTAAAAACTATAAA